>CM026203.1:8179799-8504154 GCA_014839995.1 Xenentodon cancila
GTGTGTGGTGTGTGTGTGTGTGTGTGTGTGTGTGTGTGTGTGTGTGTGTGTGTGTGTGTGTGTGTGTGTGTGACAAACGAGATTCCCCAAGTCAAAACTGATGAGACCTAAGGCTAAGTAAAGGATGGAGGGAGCTGGACTGACTCTCCAGCAGCTCCCTGGCCTCCAGGACACCACAGAGGAAATCATGGTCTAAAGTACTCTCCCCCCTACACGCAAACCCCAACACCCAGCTTGCTGTCTTTCTACCCCCTTTTTCTCTCTCCCTTGGCTGTCAATCACCAAGGAAGAGAGAGATACCGAGGTAGTGATGAAGAGTTTAGGAGGAAGGGAGTGAAGCGACCGCTGCAGTCATTTATGTTCTCATCATTACAGTGAACACAAGAACATGAGAGATTCCCGCTTCCCGTGGCACATGTATTTGCAGAAGAACTTTACCATCCAGCTAAATATACCAATACACCACACAAATTAAAAACTGGTTAACTTTACTCTGGATATTTTAGATTTAATATAAAGTGTAATAAGCTAAATGATATAATGTAAGCTTTACAAAAGCATGTTCAGGTTATTTAAGGAAAAGTCATTGCAGGCTGCAGTAAAAATGAGAGGAAACAAGAAACTGTTCAACAACTTATGTACATTACAACAGTCTTGGGAACAGGGACGTGTGCGAGTTGCGGGATGTCCTTAACTCTACGCCGTTACTCGTAGGTTCATGGTTACCCCACAGCAGAGGTAAGATCTTAAGCCCGAGCCTGACCCTAGTGGTTACAGTGGTGGGCTTGGGCGTGGAGGACCCAGGATCAAGCCCAGGGCTGCCCACAATGGTAAATCACTGGGGGCCCCTTGCTCAGGGGCCCCCAGTGCCTCCCAATTGCTCACTAGTGGAACTAGATGGGTTAAAAGCAGAGGTCCAGTTTCAGTGTATATCGTACATACGTGGTGTGCACGGTGTCCATACTGACAAGAATGACAATGAAAAAAAAAAAAAAAAGAAAAAAGATGTAAATGTTTATCCAGTCTTGTTAAACTTAGATTTTGTTAAAAAAAGGCTTTAATTTGTTAGCATAAATCACCTCCTCCTCCCGAAACCCAACAAATAAAATATGAAATTTCGGGTTTGCTTCAGGCTCGGGCCTGCAAATCAAGTTAATTGGTCGGGCTCGGGTACCCGCGGGCCTGGGTCGGGTCGGGATTTTTTAGGCCCGATCTAACCTCTACCCCACGGAGGTCTGGAGGTGACTGAGCTTGCTGATCTTGCTGGTCGCCACTTCTAGGAGGAGTAGCCGCACTACTTAACTGTTTCCATTTAAAGGCAGCTTTCACAACTGTGGAGAGATGTATACCTGAATGTCTTAAGTCTCACAGATTATAAACTAAAAAAGAAAATGTATAGATATGGAGTTACAGAGTACGAGGGGCAAACAGAGACAACAGCCTAGGTGTGAAAATCCTGTCTTTCAAAATGGATTTGTTGGAAAAGTTCAGAAATCTACATTAAATAAACACTGCTGCTTTCAAATCAGCAATCATTCTGCACATTCAGCTTTACTTTGCTTTTCTTCTTTGTTTCCCCAAATGCCAAAGCTTTACTGCATGTTCAACGCTTCTTCTACCAGGACAAAAGAAGTAACCCAGTCTACGGTCCACATTCACTCTTTTGAGCTACAGATGATATTGGAGGTAAATCAGACAAGTTCACTTGTTCAAGAAAGGTGTTTATACTGGACAACTAAATTTAAAATAATTTAAAATAATTTTTAAAAAACAAGAAAAAGATTAAACATTTTTTGAAGTCTTTATGAAATTTCTGCAATATGTTTTGACAAATACTGCAGAAATTGACAAAAAAAAAAAAAAAAAAAACAACCAAGACTCACTGTGGCTCTTTTTAGGGGTGGAGTCAGTTGTTTTCAGGGGGTGGGGTTAGACACACACCGCCACCCCGACACGGGATCATTTTACTCTGATCTGTCATGTCACTGAAACCTTCAAATTTGAACAGCTCAGATTTTCTAGGTTTTGTTCTTTTTGTTTTTGAGTTGGTAATCACTTCAAAACACAAATAAAATTAATCATTTCTCTCACTTACTAAATTTGCTCTTTAAATAAGTTTGAAAAAGAACAAAACTGGCCTGTTTTTAATTCTCTAAACATGGGTGCTTCAAACATTTGACATTTTGACAGTGGCGCTGTCAGCCGGTGTGGCTGTCTGCGGTAAATGACGTAGTGAAGACCACGCAGCATTTCAAGTTCCCAATGTGGACTTCACTCCGTCACGTTTGAGTTGAACTTAGTTGGAACAGTTTCAACAGCACCAGTGTCACTGAATTTGTATCAAAAGGCATTTTTATTATTATTATGAGTATATGTAAAAATAAGAAACTAATTTCCACTTATAGAGACAACAATTGTTAAGGTGGAATCCAAAGTTTTGAGTTTGGATGGGCTGAGGATCTACTAGTCTATACATATCCAGTGAAAATCCCTCACTGGCCTAAAAAACATCTATATGATTTGGTTGAGAGCACTTGTTCAGGTCGGGTGTGAGCAGTTTAGTTTTAAAAACAGAACTTGGCAGAGAAGTTGACAAATGACAATTTTATTCAAAAAGTTATGGCGCACAACTTAATGAGTAAAACATGATAACTGGATAAGACTGGTTTCTTGTAACTAGAATGCAAATAAATACAACTTACTACAGTGGAAATTATAAAAACATAAATGCATCAAGGTCATATTCAGTATATGAGCCACGATGAATGATGGGATGTAACTGATTCAGATCAAAGTGTGTAGAGATAAAAGAGTCGGTACTTAGTTACAAAACAGTGAATGAACAAGCCAGTAGACAGACTAGAACAAGCATGTGCAGTCACATGTGCAGCCTCCCCAAAACAGCTGGACACGGACGCTCGCAGAGACGGAGCGCGTCTCCGTTCCTGCAGACAAGCCAAAGACGGGCATGACCGCACGCACACACACACCACACACATATGCACACACACCACACACACACACACACACACACACCACACACATATGCACACACACCACGCACACACACACCCCACACACACATGCACACAGACACACACACACCACACACATATGCATGCACACACACACACACACACACACACCACACACATATGCACGCACACACACACACCGCACACATATGCACCCCCCCACACACACGCACACACACACACACACGTCTATTGACCAGTATTTGTCACTTGCTATATATTTCGCTGCGAGCGAGTGAGAGGCTTGAAGTTGGCGGCGCTCAGGCTTTTGTAGCTGCGAGTGTTAGACCAGCCAGTGTTCACTCCACTTTGTCAATCCCCTGTCAACTTGTAGCTCTGAGACATATCCTCTCTAACGCATAAGAGACAGGCCCACCCCCACCCCCACCCCCTCCACCTCCTGCCTGCTGCCCACCTCCCAGTGCAGAGCCACCAGGAAATGGCTGCTACCCCCCCCACCCCCCACCCCACCACCACTGCAATCTCCTCTGCGACTCCCCCACCCCCAACTATTTCCTGACAAAAGCCTGCTTGGGTTCTCCATCAGTGCTCTGACAGCCGAGGGAAGACAGCTTGACTGAATCTCCTTCTCGTGCACACACAACATGTGGTTGGTAAAAATATTCTGGCCATGCAGGAGCTCAGGGTGAAGGATGCTCAGGCGTCAATGTGGAGCGCGGTGATCTGACAGAGCTCACGTCACGTTTTCTGCAGTCTATGCATCTCCACTTTAGCAAATATTAACTTGTACTAGTATTAACTTGTTCACTCCTTCCTAGATTTTTACGAACAAATGATAACTAATCGGGGCCAATTTAACAGACCGTCATGAATAGGAGAGCACCAGACTTAATCCTGCTCAGGAAAACATTTGCGTTTGGCCAAACCTCTGACTTGATCTAGCTGACATTACTGGAAAAGCTGAAAGTCCCACAAGACTGAAACAACAGAAAAACAACTAAAATGTTCTTCATGTCTTCAGCGTGTCTGTAGGAATAGTTGAACATTTGTTGGACATCCTCATTCCTTCAGCCTTGACAGGATTCATTATTTAGGATAATAAATATAAGCAGCACTCATCCTGTTCGGATTTTTAGGAGCAGTTCTTAACGCATTCATTTCATGTCAGCTTCTGCATGGCTGCGACTAAACGCAAGCACGTTATTCCAAGAACACGCTGAAACTGTGCTACAGTGAACATTTTATATTTTACAGATGATATGTCTGATTAACATGCAGACTGTGTAGTAATAATTCTTTCATGCAGTTTTTTTCTTTTGTTTTTCAAAATCCGGATTCCAGAGGACATCAGGAAAATGTCCGGCATTCACATGCACAGTACTGAACAAAACTGACATTTTAAGTAATTCTTTTTGCTGGAAAGAACTTAAATCCATCATGCCCACATCAAATAATTGTTAAATCTTTTGATTCTGTCAGGAGAAGAACAAATACACTCGAGGGGGAAAAATACCGTTTGAGCTTGTCATCATTCATTTATGAGAGGATTCTACGATGTCCACATGCGCAGACACAGCAACCTGTTTAAAGACCTGCCTATGAAAGAAATTAAAAGAAATGCCAACTTGTCCGTACAAGTCAATAACTTTTTAAATCCTGTTGTATTAGTTAACTGATGTAAATATTTTATGTATGAATAATGATAATAAAAGTTATTATGGAAAAAATGTGCATCAGAGTCAGCAAAAACACGAGTTGAGATTTGACCATTTTTCAGTTACTGATTAATTAAAAAAACAATCAAACTCATTGAGAAATTATCACCAACCAGACCTACATCTGGGCACGAACCTGATGATGACATGGGGTCAACCAAGGAGACTTGAAAGAAAGAAAGAAAGAAAGAAAGAAAGAAAGAAAGAAAGAAAGAAAGAAAGAAAGAAAGAAAGAAAGAAAGAAAGAAAGAAAGAAAGAAAGAAAGAAAGAAAGAAAGAAAGAAAGAAAGAAAGAAAGAAAGAAAGAAAGAAAGAAAGAAAGAAAGAAAGAAAGAAAGAAAGAAAGAAAGAAAGAAAGAAAGAAAGAAAGAAAGAAGCTCTCAGCTGTAACCTGCAGGCGCAGCTGAGAGCTTCAATCAAAGTCATTTTTATGTTGTGTTACAAACTAAAGCCTGAGCATTGCCAGGGCTCCTTCAAACACACATCCATTAATTTACATGATTTTAAAGACATTTTAGTTTTCATTACAGACTGGACATTACTGTGCATACCTGGACCAACACAAAGAATCTCCTCTTCCATCTTTTCCACACATTTTTGCCCACAGCCCAAAGGTACCTGTAGGAGGAAATGAAGATTATTAAAAAAAAGGAGACTTTTCTCTGAGTCATGCTGCTGTTTTGGCGTCTGTCTGAAGTGACACTAGAAGAGATGTGGCTGTGAGCTCTGATCCGGCAGGCTGAAATGTAGGAAATGTAGTACTGACCTCTGCTGGTCAATGACCATTACTGCAATCACGCCACACGTTTTAAATAAATGAGTGGAACACAGATTTTGTGCATTCATTTGCCACAAGACAAGATCTGATCTTCATTTACATCACAATACCAGGCAAACACAATGTGTGTAACACAATGAAAGTTTTGCGTGTATTTAACAAAGATATCCTTTAATAATTCTAAAAGCAGGTAAAAACATATATGACTTGTTGGATAATAGCTGGATTAACCTTTTTTGGCAGCAACATCTTCCAAGTAGACACATTTAGTATTTCTGGATCAGACCTGCACAACATTCAAGTGGCTGACCATTGAGTTGAAGCCTCCTAACTTCAGTTTATCAGTCAGACCAAAGTGAGCAGGAGAGGAGGAGGGTTGCAGGGTTGCTTTTGAATATGTGTCTGTACAGCTGAAGGCCTCATCCAGAGTCCTGTTCCTCCCAGATACTGCCCAGACTTCTCTGATGACCTCAGCGAACTGCTGTCTGTGATCTGTATCGGTCTTGACCAGGTCATTATTGTTGGGATTTTAACATCCATGCGGACAACCCTCAGGACAAATGGACTAAAGACCTGAGTAACACTCTGCACCACTTTGGGCCGACACAGCAGAGGGAGCAGCTTTTCACCAATTCAGTTACTTTTTAACACAAAATAACTGCCACGATGCTTTCCAGTCAGGTTTTTTCCCGTGTTTCCAAACTACTTACTGCCAGGGGTCAGTTTTAGCTGCAATGAACAAAGACATTAGCTCACTGAAAGAGATGTTCATGCATCACCAGTCGCATCATCATCATCATCATCATCATCATCATCGTCACAATTCTCAACTATGACTAATATCTTGCAGCCCTACAGTTGAGGTCTGTGTTCCCCACAAACAGGGTTCAAAGGTCCAAACATGCATGTGGATTATTACGATCCTCATCTAGACACCAACTCATCTTTGGCTACTTTCTCCAGTCCCGCTTTGACTGAACCTCGAGTCTGGCGTGAGACCTCACCAACCTGCACTGAGCTGCATGTCCCACGTAACAACCACCTTCTACAATAGTAGTAAAAGTATTTGAAAAACTCGGTAATGATAATTATCATCAATATTATCAGGGATGGGCTGCATTTATAATAGCATGCATTTAATAATTAGTATTAGTAAGTATTTTAAAATACTTTCTAAGACAACGATATGAAGACAAAAGGGAAACCAATGCACGGAGCCTCTGATTTAACGTTTCCTGACGGATGAAGAGAAAACTGATCCAGCTGAGGAACCCCCACCCCCAGCTGTTGCATTTGTTGCCGTTTCACTGGAGGGTTTGTGTTTAGTAGAAGCCCAGGATTCATCTTTCACCGACGTTAGACATGAACACTATGGTAACATTTGGCTTTCTACTCTCAGGCCAACCTCAGCTGTGCAGAGGATGTTATGAATGTGGAAATAAAAGTGTGTCATACTTTTAGTAGCTAGTTGATGACTTTTCTCCAAATAAATCTGAAGCTTTTTCTCTGCCGACTTCAGGTGAAGGGCAGGGTACAGGTCACCTGTCCATCACACGTTCTGGAGAACATCCAGATTCACCTCGCTTTTTTTGTATAACATTCATCTCAAGGAAATTCTAACCTGCACGTAGAAGACTCCCAGATGGGATTCAAACCAGTAACGTTCTGACTGTGAAGCTAAATGGCTATAAACCACCATGCTGTCCTGCTGCTGAGTATTGTCCCCTTGATAAGCGCAGTGTAGAAACTTCTTTGGGAAAGTATTTAGAGTATATTCAGTAGGGTTTTTAAAGCCCCCCCACCCTTTTTTTTCTTTTTGCCCATCCCTTATTATTACTACCTTTCCAACACATGACACATGATGTATAATAAATATCAGTGGTCATTTCAAATCCCCCTCACTCAATGTTGGTCAATTTGTAACGCACTAGAGAATGTCTGTTACTACAGCTTGTGACCACAAGAGGGCGCTTTAACATCACCTTTGAAAAAAGTGCCAACTGTAATCAACCGGACAGTAAAGGATTCACACATTACAGGATTATAGGTATATGGAAAGAAAAGGTACATTAACATCCTGCAAGCTACAGCATACTGTAAAATGAGTGGGTTATTAAGTATTTTGGTTTACCTTTTCGATAACAAGGTCAATGAAATCACCATCACATCAAAGAAAATATGAAAATCAAATAAATTATCTGAAATTTTGGGATCAACCTAGGATATCTGCACTATTCTTATATTGATTGAATCTCTAATATAAACCATATGGTTCAGCAATCTAACTGATTAAAGTCAACATTAGGTAACATTTGTTGTCGGTTTATAAAAGTTTTTACAACATTTATATACTTTGTAAATGTATTTTTACTATTATCACCATTGATAACATAATAATGAGACTGGATTTCAATGGTTGAGTAGTAGCCCATGGCCAGGCAGAGTTAGGAGCCGTGGTTCAAACCTGCTATGAAAAAGCCCTTCAGCTCTCGCTGAAGGAAGTGAGGCCACGGTTGAAGAAAAAAGTACAGGACAGTTGGTTTGCCGCAGCAAGGAGCATGGACAATGTGGGAGCCTATGATGTGGAGAAAGATCTCCTGAACCAAGATCTACCGCCTATAAGTACCCAGGCAAGGCCGTCTATGATCTTCTCCACATCCATGTCAACTCCATTTCAAAACTGCAGCTGGGCTGTTTACATTGTTGTCAGACTCAGAGCTTCAATTTGATCTGGGGAGACAGCTCAAGTTCCCAGGCCACATTGCAAGAAGCTCCTGGAGCCTAGACGTGGAGAGGGCATGAGTCAGTGCAAAGCAGGTGCTCCTCATGAAGCTCTCCAGTTCCCTTGTAGGACTGCACTGAAGAGATGAATTCATGGAAGTGTGCCAGGTACCAGGAGCTGGTTATGCACTGCAGGAAGACAGGATATGCTGCAAACCTGTCAAAGTATACTGCAGAGGGTTGGCTGGCTAGTCACTATGCAGGCTCTACACTCTGCATGGGATGAGTTGGACTGTCAAGAAGAAAGATGTCAAGTCCACCCAAGAATCAAAGAAATAACCTCTGTGAGCTGGAGCTGTGGCTCCAGAGGAGTGAGCTGAGGGCATCTGGCTTCTGGAAGCAAGTTGGGGTCTGATGCTGAACACCTGTAAAACCCCATGAGCTCAGGAACATCACTGAAGATTTGTCCCAGCACAACTGAGGATGCTTCTTTGAGACACTCATAAAACCTCCTTCTGCACATGTTAGGTCATGGCTGAAATAACATCATTGTAGTTGTTCTCTAACAACACTGACGTGTTTTTGGAACATGTTGGAGACCTGAGATGCAGGAACAGGTGTACATTCACAAACAAATTGAAGCTGAAGAAAGTGGGTCCATGAGGCATTAAAAGAAATAAAAGACAAAGTAAATATATGAACAGTGTTTTTGTTCTTTGATTTACACGTTCCATCCCAATTCCTTGTGATTTGGGGTTGTAGTTATATTGCTTTGGTTAAAGTAATGTAAATAAACCACAAAACAGATCTAATTTTCTCAATGGTGTGCCTAATAAGTGCCACAAGTGTGTGGTTTCAAAATCATTATGACTATGATTATAAATCTGTGGAACTTACCCACAATGCTTCATATTCTGTGGTTTGTCCATGCGAATGGCAAGTTTTATCTTGAGGTCACTGTCTGGACAGCCTTTAGAAACTGTCATCTTATGGAGCTCACACTGCTTGGTGCTGTTGGGAGTTGGATGAAGCACAACCTGAAAATAAGAACAATATCACAAATGAGCTATAGCACACTGTACAACGTAACACAGAAGTCACATGATCTAAATAAATGGGTCACTAACCCGTCCAAGCTCCTTATCCTCCAGAGCCAGCACGCCTGTGCTCTCAGTGAACAGCTTCACCTTCACAGCAGGTAACGGCTGGGTGGTGGTGAAGTCCCCCTGGGTACCCCAACTACACCAACACAAGAATCAGAGAGGATGACGGCTCTAGAGCTGAGGCTTAAATAGCATCAAAGCAGCTTCTGAGCAATTAGAATTTAATTTGATAAAATTGTATTCTTCCCAGAAAGGAAGTTGCTGCTGTACAAACTGTGGTCCTAACTGCAGCAGAGCTCCCGAGCTCGCAGCACCGCTGTCTAATCCCTGTGTGGAGGCTGTGTGAAGTTGTCCATCATGCTTTCTCTTTTTATGCAGCATTCTTCTTTTCACAATCCTCTCCAGAGGTTCCAGGACTATCTTTAGACCGGAGTGGCATGTTTCGTCAGCCTGTTTCAGGTGACTGGCCCCAACAGATCCCAGCAGCTAAAACTGAACTCTGCAACACAGACTCGTAGAAGACATACGCCGTGTTGCTGCGAACACTGAAGGATCTGTATCTGTAAATCTACACCACTTCTTCTCCCAAGATGGAAATGCTGCTCTGCTCATCTCTGGCCCAAATATCTACGATCATCTCATTTCTCTTCCTATTACGATGTCCTCCTGTCTGAACAAGCACTGTCTAAACAGCTGATCAAAGGTCTGGACTTTATATCAGTTATTGCTTTGGCATTTGGCATCTGCATAACTGGAGGTCGCAAAATAAAGTCCAATGAGATTGCAATGCAAGTGAAGAGCCACTCATTAGGCTGAAGAACAACATCAATCTATGAGAGATGGCAAAAACCTTCGGCGTGTCAGAATGTCAGTAAAATGTAGGTAAAATGTTGTATGTTGTCAGTGTAGTGCACATACGTGGGTTTGGAGGCTTCAGCTTGGTCTGTCTGCAGTTTATGTCCCCCCTCAACCTCCATGGTGCAGTAAACTATCCTGTTTGGAGCCAACGACTTCAGACCCTGGACCTCCATTATTACCACCTGAAACACGGGCACAATTCAGTCAAAAAAGGCAGTATTTCTGTCACTGTGTCAAAGTTTACTTTGAGCAGTAACTTGGATTATGAATGCAAAGGTACTATGCAAGTTATTATCGCTGATTTAGCTTCTGTATGTCGTCAAATGAAGGTTTTTATTAGCCGAGATGATCAGCAGATGAAGATAACGAGCCTTAAACCTGTGAAACCTGTCAAAATGGGTAACAACATGAAGAATGAACATGCGCAAACACCCGAGCTTTACTCAAACAGAGCAATCTCTTAGCTGTTTTATACAGTTTTAGTGTTAAACAGCAGGTAGAGCAGATCGTGCAGCTACACTGCTACAATGCTACATAAACACAAGTATTATGATCATAAGCAAATGGAAAGTAAATTGTAACACTGGGCAAGTGAAAACTAATACGAAAACTTTGACATTTCCTTCTTGAAAACTCTGTTGTAGTTTTGAAACTGCATAGTTAACAAATAATCCATACTGATTTTGCCAAATTGCACAATACAGAATGAAAAAATAATGCAAAATCTGCAATATTTTGCATAGTATGTTCTAATTTTTGAAACTAATTTGTTGCATTTGGTTGCATTTCAGGGTCTCGGAGTTCTGCCCGAGTCCACACTGACCAGTCTACCTTGTAAATGCCAAGAAGCACAGCTGTGGACAGTCAAAGACCTGAATAATGCCAGGCAGCGTTGCCTACTATTGGTTTGGAAACCACTAATGAGAACTATTTATTACAGCCGGTCACCGGTCAGGGAATGCAGGACCCAACTGCAGGAGAATGGAGGACGGAGTTTGCAAAAACAACAGGTTTGAGTGAACCAAAAAAACACTGCAATAAGTAGTAAATCCGGACAAATCTGAAACAACACAGCAAAGTAGAAAATGAACAGAAAATCAAGAAGCAGGACAGGACACAGCACGGACTAGCAGTGAGGAAGGGAAAGACGAGACAATAATAGAGACATGCTCATAGGGCTGAGCAGACACAGGCAGGATGGACCAGGAAAGTAAAAAAGACTTTCAAAATAAAACAAGACCTACAAACCCAAAACCGTTACAATGATTATTAAGCCATGGTGGCAAAAAAAAAAAAAAAAAAAAAAAAAAAAAAAAAGAAATGTCCAGATGCAAGTCAACCAATTACGGTGGGGTTTGAAACGTCTGGCAGTTATGAGACAGATATTTCCTGAAACTGCTAACTTTAGACTTTAAAGTTCCTAAGAAACTTGACAGCTGAGGAGGAACCGAAGGACTTTTGCTAAATCAGAAATAAGAAGAAGAGAGTCTGGAGCTATTTAGTTTTGGTTCCAGACTGTGAGCACATTATTTTCATGAAGCAGGACAAAGTGAAGTATTGGGCATCATTCGTGTCTCCAAATGTCTCCCTAAGACAAAAGTGTATGAGCAAGTGGGATTAATGCCATACAGAGGCTCATCCTCGCTCTCACTGGCTGTTGTTCTTCAAAGGTTCTTGTGTCACCTAAATCCTAGTAGAGCACATTTATACCAAGGTGGGAATGTGCAGGGTTTTCTGTTGCAATTACCCACACTTACCCATACAAAATGTCCCAATTAACCCCTTAACTTGCAGCTCTGAGGTTATTCTTATAGTACACATATACTATTTCATGGAGTCTGTATTTGAGAAAAAATATTGAGATAACATTTCATGAAGCAGTACTAATTCCACGCCAGGGTCATCCTCTGGCTTTCCCTTCTGAGCCAATGCAGAAGTGGAGTTCCTCAAAAGACCAGCAGGTGCTGTCATCCATCCATCCATCCATCCGTCCGTCCATCCATCCTCTACATTTGCTAATCCTGTTCAGGGTCACGGGGGTCTGCTGGAGCCAATTCCAGCTTATTACAGGCGAAAGGCTGCTGGTATCTAAAAGTGAGTTAATTTCCACTGACCTCCGTGTGCAACTGTCCAACCTTTCCACACAAATAAGCATATTTACAGCCTACAGTGCATTTCAGTAAGCACATTTGAGCTTATCATAAAAATCCAACCAAACATAATCATGGCTCTGGGTTGGACTGTGACAGCCCAGGTTTGAAGGTGATCAAACCGGTTCATCTTAGTTCAACTCATGCTAATCTTTGATGCCATTTCCACTAACTTTACGTTATTTCTGCTCCAACCTGTCCATGGACCCTTGTTTCCCTTGTCAATACTGAAACATCTGAGTCTTTCCTCCTGGGCCAATGCTCCAAACCTGGTTTAACCATTTATTATTACCATTCATTTTGAAATTTTTTTAAAGTTACAATTGTACAATTGTGTGAAATTTAAGAATAAACAGCTTAAAAGAACAGGTCATCAGCAGAAGGAACAAGGTCTTTCCCTTCAGTCCACCATGTTTAAGTATTTCAGTATAAAAACAAACAAGGCAAACATTGGACCTAAAAATAGCTTTTTTTCTTAACAGTCTAAATTCTTTTCAAAATGGTTGAGAAGGGAAGGTGGGAAGGTGGGTGTGCAGTCTGCAACGTTGCCAGTAGGTGTCGCTACATCATCTGCTTTTCTTCCTGTACCCTGCATCCACCATTAAAATGAGCCCAAGACCGGGGCTCTGGGACAGGAGTCTCCTTACCTCCAGGGTAAACGACAACACAACATCCGACTTGGACAGTGTGTTCTCGTCCTCCTGGCCCATATCCATGATGGAGGTGTTGTGGCCCCGTTTCAGCTTCTGCAGCTTGAACTCTCCTCCCTTGGACACCGGCATGCTCTCCAGGTTCGCCATAAGCAGGTTGACAGAGGATCGCAGCTCTTCAATGAACATGACCTCCATCTCTCTGGAGGCAAACCTTGGGAACCTGCCTCCAAGCTTAACAAAACAGAAAACATTCACTTCATGAACAAGAGCAAAAAAAGGCACTATAGTTCAAATTTAACAAAACTGATTGTTTTGTTAATTTAAACTGTAAAATTTATAAAAGGACTTTAAGACACTTTTTAGGGACTTATTCAACATCATGAGTTGTCTGAATATTACATATTATTACGTTTTCCTATTTGAACCTTCTGCTGGGCCAAATGACATCACTTGAGCTCACTGCAGCAGATGTATTTGAAGGAACATGTTCTAACACCAGTTATGATTTTCTCAGTATAAAAATCTAAATAAGTATATAAATCTTATACGGTTGGAAAGTCTGTTTATTTCTCTGTTAAATGGCGAAACATTTGAAAGAAACATGCGTTTGTATGATGAGCTGTGTGATGTTTGGTGCATTGGATAATTAAAGTTTGAAGATACAATTCATATTGGCAATTTAACATTTTATCCATTTATCAAACAGGAGCCTCAGTAGTGTGCTGAAGATCCAAACACAGCCACAGCAGCCTGGCTCCTCCTTATCCTCCTAACGCTGGTCACACTGCTGTGGGACGGTCTCCTATTCTTCAACCAGCATTTGTCCCAAGTCAACCCCCGTGGTTGTGTTGGTCACTCTGGCACCAACAGCACCAAGCTGACCCCACTGGTGTTTAGTGGGGTGGTGGTCAGGACTGCTGGCAGGTCCTTCCATCCTCTCCACTCTCAGATTCTGTAAGTAGTCCAGACTAAATCCCACTTTGTGGGGGCAAGTGTTGTCATCTTGGAGGACAGAGTTTGGTCCATGCAAACCTTGACGGCAAATCTGTAGAAGACAGCCTGACAGGGTGAGGAAACGGTCTTGGCAGCAACTGGGGGAACCAGAAGCTCAAAACAAGAGTCAATAGCAACAGCAAAATAAGCTGTTTGACTATGGCAGAGAAGATTTGGCAAATTTTTCACGGGTGCAACCGACAGACTCCGCTCTGCTGCTCCTCCCACAAACGCATGTTCCTTACAAATATGGCGCCATTTAAAAAGGGAAAGAAACAGGCTTTCCAACCGTATAAGGTTTACTGCCATAAAGCATTGTTACAACAAAGAAATAATCGACCAAACACTAATTTGTTTATGTTTTGTGTTAAGTTTATCCTGAGATCCTATGTTTAACCAAGAATAGTGAGCATGGAAGCAAACAGCCATCCTATGTCCTATAAATTGGTGTGTTTCCATTATTTTGTGTTTGCAGTTCCAATTGTGGAGTTGAAGGTTCATGGAAAAACATCTGCTGCAAAAGCATTATATATATTATATATATATCATTATCAGTATTGTGATGTTTGATTAAAGATTGTTCTTCAGCTTATTGACCACCTGTAGAGGGTTCAATCCTTCTCCCACCCAGCTCCCCATCTATCCCTTACCCGTGCAATCTGATCCGCCATCTGCAGTCGTCCATCCAGTTCTCGTCTGATCTGAGCTGCCTGCTCATCTGGGTTGTCCAGCTGGCGAAAACACACACACACACACACACACACACACACACACACACACACACACACGTCTGAAAGGTCCAGCACTAAAGCCACAACCCGAATGTTTATGATTTATTATCACTTTATGTTAATGCAAAATAATTCTAGAAATATAAAAAGAAAATTGTAAGAAACAAGTTGAAACACTTTAATATCTAAAAAGGCCTTGCTATAAACTATCATTCTGACAAAAACAATAAATAAAATTAAAATAAAACATATCATACATAAAACTCAATGTATGGATTTAAAGGAAATATAACCTTTTTTACAAAATGTATCTCTACACAATATACTATGTTTGTCAATGAAAGCCTGTATTTATGGATGCATTTAGGCAGAACCACTCTGAATGGTAACATGGATATATCCATCAACAGAAAAAAGACATTATACAACAACATTTCCAAAACCGTTGCGACACTGATTAAAACATAAATACAAACACAAAGCTCATGAAGTCATTTTTCCTTAGAGGGGAACATATGAAAAATGTTTCAACTGAGGAAATTAACCATTTTAAGATGACATTTGATGACAATAACACATCTCCAAAAACTGTGGGTCAGGATTACGTTTACCAGCATTGGTGGTAACTGCAGACCATTCGAGCTTCTCAACTGAGCAATTTACACATAAAAACCATTTTTATACTCAATAAATATAAGATAAATATAAGATCAAAAGCAAGAGCAAAGCAGCTGTGCCGTTTTACAGATCACGAAACTGTCGCTCATAAGGGAAGCAAAAAATGAAAATGTGATTTATTTGATGTTTCAGCTCTGGAATCACAACAGAGAAAGGTTGCATGAAAAATTGACATTTCAATTCAAATCTCTGTGTCTGAACCCCAGGCTGTGGCACATCCATGTATCTGACCATGAATGACAAGAAGATGACCAGAGGACCGTGTAGGACGGACCTCACTGAGGGGCAAACAGCTTTCCAAGACCACGTATGAACTGAACCGAGGGGGTACAGCTGTGCCTGGTTGTTGGGAGCTTTGAGGGAGACAGAGACGGATCCTTTTATAATCATGACAGTTGTGTCTGCTGAGCCTCCGTGAAAATGTCTACCACCTCTCAGATAACACTTAGCTGTCACAACACAGGAGGAGGGGCAATGCTAGACGGGATCCACTTAAAGGATTTTGGGCATCACTTTGTAAATATTGCCTCTGGTTATTTTACTCTTTGATCTGAGTCTGTCTGTTAAAGTAATGCCTGAGCAGCTTAACAAACAGAGCCAGCCCACCCTAACGGGGTTTTACAACTCGGCTGACAGGATATTGACTATAGGTTCCTGGGATGAGGGACTCACCGAGCCAGTCTAAACGTCTCCAGTCCTCCAGTAAAGTGACTTCACCAGGCTCCAAGGTGGAGGGCATAGACACGCTGCTCGTTTTTAACAGTAAAGGAAAACTACTGCAACAAGCCTGTCATCTACATTTAAGTTCAAATGCTGCTTTTCTGGCCTGCAGGTACTGTACAATATTTTACAACCTGTCATCCCAATCGCTTTGCTAATCGGTTTCTTTTACTATTTCAAAGGACAGATCCAGTTTTACATTCGCTTTTTAAGTTAAATTCCTCTGTTTACTGATTCATTTCAGTAAACACTGATTTAGACAGTCGTATCATGCTCATCAACATTTTCATCAGAGGGCAGAGCTGCAGGAATCAGGAGGAGAGCGGAGGGAGAGCTGCAGCCACGGAAACACACCCTAACCCTGCAGAAAAACTGAAACAGCCAAGGCTACACAAGGTCCAAAGCAAACCGAGCTTGGATATCCTGTGCTATTTTTCCCTGCTTGTGCTTGTGAAATAGATTGAAAAGAAGATTGTAGATTTCATTGTCATTTTGCTAAATATTTACATGAACACATAGGAAATGAAATGTTTCCCTCTGGCTGTCAGTGTATATCTTTGAAAAAAGATATGGTGGTGGATCACTTTACTGGCTGCCAGGGCCAACCTGAAGAGAGGATCCGAGAAGGCAGCTTACAGGCAGGTGTGGCAGGGAGTCCAGCTCATCAGCAGCTACAAATCCAGCAACACCTCAGCTGCTGATGAAGATGCCTTGCCAGCAGAGGGCCTGAACCCTTTTCTTTGATGCGACACCGCCAGCAGCTCCAGCACAGCCACCTGTCTACATCAGCAACACACGATTGAAGGTGAACATGAGTCGAGGTGAGTGATGAGGAAGGTGAACTCGTGGAAAGCTGCAGGACCTGATGCGGTAACTGCACGTTAACTGCACTAAAACAATGTGCAGATCAACTGGCTGGAATCTTCACCGAGACCTTCAACCAGTCCTACCTGGCCTTAAGTCCTTTAACATAGTCCCACTCCCAAAAAACCCACCCCACGCTGTCTCACACCTGTCACACCTGAGTAACTGGAGTCTCATCATCGGCCGCCTGCCAGCAAACTTGGTCTCATTCCAGTTTGTTTACAGTGCAAAGAGGTTCATGGAGACGCTGTAGCCGCGTCCTACACGCTGCTCGGACCTACCAGCAACAGCAACATCTTGGCATTTCTATCCACCCTCATACAACGACTGGTGTCCAGGCTGGCAGATCAGGGACTCCTACCACTCACCTGCAGCTTCTGTGTGTTGTGCACATTTTAACTGCCTGATGTCACAAATTTTAATGCCAATAATGCTTGACATTTCCAATGAAATGTAGTTAATACTTGTTACTTTAATGGAGGTTGGAAACTAATATGTTATCTAAAAAACCAGGTTACTGTGCTAATCAGGTTTATGATAATCCATGTTAACCAAGGTGAACCCCCCGGGGACCAGCAGGACCTCTGTCAGAACATCACCACACTGACGGCCATAGTAAGAAGTAAATGTGGAAATTAATGTAATTATGAGGGCTAGTTTGACTCAGATGTCAGAGGTCATGTCTGGTAACGAGGAAAGCTGGGTGGTTGATTTCATCGTTATCTACTAACTGGTCAGAAAAATCTAAAGGAACCCTACTTATTACTTTTAAGTCACATGGCACAACATATAAGGAACAAATGGAATAGCTGGTATATTTAAAAAACCTGGGCTAATTAGTTTGGATCGCTAGTTCGTTAGTGATGAACTTTTAATACCGTCATCGTGTACAGTATATGTATAGTTTATCTAGTATGTCCATGAGGTATCAGGTAACAAAGAGAAGAAAGTGCTACAGGACTGCTGGTATATCATGTTGGGTTACAGCTTTCCCCAAGAGCACTGACTGCACACATCCAAATAAAATATCCCTAAGGGGCTAAGAAATTACATGAATAATAATGAAAAGCTTTTTTATTTTATTACATATTTACATATATATATACATACATACATACATACACCTCTTTACAAGCAAAGCTCCTGTGAAATGCGCTTGTGAAGAAGCAAGAGAAAACGTTGCATGCAAAAAGTGGAAAATGTTTGGCTGAAACCAATAAATCTTGTAGAGCGTCTGGACGGACTTAACACGAAGACGACAGAGCGGCGGCACAACCGGGATGTAAACTGGGGATGGCTGCAGGTGAGGATTAACAGCGCTTTGAATCAGATTTGGCATTGACACTTAAATATTCTTTCTTCGAAAATCAAACAGAAAACAGCACTCAAAGCATCACTTTGATGATTGATGTATTTGCCGTTACAGGTTCCAGCAAAAGTTAAATTGACTCTTCTACACAACTCACTCTCCCACTGACTTGTTTTCATGGCTCGGAACACATCAATTTGTTCACTGACTGGTTGCAGCACTAACCATCTGCATGCAAAAGCAGTTTGATAAGCAACCTTTGGTGCCGTTCCTTGGATGCGGAGGGCCTATGGATCATTTTCAGAGCCGACACCCCGTCTGAGCAGTAGTGCACGAGCACAAGGAAGTTACGTTACTACGGAAACCCGAAGCACCAGAGAACAGATACCTGAGAATAAATCAATAGTGGGGCAAATGAAGGTGTAACAGCGATCCAGCCAACAAGGGATCTCTCCAGAAACGCACAGCCCTCAACACTGCTAGGACAGCCACATTTATGAATTACACTCTATTTCAGAGCAAAATAGAGTTAATGTCGTTCTCTGGTCAGCCACCCGCCGGTACCAGGCATCACTGTTTAAATAGGATAAGTGATGGCAGCTGCTCCACCTGCTGCTGCCGCGATCACCTGAGCCGCTGCTCTACAGCGCCCCCTACAGCTGAGCAGAAACCACAGCTTACCACCACAGGAGGTAATGAACCTAATAATAAAACTACTGTTGCAGTGTGAATGTTTACTTGAAACATAGTGCTGGAGCACAGACTGTACAGGGCATTAGGTCACATGACTCACTGGGTTTGCAGTACTTTGAAGGCGGACAGAGACACGCCGACCCTATGTCAATCAAAGTTAGCTTTGTATCCAGCTCCTTCCTAGGTCATATCATTTTAATCCAAAAATGGTGGCAAATATGACAAAAATATACTTTAATGCTGTCATAGATAAGGGTTATATTCCATCATTGCCCTTCTGTCTCTTTTGTAAGATGCTGTGACAGGTTTAATCTGCGAGACATTATTTTCTATAAATGAAATATATATATATATATATATATATATATATATATATATATATATATATATATATAGGCCAGATTTTTATTTTATTTCTTTATTTTTCTTAACGAGTCATGCATTTCATGTTTGGTTTCTTTTGTTTTGTTTCATGTCTGAGGCCACTAGACAGAGACTCCTCCCTCTTGGTTCAAATGTCTGTTCACCTTGACCGACCAGTTTAGAGTCTGCTTTAGCTCAGATGCTCCACCGATCCGCCTGCCGACCTCCTGTTCTGTTCTTCCTCAACTCCTAAACAAAACCCATAATGAATAGAATTGCATACTCCTTCTCTGTGGAGGAGTTGTCGTGCCCAAATGATCCCAAGAGCTACAGTACGTTGTTGCATGTATTTGCCCCTAAAAGTATGTCCCAAGTAAACTGGTCCAGGAAGACAGGCTAAACCAAGTGAGATTCAATAGCACATATGGAGAGAAAAGATCTCAGTCCCTCAGCTAGACATGGGTCACTGCCCCCCCCTCAGCTGTGGGTTCCAATTCTTGGTACATTAGGAGGTTTGAATCTGTTATACATGTTTTTCTGCATTTCTAACCACAACAGACGTCTGGGTGTGTTTGATGTCTGGCAATATAAATTCTTTCATCCACTCTCCATCTGGTGAGAGACATATAAAGAAGACAAACATCAGCTACTGAAGGGTGGCCGTCTCCATGTAGCTGTCTCCAACTGCTTCTCCAACTCTCTCACCAGTCTGTCCTCGCCATTGATTTTCTCCCTCTGGCTACATTAACATCTCCCCGCTGTTACCACTTACTGAGTAGCACATTTCAATAACGGCTTTCTCCGAGGCTCACACATAAATCACACATGCACATATACATACGCATACTCTATGACACACACACACACAGCATGATATGCAAATAAGAATACGGAAACCAAATTCTGTGTTTGTTCTGTTATTATCGACTTCTGAAATAACCGAGAAAACAAAACTCACACAAGATTCTGGCATCACATCTTGAAGTCATGTTTTATTTTTGAGATATGACCCGTCAACCTAAAAATCTGACATGAAATTTTGATGTGTGTTTGATTTGAACGTTCCTTTCCGTGAACTCTAGACTGGTCTAAAGGCCGTTGGCTCGTTGCAGAAGCGATTCTGATGCAAAACTGGAGGCCAAACTGGCAAATACCAATGTTATCAGGCTTATTTAAAACTGTAGCTTCATTTAATTAACAATTCAAACCATCTTATTAAATCTTATAATAATAATAATAATAATAATAATAATAATAATAATAATAATAATAATAATAATAATAATAATAATAATAATAATAATAATAATAAAGATTATTTTATATATTGACTCTGGAAGACATTGGGAGTCCAAATGTCCATCATAAAGCTTATTCCCTGCTTTCTTTTGTTTTGTTTTGTTTTTTTGGGGCTGAAATGAAAAAAATAGTACATGTAAGTGTATGGAGCTCTAACAAAGCTTTTAGATGTGCATCAACACAATCTCAAGTAGGAAAGACACCAGCAATGAACCTACGGAAGTAACTGCTGCTGCCCAATCATTCTGAGAAATCTTTTAAGGCTGTTTTCCTAGCTACTTCTAGTTCGTCATTTGACAGTGATAACAATTTTTCACATGTGGAGAACATTCAAGACATTTACCAGTCTTGTTAAGAGTGAAATATCCCAGTTTACATCAAGGTCAGGTTCCAAAAACTGTAAGAGACAAGACGAGAGCTACATCTCAGATGTACACACGCAGATACAGGGTTATAATCTGGGCTCCATTTGCAGCCAATGAATCAAACCAACCTGAACCTGAATACCAATGATGGAAAATTACAGCAACTTGATTATTTTTAGCTTTGAAAGTCTAGATGTCCACCTGATTTAAAAGCTGTGCTCAGGCCTTAAAATGTGGCAAAGGAACTTGTAATCTAGTTATTTATAATTATTTTCTTAGTTTTGCCCTTATGATGGTAAACAAAAGGTCTATCAAGGTGTATTATGGGTTTGTATGTGATATACGTCTGTGGTGGAGGCATAATGAGGACATGTTGTGTCTTGTGAGCGTCAGAGACCCTGGGCCACGTACACAGAAGTCAGCCACAGAAACAATTTATAAATGTAATATGTAAAGGACCTTGTGGGGTGATCAGACCCACACGGAGAAAAAGACAACAGTTGGCAGTAGGATATAACTGGTTGTAGTGGTTAGTGTCCGTGGAGATTCTTACCCTAAGAACAGAGGGAAGATGCCCACAGGCTATTACGAATGAGGACTCTCTATTTAATGTAAATAGTATGTTGGTGGTGGCGTTTGGTTAATTGATAGTAGTTTGGGTATTTGATTGTTGGGGTTGGGGATATTATTGTTATAAGTTTGGTAATATTGTATTATGTTGTAAATGTAGAAAAAGTAAACTTATATCCGTCTCTATGAGATTTATATGGGGTACTATAATTAATTATTTGTATTAAACTTAACTAGTTCATTTATTATAATCAAGAGAATTGAGAACTAGATCCGTCCATAAACTAGGCAGAGCGTTGCAAACTAATGTCTGCAAATCTCAATGAACTGAAGCAACTGTGTGATGAAGAGGTGGCCAAATTTCCACAATCACATGAGAGACTGATAACATCTTTAGGAAAACAATTACATCACGGCAATACAGCTAAAGATGATTTTACAAGCTTTTGAATTATGGGGTTCAGTTGAGGGAAAGACGGCATATCTGACTTAGATACGTTTAGAGAGAATATACAAACTCCAATCAGAAAAATCCCAGCCAAGAGTTAAACTAGGAGCCTTCTTGCTGTGATCCAAAAGTGCTAAACACCACACCACTGAAGAAGCCCACAGACACATCCATTAGCAGTTAAAAAAACAAGAACAAAGAAGATTAAAAAAAACATTTGCATGGTGGTGGAAACCTCTCTTTTAGCAGCAAAACATTAATTATAAGACAGACGTCCTACTGTCCGCCTGTCAACCGGCACCTCAGAGCCTCACATATTCGTAATCCTTATCTCACCCACTGACTTAAGAAGTTCTCTCTCCTACAGATGATTAACACCCCCAAAATGTACGTTTTTAATTTAGACAATGGGACAGTGATTTGGCGGGGTCACTAGCCTCTTTTCTACAGTTGTCATGGCAACAGCTATGGTGGGTTATGTGCACAGCCATTCAGATGTTTCAGGAAGAAGGTTTTATATTCAGATGCATGCAAGTCATCATCAGGACACATTTTATGCCAAAATGGGCCCAAGTGGTCATTTGTATTGTACAAAATTACAAGTTTGAGCAGGCTCATATATTTGCAACTGCATATTATGTCACTTAGACAAATGGGAAAAACTGTTTACTAAAGGGCAAAGCCTTTGTAACGGTATTCTGTCTGTAAATGTAATTTGGAGCAGTTCAGAGTCTTGGCCCTAACTGACAACTGCAGTCTGTCAGCGGCGTGTTTTTCACAGACCCAGACAAACACAAGCTTGGGTTGCATCTGAACAAATGACATTTACATGACATTCAGCTTACAAAGACTCTTAACCTTAAAATAGAAGATTTTGATGCCTTGTGTGAACATTTTTAAATAGTTGAACTAATACGACCAAATCTTTAACACTTTTTTGGTGTGTGTTTGTGTGTTAGGTTGACAGACAAAAGCCTCTTTTTTTCATTATTCATTGGCGCCAAAAAAAAAAAAATTTTCATTAGGGCAATGCCACTTACTGAATGCTCAGGATTTTAGAGGATATAAGAGGGCAAGTTGTAGTCAGGTGCTGCAAATCATCAGCCTTTTTCAGGGATGAAACAGTAAAACAATTTTCAAATTACTTCAAAATTAATGGTCTATAATTACAAATATGTTTAACAATACTTGTTAAATGTTAAAAACTGTTTTCAATCTTCCCACGAGTGGTCATCCCAGCAAATTTATCATAATGTCAGACTGCGCAGAACTCAGAGAAATATGAAGTAAAAAACAAAAACAAGCTACATTGCCGGTGTTTTTACATCGAGACCGTTTAGGTTGACCCAAAGAACCTCTGGACACGAGTACGGGTCACTCGTGTCAGCGTAAACACAGTAACAGTGCTATGATGCACCAAAGACGCTGTACCAAACAGCTTAGACCAGGTGGTTGGTACGACCCTAAGTGAACTCTGTGGTTCATTTATGCTGTGAAAGCTACAGGACCCTGATTTGACCCGACCAAGGTCAGACTCTGCATGTTTAAGCTTTAAAGGCTTTTGTAGACAGCTGGGTGCTGAACTGTCGTTTGTGAAGAAGCACATAAAAACTTAAGTAAATAAACTAAAGTCCAGTTTATTTCTCTTGTAAAAATAATGTTGAGGGCGTTTTAATAGCAGCACCGTCTCAGTCGTCTGACTTGTTATCCATGATCGTAATTCATCTGGATTTATTGTAAGCTTACTTGAATGACTGTGACAATAAAAAAAAAAGTATATAACATCTTAAAGTTGGAAAATGACTGTCCTGCAACAAGTAAATATTATCTGATACAGTTTTCATGCTGGTGTTTCCTTTAAATTAGTGGTACATGACAAATTTATGATCCACAGACAACATCAGTGTGATTTTATGTTTTTACATACACGTACAAGTATGATTTTTTTTTTAAACTGTTTATGCGTTTACCCTCTTCCAATTTATTCTGATTCCAGAATTAAAGCAGGGTCATCATCATTTCATTCATCACTTGAACAACAGGTTTGAGCGGCATCGTGTATCTGCATGCTTCCCAGGTTCAGGTGCAGTTATCCAGCAGCTGCTGTACAGCATGTGTGGACAGACCTAGGAGAGGGCTCTCTTTCTGGCTCCTCTTCAAAAGCATCACACCCTTTCCACATATGGGTTAGGATGGCAGACAGCTGCCTCTGCTTGCATATTCTCTCAACTGTTTCCACGGGCGGTTATCTGCAGGTCGTTCAGGCAGCCACCAAGGCTGCTGTGCAGCAAAGGATGATTCAGTGTTAAACAGAGGGATTTCCAAAATCACAATGTCAATGAAAGTATTGATTTTGCATGGTGTTTGGAGTGTGTTTGGATTTGAAGTCAGTTTAAACAAAGTGCACATGCAAGTATTAGTTGGAAAGGAAAAATGCACAGTATAAGAATAGCCTACGCCTTGAGAGAGGTTAACAGCTGAACTGTTGCTTGGTATTACTGGATTTTAATTGGCAGTTGGAGGCCATGGAATTGCAAATCTTTCACTGCAAAGCCAATATTTACACTCGGCACTAATAATTGGAAAGCAAACAGCTTATTGACTTACTGTAAATATTTTTGTTTTCTTCCTGTCCGCCTTCTCCACATCACAACCCTTGTTCAGCACATTTATCCTCCGCACTAACCACCCGTAACTGGTCCTTTAAGCTGTGATTTTGGGAAAGAGCTCACATACAAAAATATAAATGATTTCAGTACTTATACTTATACTTATACTTATTTTGCAAAAACTACAATTATTTAAATCGGTTCCCAAACAGTTTTCCTTAGATGCCTGTCTGTATCTTCTCATCCCAGTTGTCTCTGGTGAAATGGTACGTATGCTATGAATGTGCAGGCACAGTGGTGCCCACAGTGATTTACATGCAGTTAAAATTATTGTAATTCTCCTTTTGACATTTCTTCACTTTTTTGACCCAGTTTTGTCCTAGAAAGTCTACACAAGGTGCCTTTATACTGGAGGATTTTTAATTCAGCACCCTCACCCTGACTCCGTCTCCAGGTCTGTCGGACACATCCCGATGCATAGTAGGCAAAAGGCAGGGGGTCCACCCTGGACGGGTCACCAGTCCCATCACAGGGCCACATAGAAAGACGAACAACCAATCACGCTCACATTCACACCTACGGGCAATTTAGAATCCTCAATTAACCTAGTATGCATGTTTCATACATTTCAACATCCTTCCGGTCCCAAAACGGTCATCTCCCTCCTGCTCCAATGACTACCGTCCAGTTGCAATGACTCCCATCATCATGAAGTTCTTTGAATGGCTAGTCGTGCATCATATCAAGGCTGCCCCCCCCCCCCCCCCCCCCCCCCCCCCCCCCCCCTTATATGACATATGGACATATGGACACCAGAAATGCTAATGTGAGAATGCTCTTCATCGACTTTAGTTCAGCATTCAACACCATCATCCCCCAGCAGCTGTTCACGAACTGGACCAGCTGGGGATCAACACCTCGCTGTGCAACTGGCTGTTGGACTTCCTGACTGGGAGACCACAGGCAGTACGGGTTGGCAGCAACACATCCAGCACCATAACGCTGAACACAGGGGCCCCCCCAGGGATGTGTGCAGAGTACCCTCCTCTTCACCCTGCTGACCCACGACTGCACACCGATGCACAGCTCCAACCTCTTCGTAAAGTTTGCGAATGACACGACTGTGGTGGGTCTCATCAACAACAACGATGAGTCAAACTACAGGAGCGAAGTGAGTCGCCTGGCTGAGTGGTGCAGCGACAACAATCTCTCCCTGAACGTGGAGAAGACCAAGGAGATTGTTGCTGACTTCAGGAGACAACACACCCAGCATGCTCCTCTGACCATCAACAGTGCTGCTGTGGAGAGGGTGAGCAGCACCAAGTTCCTGGGTGTCACATCTCAGAGGACCTCTCCTGGACTGTTAACACCGCATCACTCGCCAAGAAAGCACAGCAGCATCTCTACTTCCTCCACAAACTACAAAGAGCCAGAGCCCCGGCCCCCATCAGGTAACCTTCTACAGCGGCACCATCGAGAGCATCCTGACCAGCTGCATCATCGTGTGGTACGGAGCTGCACCGCATCCTGACCAGCTGCATTACCGTGTGGTACGGAGCTACACCGCAACCTGACCAGCTGCATCACCGTGTGGTACGGAGCCTGCACCACATTCTGACCAGCTGCATCACCATGTGGTACGGAGCTGCACCACATCCTGACCAGCTGCATTACCGTGTGGTACAGAGCTGCACCGCATCCTGACCAGCTGCATCACCGTGTGGTACCGAGCCTGCACCACATTCTGACCAGCTGCATCACCGTGTGGTACGGAGCTGCACCGCAACCTGACCAGCTGCATCACCGTGTGGTACGGAGCTGCACCGCATCCTGCCGCAAGTCTCCCCAACGCATAGAAAATAATCGAAAAAAGAATCATATAGCACATAGGAAGGGGCTTATTTTCAGACAAATTTATCTTGATGCACTTGTTTCATCACTCATTACTAGAAAAACAAACATGTCAGTGTTTTTAAAACCCATTTTATTAAAAATGAATAAATAAGTCACATATTTAATACTTTGTTGAAACTTCTCTAATTTATTTACATCACTAACTTCTTAGGTAAAAGCCAGTTTTCCTTTTTATTTTCTGAGGTAGGTCCATCAGCATGCCACATCTTGATTTGACAATATTGTCTTCCTTTAAGAAGTGCTCCAAACCTGTCAGATTGGGACATCTATTTGCACAGCCATCCTCAGACCATCCCTCTCTCTCAGTAACAACAAAATAACTGGGAAGGTGTGTGGCAAAAGTGGAGGTGTGAATCTGAATGATATCAGCAAACTACACGAAGATAACACTTTAAAGAAGGCTTGTACCATCACGTCATGGTGAGCTAAACAGCCCCCAAGAATTAACACTTCTTTTAACAGTTGATTCATGCAGCCCTGCTGTTTTAGTATTTTTTGTTTTTGTTTTTTTAACTGCTGCTTTTGATATGGTTAACCAACATTCTTTTATCCCATCTTGAACAGTGTGTGGGCATTAAGGCTCCAGCCCTGGATTGGTTCATACTTGTCTGACAGGAGCTTTTATGTACAATTGGTAAGTTTTCCTCTTCCGTGTCCCCTCTCTCTTGTGGGGTACCTCAAGGTTTAATTTTAGGCCCATTACTGTTTTCTTTGTATATGGTGCTGCAGGGTTTAATTTTATTTTTGTTTTTTTTTTTGAGGAAATATAAAAGTTTTGTTTTCATTGTTTTGCAGATGATAGTAAAATGTATCTGCCAATTAAGTCTAATACCCATGATTCACTACAGCCATTATTAAACTGTATCAGCGGTTAGAAAAGGTGGATGGGCACTATCTAACTTTCTACATCTAACTAAACGAAAAACAGAAATTATGTTCTGCTGACCAGCTGAGGGACCGTGCTACCTCTCTTGGCTCCTTAAAGTCATTTACTTAATAAGCACATTTCCATTACCCCTAGTTTTGCTTACTAAAAAAAAAAGAAAAACTGCATTCATAGGAAACACCAACCCCCTGCAGCACTGACAATTTTTCAATTTTCTTTTACGCAAAAGAGTAATGGAAACGTGACTTTGGATCTACTAAAAACTTTGGTGTGATTTATGACAGCTCATTTAAATTTGATATACAGATATTTTCTATTGTAAAAAGCAGCTTCTTGTAGTTAAAAGTGTTGATCAATGTAAAGTCATAATTACATAAGACTAATTACATGCTTTTAAAACTACAAGACTGGATAACTGTAATTCTTTATATGTTGGTTTAGACCTGCCATCTCTTCGTCAGATCAAGTTGTTGGATTTGCTGCTGCCAGGCTATTACCTGGAACCAGGAATGTGGGTATATTACACCAGAACTGGCATCATTCCACTGGCTACAACTCCAACAACTTCCTTACAGTGTGGACACTTCCTCTATTTGCTCTCTGTTTGCTTTGCTTCTTTCACAGATTTTTATGCTGATTTTCTCCCTTTTCTTCCATGTGAGCCTACCTGCGATAGCTTCTGGACACTTATAGCTTACTGGGACTAAAGTGTTAACAGAAACAGCGACATTTTTATAGATCTTTTATCTTCAATGATCTGTGTTTGTGACCGACACTCAGCTGAAGCCTGATTTACAGAGTCTGGACACCTGCGCTCAGGTAAAGCTAAACAGCCTGGAAAGGTGATAACCACTAGGCTAACTAGCAGCAAGACTACACTTCCTACGAGACAGAGGAGCTCTTCTACATCTGTACATGGGAGGGACCAAGACTGGAACCAGGACTGGAACAAGGACTGGACAACTGTGGATGGGAACATTAACAGCAATCCTCCAAAACAACTGTGTGAAACTGCAGAACAGATTTGCTCCACTATCAAAGCCCCTGAATCTCTATCTAACGACCATCATCCCAAAGAAGAAAAGGACTGGAAACCTGTCAAACAGTAAAAGGTCACAGGGAAACCTAAAGGTCGGGTCTGAGACTCTCTCTGATTGTGGGTGACTCTGCTGTGAGGGATGTACAAAGGATGTGCGGTAAGAACACTAAAGTCCTCTGCTTTCCTAAGAAGATGGTCAACGATCTGAAGGAGAGAAGTCTTGAAACTGCAGGTGAACATCCAACTGTGATGAACATCGTTCTGCATTCAGGGATCAAAGGATGAGTCCGAACAACAGTCGGAGGTCCTGAAACTGGACTTTACTGGATTGTTAAACCCAGTGAGCTCTCTTAATGCAGCTGTATTCATCAGTGGACCTGAACCACCGTCAGAGGAGGAGACAAAGGATTCAGCAGGTTGTTGGCTCTGAATAAATGGTTTATATCTGCATGTGCCGACACTCAGTGCATTATCAACTATTTTAATATTTTTGGGAAAGCAGGCATCTGTTTAAAGCAAATGCCTTCCTGCCTGCCTTTCGCCTGATATGCGTCGGGATAGGCTCCGACAGACCCCCGTGACCCGGAGACGGATAAAGCGGGTATAGATAATGGATGGATGGATGGATTTGATTTTAACAAGAGACAAGGCTGAGATCAACGAGGAGACATCTCAGAGAGAGGAACAAAAAGTCCAGTGGAAACCTTGAGGAGGACTTCCATCTGTCCTGACCTGGGGACAGCTTCAGACATCAGAGGCAAGAAGAGGGGTATGTGTGGAGGGTCCGGTTTGCTGGATTATGGCAGTCGTGAGTTTTTCCAGGACAACCTGGTACCCGGTTTATTAGAAGTTTTTAAAGTTTCTGTACTTTCAGGTGACAGAAGGAGAAATGTGGCCCAGGCAGAACACAGAGATTCTCTCTATAGGATCTTTAAATAAAGTAAACGTACCTTGTGGGCCACGGACTTGTCCTAAACACCAGGGGGCAAATAATACCTCTAAAACACTTAAGTTGGCTTTATTAAATGTTGGGTCTGTAGCTGGAAAACATTTTTAATTAATGATTTTATTACTGAGCCTGGATTTGATGTTGCTGAAACTTGGTTGAACCAAAATAACAGCAGATGTCATGGAGTCGACCCTCCTAGTTCCAGTTTCATCAGAGGCAGAGTGAACAGGAGGAGGGTCGTAGTCTTCTTTAATGAATCATTTCAGTGTCAGCAGGTATCTCCTGGAGGTTCTCAGGCTTTTAAATATGTGTCTGTACATTTGAAGGCCTCATCCAGAGTCCTGTTCCTCCCAGATACTGCCCAGACTTCTCTGATGACCTCAGTGAACTGCTGTCTGTGATCTGTATCGGTCTTGACCAGGTCATTATTGTTGGGATTTTAACATCCATGCAGACAACCCTCAGGACAAATGGACTAAAGACCTGAGTAACACTCTGGACCACTTTGGGCCGACACAGCATGTAACAGAGGCCACGTACTATAGGGGACACAGTCTGGACCTGCTGGTCTCTGAGGGTCTGAGCAGTTCAAAGGTTGCTGGGTCAGATGTGGGTCGGTCTGATCAGTCCTGTGTTTTCTCTGAGAGGACGATTTCAGTCACACAAATGTGTCAACAGCAGTGACCACAGAATGGTGTCCAACTGAAGACAGTAGTGAGATCTTGAACCAGGTCTTCTCTGTAACACCTGACCTGTCCAGGGTTCGGTTGATGAGCTCGTCAACTCTGTTAAAATGGTAAATGTTCTGGACACTATTGCTCCCATTAAGGTGAAGGTAGAAGGAAGAAGTCTCCATTTTACCTGTTGGCAGGACGTCTAAACATCAAGAGCAGTTGATGTCAGATTTCCTCCAGGTCTCTGCTGTTAACGGCGTGAAACTGTGTTGTGGTGTTTAAACCGGTTTGCGGTGGACCCAGTTTGGATTTTGTCTGTAAGAATTTGTCAAAGTGGTTGCAGGTCCAGACATGTAAGAGCAGCTTTCACAAGTGACCTGTGGCATCAGTGACTACAATCCGAACTCTACCTATCTTTTTTACCATCTTGGCTGATAACAAATTCCTTTATTTTAAAAATATTGTTTTTAGCCAAAATGAACAGAAACCTCTGCATTCAACCCAGATCTAAATTGTAAACAAACTATGAGTAAGACATAATTTCAGTCACAGGAGCACACGCACGCACACGCACGCACAGCGCCTTGGTCGTGTGCAGCTGCAGCATCTGGGGAACAGTTTCAGAGGACTGATGCTTTGCTGAAGGCATTTCAGTAACAGAGAGGAACAAAACTGATCACAATAGCTCACAATTTATTATTTTCCTGTCACTTGTGAGGAACAAACTTGAAAACATTTATCATCTATGACACTGCCGTTCCTTACGTGCACACTGTTTTACCTAGATGGAACTCATCAGGAAATGGCAGTAATTGTGAAGTCAAAATTTCATGGTAATGTATAAATATAAATACAGTGGAGAAAATAAGTATTTAACACAGCTGATTTTGCAAGTTTTCCCACTTACAAAGTATGGAGAGGTCTTTCATTTTCATCATAGCTACACTTCAACTGTGAGAGACTGAATCTAACCAGAAAATCACATTGTATGATTTTTAAGTCATGATTTACATTTTACTGCATGACGTAAGTATTTGATCACCTACCAACCAGTAAGAATTCTGGCTCACGGACCTGTTAGTTCTTCTTCAAGAAGCCCTCCTGTTCTCCACATATTACCTGTGTCAGCTACACCTGTCTGAACTGGTTACCTGTATAAAAGACACCTGTCCACACACTCAAACAAACTCCAACCTCTCCACAACGGCCAAACCAGAGAGCTGTGGAAGGACATCTGGGATAAAACTGTAGACCTGCACAAGGCCGGGACGGACTACAGGACAACAGGCACGCAGCCTGGTGAGAAGGTAACAACTGGTGGAGCAATTATTAGAAGATGGAAGAAGGTCAAGATGGTGGTCAGTCTCCCTCCGTCTGGGGCTCCACGCAAGATCTCACCATGACCGTGAGGAAAGTGAGGGACCAGCCCAGAACTACACAGCAGGACCTGGTCAATGACCTGAAGAGAGCTGGCTTGCTTATTTATTTATTTATTTATTAAGCACTTAAAACAACCACAGCTGAAACAAAGAGCTGCACATGGGTGGATATTAAGAACACAAACACACACAGAGACAGAGAGAGACAGAGAGAGAGAGAAACTGGATATTGTCACTGCTTACGACTTCTATAGAAATTAAGAGGGTGAGTAGGAGTCAGGAGCTGCTTCTCAAATGCACTTGATTAATTTACAATCAGTAAGTGTCAATACATTTTTTTATGAAAGCAGATGCTATACAGTCATTTCCTTATACTTTGTAGTTCGTCATTCTGCAGTTAGATTAAGACAGTTGGTAATCTGTAAGAGTCATTTGCACTGCACTAGTTTATGAAGTTTAGAGATTAACCCCTTAAACCCCTGTGACATAAGAGTCACATGACATCTGAAACCCCAGCAAACTGTTTTTTTTTTCATACTAAATCAGTGAGAATAAGAACTGTTTGCAATGTCGTCAAAAAAATCTAAGTCTCTAGAAGTCTATTTTCCTGCATATCTGCTTAAACCTGCTGCAGCAATGTTTTACTGTTCAAATGCAAATTGCTATTTTACCACAAAAAGCTGCTCGTCCTACACTGATTCGTTCTGCATATTTAGCTCCATGTAGGGTGTAGTTTCCAAATCAAAGACTGGGGATTACATACACACACACACACACACACACACACACACACACACACACACACAAGTACCCTTAGTTGTTGATGTACTGACCTGGCACGCATTGTAGAGGAGCTGGTGCTCGAACTTCTTGATGCCCAGGATCTGCTGGAACATCTCATACAGCTGGTCCTTACTGAGGATGAGCTCAGATGCTGCACTTGCTGTCATCCTCTGCTGGTGCTTCCGGGGATCCTCTTCCCCACGATAGATAGTGTCAAATTTTGCCATCCAGGAGCTCAGCACTGTCTCTTTGCTGAGACCATCGATTTCCGGCAGGCTGCGCACCCGCTTCTCTATGTGCTTCTTAAACACCTCACGAGAGTCGCTCGCCGAGCAGCCGCCACTTTGCACCATCCGGGAGACTCGGTCACTTTTCAGGAAGACCTGCAGAAAAAATGAGATCCAACAGGTCAGTGTTATAGCATTCTAGGTTTGTAATGATGAAACTCCATGTACAAATCTCTGAAGCATCTGATGAACACCTGCTCAATCTGATGCCACCAAACTACACAACCCCGCCCCCCAGGTGATCAGCTGTTCCAGTGGGCATCAGCCAGTGTTCAGAACTGTTGATACAGAACTTCCTGTGTAGTAGGGCAGTGTAATCCTTAACATACACAGTGCATTTCACTTTATTAATGATAAAATTAATTTTCAAGCATTTAAATAAATGTAAATTGTACAGTTGATCCCATCACATGTGGTGCAGAATATAGTAGCATAGTTCAGAAATTCAAAATGTAAGAGAGTTGTTTCTGTCCAGAAAAACTCAAAAAAGCAACAAAGACAGTAGAGTTGCCACTATTTTCTTTTCTTTCGTTTTTCTTCATTGTGCGGATTCTTTGAGACCACCCACACTTTGATAAAGTAGGTGTTTAACACAATGACATGATATATGTACAAGTGTCAGTCGTGCTGAAGCACCACTGACACAGAGTAATGCGAGTACAGGCTTGCAAGGGAATCTGCAGGGAGGGAATCGATCAAAGCTGTGCACAGCATGGCACCACCTGGGTAGTGCGAGTGTGGCCGAGGTGTAATCACTGATAGTTTGATGGACACCTTTATATGACCAAATACTGTGTACTGCTCATGCAACGTTATGTACTGGTCTAGGAATCATTACTAGTACATAGACATCGTAAAAGTGCAACTGCGACTTTAGATGGATGGCTGCGGAGGAATTTGGCTGCTTCATTTCATGGAGGTATGCAGACATTCTTTTTGTCCTAATGCGTGTCCCAATTTCAGCCAAGTTTTAGCCTCAACAGTTCAAGTGCACTGATCTTTACTCCCTAAATCCTAATCATACAGGATATAAAGTGTGTTGTTTTCTTTTTTGCTTTTTTTTTTAAGTAAAAATCAACAAGGAAACAACATCTTTGTAAATGGCTGCTCCATCCTTGAGCAACAGCCTCTCCAAGAAAAAAGGTGAGACGGGTACCCAACCTGCTGCCAGGCTCGTTTGTTCATTCATCATTTACCCATTTTTTGGATTAACCATGGTTAGGCAGAGTCAGCTACTGCCAAGATGCCAGTTACCAGATATTATAAAACTGGGCTTTTAAAAACACACACACAAAAATGTCGGACAACTATAGGTTTTGTCCAGTTCTATTTATAATGTTGGTGTTTGTGGCTTTCCGGTACATGATGTGCAAGGTGTATATTTAAAAAAATAAATAAATAAATAAATTCCTGTGGGATGAACACAGACCAAACTCTACTTTGACGATGATCTTCATTTATTAAAATAATCTTTTTCCAGTTTAGCCATTTACTGATTGTGAAGTCTTTGGTTAGACACTTCTATATTGATTCCTCGTGGCCTCATTAACACACCGGTAAACATATCCCGTATTTGGAGGACACACCCACAAAACTAAAGGTGCATTACAACAAACAACAGACAAGTAAATTGACTGTAACGGAACAATATAAAATACAACAAGCTCACCTCGTAATAGCTCTGGACAGCGTTGATAAAAGCCTCATCAGCCACAATCTGAGTTTCTCCACTGAGGAACGCCTCAAAACGATCTTTGATGGTCTGCAGCTGCTGCCTATTAATCTGAGGGAGACATTAAAATACAGGAGACTTGACATCTTGGTTGAGAAAATTAAGTTGCGACAAAAAAGTACTTGACTGTGAATTAAAATTAAAACAAAAATATTAAAAACCCCATTGAGATGGTTATTTAAACGTAGTTTACTCGTGACGGCTCCAGACCACCAAACTACTAAAACATCTCTGCTGATGACCAGGTCATCAAGCACAGCTGATCAGCAGCACTAGACAGCAACTTTTCCATTTTAATCTTGTGGAAGCAATTTGGGTTTACTTAGGCTCTTTACACCCTACTTCATCAGTTGACATAGTTTAACGCAAAAATGTAACTACTTTTTGCATCAATTTGCCATAAAATGTGATCTAATCAATATATCATCACAATAACAGACAAACACAATGTCTTTCATCCAATGATTTTAGAAAAGTCACCGATCAGTGAAACTGATCAGTCTTAGAAGTGAGATCATAGCTTTAGTAACATGTGAGGGGGGTAATCAGGTGACTAGATGAGCTGAGTTTGCCTCAGGGGAGGGTCCTAACTGAATCCTACCTCCTTTTGTTTGCACTGGATTTAAACATTTGTTAGTGTTGCCCAACACCCAGGATACCTTAGCAGTCACTGCCCTCAATGATGGAAAGTTTTAATTCACTGGGAGTCATGGTTTTCTGTAGGATTTTGGATTTCATTTCTTGTGTTTTACCTTTTTTTTTTTAGCTTTGGTCATATTTGTGACCTGTTTTCTGTTTTATTATGAAAGTCTGTCAATAATTTTGTACTCCTGCTGCCTCCATCTCCTGGATTTGGGTCCTACAACTAATGTGACACCCGGAACCATGTTTCAGTTAGTAAATGCAGCCATTGCAGTCTAATGTGGATTCTCTGATTTCCCTGATTTGCCTATATCATGTGACCATCACTGTAAATATCACAGACTTAATGACAAAACGATAATGCAAAGACAAAATAGCAAACAAAACTTTATTTCAGACACTTTTCACTCATACTTGCATGCTGAATGAGCTTCAATCTTCACGCTTTTACAAGCATTTACAATGATATAATGTGAATGTAGATCTTTTCTGACATTGAACATAAACAGTGGCGTTGTGATAGAGTGGAAACTGTATTCAGCTTGATTCCGCCTCCAGTACAACAGTGAGAATCCTTGGTGTTGTTTTGATCAGGATTTGTCGTAAGATCAGGAGCATCCTCTCCCAGAGTGATGCTGGAAAACTAATTCACATGTTCGTATCTTCTAGACTAGATTACTGTGATGTGTTGTTGGCTGGATGTCCAAGTAATTCTCTGAAGATCCTCCAGATGATCCAAAATGCAGCTGCATGAATGCTGACAGGAACCAACAAGAGAGAACACGTCTCTCCAGTGTTCACTTCCCTCCATTGGTTCCCAGGAAAACTATTCTAACCTATTCAACATTTTATTAAGTATAAAGTCCTAAATGTCCAAACTCCTGGTTTTCTCGAAGACCTGATTGTTCCTCATGTTTCTAACAGAGTTCTCCGTTCTCAGAGTGCAGGTTTACTTGTAGTTCCTAGAAGATCCATATGTAGATCTGGAGGACGGGTCTTCTGCTATCAGGAACCATCACTATGGAACCAGCTTCCAGTTTGGGTGAAGGAGGCTGACATCACCTCCACCTTTAAAATCAAACTTCAACTGTTTCATCTTATAACATTATAAAGAAAACATGAAGAATTTGGCAAAACTGTGTATTATGGCATCAATATTTCAGCAGCAGATATCGATAAGTTGGAGGGAGAGATGTGGAGGAGTGGATCAGGTCACAGTCATGGTAGCCTGTTAATTAGCACAGCTGCAGAAGATCACTAAATAGTTCTTTCCTTCTGTTTCATGCAGTTGCATGATGGAATCTGAAGATCAACAAAGACCTGCACCTGCCCATCTTGCCTCCAGTATTGCATTATTTTAAAAGCCACAAAAAAAAGTTTTTTGTTATGGGAGTGCTGTGCTGAGAAAGGACTCTGAGGTGGCTAGTTCTTGCAAGACCATCTTTTACTGTTTGTCACTTTCCTGCTATCACTCCTATTTATCTTGACTACTGTTATCTGTAAGCAAACAAAGACGAAATAAAGAGATTTTGGTCATCCCAAAGCACAAAATTGTTGGAAGACATAGAGCATATTATATGTTATGAGTGCTGTTACTGCTGTCTGCTTGGCTGGATTGGTCAGATTTATAAATTTACCCATTTCAAAAATTGCGTGAGAATTATGAGTATTATTATTATTGAGTAATCTCTTTGACATATTTCTTGCCATATCCTGTCATTTCTGCTATTATACAAATAAAAAGCATGCGTGTTGTAAGATAAAATGTCCTCTGAATCATTCACCTGGGACTTCCACAGGCACCCATAAGGGTGGCACAGGCACATCTTTGGTTTGTCAAGGACAACTTCAGGTTTTCCCCCCATTTTGTTTCCAGCATTGGGTTGCATGCAGTTGGTGGGCTGAGGTGGTGGTCGTCTTTGCCCTTCTGGGTTTGGTCGCGTTGCTCTGGTTTTACCTTCCTCCATCTCTCCTTCTTCGCCATTGTCTTTTCCCCGTGCCTGATTGGCAGCAGATGAGTGGGAGGAGTGGTGCTGCTGCCAGCAAGCGTGGGGTGGGAGTCTGCAGGGTTGGTTGCCCTTGGCGGTGCTGTTGCTGTGGATGGCGGTGCGATGGGGTTCGGGGACCTTGGGGTGGGGCAGCCTTTTCGCAGCCCCTGTGTCCAGGGGCCTGCGCAAGCCTCTGGTTGGCAGTGGTTTTAGTACGGGGGAGGTGGGGGCTCTGCAGCCATGGGTCCCTCCTGGACTGCTCCTCCCAAGTTGGTAGGGTTCAGCTGGTGCCAGTGTGCCCGAGGGCGATGTGAGATGGTCTGATATGACAGGATGTTGGTGCCTGTAACCAATGATAACTGCCTATTTAGGATTTTTTTTTGTTTGTTTCAATGCTTGTTTTGATATATTTATCATCACTGCTGCTATTATAGGTTATCTTTGTATGTATATGTGCACAGCTTCAAGCAAGTGTGTGTGTGTGGTGTGTGTGTGTGTGTGTCTGTCTGTGAAAAGCTAATTTTATTTGACCAATGCCTAGGCCTGAAACAAAAACATTTCCAAGGATCAGATCATGGAGAACTTACATAAACTCCAAACTTTTGGGGTAAAGTTTTAATCTCACAAATGTAGCTGAACAGGCGGTGCTTGCCAGAACTTCTAGAGGTTCAGCTGAGAACAGAGCAAAACCGCGGTGCAGTTTTCAGTCCCGATGGGAACCATGGTAAGTGGATATCTTGGTATTAATACAGTTTCTGTGGAGATTTTCAGTATCGGAATATAGGTGATATATAAGTGCCTGAGAGCACATTTAACTATTCCAAAACTAAAACTCTTTCACTTTCTTTTGTGGCCACCTCAGTCTGAAAGTACGTAATCAATGAGCTGTACAGAACTTTGGGGTTCTCTGACATCAGAGTCCTTTCCAGTTTCCTCACCTTCATGTCCTTCCACAACTTCACATCATGTATTTGTTGTACCAGTGAACTGGTTAGCAGCATTGTAACACTGATTATTAAAGGAGACAACCTGTTGAAGAGAGGGGTGGAGTCAATAATCCAGCCCCCCCCCATCACCCATTGGTTGAAAAAGGGTGATGTTGTACTGTATCTCTCTGACATTTTGACCAAAAGATATCAAGAATGTTTCACCAGGTCCTGAGAAAAAAAATAAAAGTCACGTTAGGATTTCCCCTGCAGGAGTAGAAACAATAAAACGCTTCTGTTAAAGCATGTACAGGACGTTGTTAGAATTTAGTTGAATAAAATCATGTTTGTAGGTGACAATCTGGTGTCAGCGACCCATCGTGCTCACAGCTCTGTGGCCGTTTACGCTGTGATCATGAGCATCAGATTTGATCTTAGACGGAGAAGACTGGCACAATGACTCATCGCAGCTTAATTACAAAGCACTCGTAGCTGTCTATAAGTGGCCGTGTTTACAGACAATGAAGCATGTGTGAGCGTATGTGCATGTGTGTGTGCACTCAGGACACAACAGGCCTACTGAGAAGGCTTTTATCATTGTTGGCATCCTACAAGCTGTTGGCATGAATTATGTAGGCTCTGATGTGCTGTTTCTATAACATGCACGCATGCGCACACACCTTTTGATGACATAATACACACAGATTTTCTTTTCTTTAACAGCTGTGTTTTATTTAAGGAAGCAGACTTTTAGCACAGTCAGAATGTGTTTGTGTTACTGAAGATATCTACTGAAGCTAGAACTCAGGCTTTGGAGCTGAAGGTTTAAGCGCTCTTGTTGGTGCTTTTTTTGGAAAACTAATTAAAAAGCTCTTTCTTCTTTTTTGACTGTCTTTTTTAACATTTATTACCATGAACATTTAGTGTTGAATAGTGCTGATCCTAAAGGGTGGTACGCCAGTTACCACCTCCACCGTAGGAGCATCCATGTGACTATTTTCTGAAGTTTATGAAACAAGTCATCTTTGTTCCCGGACAACCCTTTTACTTGGTTCAGTCCAGCCTGTTTCTGCAGTCAGTTGTACTTTTTCAGGCAGCATGGTGGCTTAGATGTGAGCACTGTTACCTCACTTCAAGAAAGTTCCTGGTTCAGCTCTGAGGCCTGGTTCCCCCGTGCTGGCGTGGGGTCCATCCGGGTACTCCGGCTTCCTCCCACAGTCCAAACACATGTATGCTAGATTGATTCTAAATAGCATGTAGGTGTGAGTGCGAGTGTGCACGGTTGTTTGAGCATATATGTGGCCTATTGATGGACTGGTGCCCGGTCCAGGGTGGACCCCTGTAATGGGATGGCTCCCGCAGACCCTATATAGGATTAAACAGGAATAGTAAATGAGTGGCTTCTACATTTTCAGTCCACAAAGGGAGTGACTGATAAGTGACCATATAATGCTACTTTGAGCCGTCATATTGTCATCTTTGGTACGTCTAGTGTAGTTCTGCACCCAGTTCACCCCAAAACGTCTCTAACTGTTTCAGAATGAAAAAGATTGAGATTCTTCTGGAGAATAAGTTAATTCTGCATTTTTTGGCACAGGCAGTCTCCTGGCTTCCTGTACACCTCCCAGTTAGGGATGTGGGGTGTGATTGCAAACGTATGATCACAGCCAGATATAAGCCATGTGCAAACTGTGGGTGGCAGCACGCGGGTGCTTGTAGCTGTGAGTGACACTAATCACACAAGGAGGAGATTTTAAGATCGATAAAATTTCATTCATTTCCAGTGTGCAGCATGAAGACACGTCAAATGATAACAGAATGAGACACAGAAATAAACCACTCTGCTAGATTAATTAACTTCTGAGAAATAATTCCATTAATTATGACCATAATTTGCTTTTCTGTGTTTTCTAAATCATCTATGCTGTTATGCTGATTTATTATCTTTGACCTGACAGAAGCTCAAAAACTGAGGTAAACCGGTGGTTTCCGAAGTACTTGTTCTAACAGCGGTTCTCTATGACATCGTAGAGGGTGGACTTTCCGTGTAGGGTCATATTCTTCAGCGAGTGCTCCTCCACAACAGTAAGAGCATCACTGGTCATTTTTAAAGTGAAAGCTTAAAACTATACTGCTCAAGCACATTTTTGATCCTAGTGGTGATCCTAGTACATATTAATATGTTCCTCAGTGCCACACTGGCACAATCAAGTTCTATCAAAAACACAATTCATTTATTTTCTCTCTAAGACAGCCTTGGTCGTTAAGGGAACCATACTATGCTACTATGGACTCAAAGTATTTTGATCATCAACCTTTCTATTTGTTAGCTCCAGGACCCTGTGTAGGATTAAGTTGGTACAGAAAATGGATGGATTTCTTCACTGCAGTAAGTTTTGTGATTCAGTAATACCAAGAAGAAGGAGCATGTGAAGCTTTTAAAACACCAGCATCAGAAAGAGGAAGTAGAAAAGATGAGGAAAGTGAAGGCAACAGCGGTGCCAGTGGTAACCGGAGCACTTGGAGCTGTAATTCCCAGACCGGGCGATTCTAGCAACAACATCAGAGAGCTCCACCTAGAAAAGTGCAGTCCTAGGAACAGCTCAGATACTTCGTAGAATCCTCCAGCTCCTCAGGCTCCTAATGTGGTTTCCTCTTTCTACTCCTCCATGTATGTGTTTCTTCCGTGTCAGGCCAGAAATGTGCATCAACCATAGCACAACACCAGTTTGGCAGAGATTCTAGTAGGTCATGCTCATAGTAACAGCTGGAGCTTGCAGCCTGAAGCCTTTATGATGAGGGGAGCTCTCCAGAGCTTTATAGCTCATCTGAGGGCATTTCTCAAACTGGAGTCACCAAAACCTGTGTAAATCCAATTTATTCATGTTTATCCCACATATCCAAAAGAACTCCTCAAAACTTGAAAAGAAGCTGTGATGTGCAAAATTGGTTGAGGGTCAGCTTTAAGGCCAAACTGACTTGGGTAGAGGTAAAGTGAGGGTAAAGTGAGAATACGAAAGGAAAGAGGAGTAGATTCATCAGAGCTCATATTGTGTCGCAGAACAAACAGACAGCTGATTGTGTTGTTTGATGAAGCGTCTCACCTGGGAATACTAATCCCCAAGCTCTGACTAAAAGAGAAGAGCCACATAAATGCAGAAACTACACAGGAAGACTTATATAAGCTTAATATTACACTCTGTATGGTTGAGAATAGGTGTTATGTTATGAAAACTATAATAGTTTGTAGTTTAAAAAAAACAGTGGGCTGTGACTGACAGTTGTGACTGTGATATAGCGTCTAAACAGTGTTCAGTCTGCCTATTTAGTGCCAACATGCTGATCAAATGGGGCATGAAAAGCTGTTCCGCCAATGACTGGAAACTAAAACTGAACAAATATTGCAACAGCAAACAATGTTTGACTTTAATGAGGCAGAGTCACCTGAGTGGGTCAAGAGTGTATGAATGAGAGGCAAGACTGGCTCATGACTCAGACACGGGCCCTCGGACGGGCGGGCGGACAGACGTGTGGATGATTAGGGATGGACAGATGGATGGATGAATGAATGGATGGACGAGTGGATGGATAGATAGACATGAATGAACGGGTGGATGGGTGGACGGACGGGCAGCCAGACGGACGGAGGACGGATGGGTGGACAGACAGACGGGTGGCCAGACGGACAGATGGACATATAGGTGGACAGGTGGGTGGATGGATGGATGGATGGATGGATGGATGGATGGATGGATGGATGGATGGATGGATGGATGGATGGATGGAAGGATGGATGGATGGATGATGAGAGACGGATGGATGTATGGACGCATGTAACCATATTCGTAAAACACAGCAATCATAACTTCGATTTTGGAAAGTGACAGAATTGGACTAAGAGAACCTGACGGCAGCACAGTCAGGTTCCAGTTTTCACTCTGGACTCTGTCTTGTCTCCGGTGTCTGTGGGTAAAAACTGACCTTTAGTCAGTCTCCTTCTGTCATCCTCATCATTTTTACTTCCCTGTGGTGCTTCCTCGTCTTCATACATTTTGGGTTTTGGATTGTTGTATTTTTGGATGATGAAAGACTAAAAATGTGTAAAGGCTTAAAATGCTTGTCTCCTGATCTTCTGCATCGGGTTCTTCAAGCACACCGCTGCAGCAAGTCTTTTTTTAACATTTACACTAACAATGTTGTCTGTTGGAAGTGTAAATGATAATGAATGATCAGTAGTCTCAGAGGTGTCTCAGGCTGCATGTTTCAAAAACATGAACCTGCCAGTGGGTAAAGTCAGCAAACACGTACGCGAGCACAGAGTTCACGCACACGCCGGCGCCGTCTTTCATCACACGGTTCCCTGAGTGGGCCGTCATGGGAACACGGAGACTCTGTATCATAGTGTAACATGACGACGCCAAAATAACAAGCTGACAAGAGCGGAGAAAAGCAAGTTAGTCTTTCAGTGAGCGCCACAACGCCTCAGCGGTTGTTGCACGTCGAGGGAACATGTCAAGATGCAGCTGCTTTTTGACATTTAGCATTTCAGCACTTTTTAGCGTTTAGTCCAGATGTATAGATCAGACCACACCCCCAAGTACTGCATATGTTGATACTCATTATTGACGACACAAGCAAATAAGTCTTCAGGTTATTTCTTCAGAAGGACTCTACACTGTCAGGTTCAGCAGCGTTTCACAACATGCTCATAATATGGTCAACTTCAGAGCCAAAGATGGTTTAGTGCAGATGGTTAGAAGAGCCTTTGAGGATTTAGGAAAACCTGCATTTAGATCTTCACATGAGAAAATACATTTTACTAACAAATAATACTTCCATATTTTTTTATTGTTTAATTAGTTTCATTGCAGTTAACAAGCCAACAACTGCCTGATCTCCGTTCCAGTCAAAGCTGCTTCGATAAAGGTTGAGTTTCCATAAATTAGTGTTTTTCATCCTCCCACAAACATTTAGCACCAAATAACTTCCCTACATACTCAATTCTTTCTTTTTTTCAGGAGGTTGTTTGCTTTTTCTAAAGTAATTGAATAGTTATTCAGGTGAGGCATGTCCCCAAATCCAAGAGTTTTCTAAAATATCACCATTTCAAAAGAATGTCATTTGAAAAAAAAAAAAAAAATGAATTGATTGTAATAAGATGCAGTGGGTGAAAAAAAAACTTTGGAATTATGTGGTTGTCATTCATTTGTGATCAAATGTGATCTGGTCTTCATCAAAATCATTGATTGATAAACTCAGATAAACTGCACTTAAGCCAATAACACAGGAACAGTTAGATTTGCTTTTTACCAAAAAAAGCCATTGAAATTTCACAGAATTGGAGCAAAAAGAATCATCGACAAAATAATAAAGCTTCCATCCTTCAATCCATCACAGTCTGCAAACCAACAATAAGTTGCTTGGGAAGAATACTCAGCTTCATGTTTGGCACAGAAAGGACCAGACTTGGCAGCATTAAAGCTTCATCCAGCAGTGACGTATGGTGGAGAGAGCATCATGATTTGGGTTCTTCCCTGCCTTGGTCTGGACCCCGTTACGTCATTGAGGGGAAAATGAATCCCCCAGTTTACAAAGTTTTCCTCCAGGATACCCACCTTAAACATGGGCATAAATGCACCACCAGACGCCTTGAAAAAAGAAAATCCACCTTCTGGACTGCTCCAGTCAGCGCTCAGACCTTAACCCCATAGATGCTGTGGATTGACTTCGACAGAGCCGCTCACACCAGACATCCCACAAATGTGTCTGAGCTGAAGCAGTTCTGGACCAAGGAACGGTTCAGAACTGCTCCTGAATGTTGTTTAGCTCTGATCCAGAGTTAGTTCAAGCAGCTGTTAACTCCAATCCCCTGATTTTTTTTCTCCAGCTCTGAATGTTAAGTAAGTGTCTTCACTAAAGACACAGTAAATTAGAATTGTTTGTGTTTAACCTGATAAAGCACAGGGTGCTTGTCCGTTCACACTGAACAGCAACCCGATGCAAAAAATAAGAGCAGATTCTGAAAGGATTCACATCCTCTTTGTTGCTGCTGTATGCAGGATATAAAAATTCACTCATGTTCCCATTTTTCCAATTCTGAAGAATTAAGAGGCTTGCATGAAGATGGTTTCTTTCCTTTTAAAGGATATCAGTGTTATTAAATCTGAGGCATGACTCATGTCTTGTATGTTTGAGTCCATGTTTTATCTGGTTGGGGCCAGGCTACATCCTGCTCTGTTTAACATTATTTGTGAAATCCAACTGGATTTCAGACAGTCTGTCTGTGATCACCAGCACTGATTGTCTAAAAATGGACATCTCATTTTGTTGAGTCATTCAGCACAGACAGCACAAACAAAATCAAAGGTGGTATCACGTGACCTGAGATATCACAAGTGGTCCAGCTCAGGAGGTGAGGAGGCTCACGGCCGTGTTACACTAGTATCATTATAGAGTCCACTCTGTCATTACTGTAGCAGTAACCTATCTTTGTTATTCTGCAACACAACGTCTGATTGTAACGCAGGCAGCTGTTCCCTGTGGTAACCAGAAAGTGTTGGATGTGCCACTTTGATGATGTGAACACATATACGCGCCATGCTTTGATGATGCGAACATGCATCAAAGCCAGACGCCAGGTGAGCAGTCAAATCACAAGTTTGATTTGACAACCAATGTTTTATTGCTGAGTGTCAAAAGGTTTGGGAACACGGTGCTTCGGGCTTTAACAGTGTCTTTGTGTCAGGTTGGAACACAGGTAGGGTGCTGGTCGCACAGTTCCTGTCTCTGCCCGACTCTGCGCCCAAATTTGAAAAAAAACACAGGTCCATTTGAGTTGGGTCTTCTTGGGTAATAGTTTTGGGGCCTGTGGAGACCTGCATACTCTTTGTAGAAATGTGTCAGTAGCTTCATCCGGAGAGAACAACAGAAGCATGAAAGAGACTTTCACTTCCAGACCAGAACATAAAACACCTGAAGTTTATGGTGCTAAGTTTGTGTTATTGCTCCATCCTGTGCAAAACTGTTTTTTGCTCCTTGCCCACCAAATAAAGTAATATCACACAAGCTTAATGACTCTTAAAACAGCACAGAACATATCACAGAACAAGAAACAATCATTCATCAAGCTTCAACTGCTATTTGAGTGAAGTTTTTTCCAATGATGATTCTGCAGCTTCTCTTTTTAACATTCATAATTTTACAGTCTGAAAAACAAATCTTCATTGGCAGAGAACCCTGATTTCCTTCACAGTGTGACTTTCATTAACGGAGGGGCTGTGGAGAGTGACTTAACAACTGATTTACTGCTTCCGGGCGATGGAGATTTGTTTGGGGTCTTTCAAACTGAGGACTTAATTGTTGTAGGCAGAGTGACTCACAGGTGCAAACAATAATTTTCCATTTATTCCAGTAAGTGGCTGCCACAGTAATGCCACCCTTTCTTGGATCTGTGTAATGAGATTTTGTGCTGGTATAAACTGTATATGTGCCCATGGCAGAACAGTGAAAGACAGAAATTCTTCTACTGGTCTGGTTACCCCATCTTCAGTGAATCATTTTACTACTGCTGCTGCTCCCATTTCCAATAACTGCAGGGAAAATAAAAAGTATATAATCTCTTTGTAATTTCTTGATTGTCTGTATAAATTTCCTATAAAATGTGATATGATCTTCATAAAATAGTGGACGAAAACATGAACAATCACGCTGTACATAAGCACACATACAGAAACCCCATTTTTGAAGTAATTGCTGCCAAAGGACGTTCAACCAATAATTAACTCCAAGGGTCACTTACTTTTTACTCTTTTTGTTTAATGGGTATGTTCAGTAAAGACACAAGAAATTAAAATTGATTGTGTGTCAACAACTTACACACATTTTGCTTGTCTTTGTGGTGGCTTAGATAAGGATCAGATCACATTTTATGTGTTAAATTAATACATAAAACCAGTAAACTCCAAGTTTTTATTGCCACTGCATCACCTGCAACAGTTGGTTGTATGTGTGGTGGAGCCATTAGAGACTACGTTGTCCAGTTGTACATATTAGTATTAGTGAATATTAGAAAAGGTTACAATCTAAGCGAATCCTCTGGTTTCTGACGGGTGCATTATCTCAGATCTGCTCCTCTGCTGAGTGCTGTGATGATTAGTAAATCGCAGGCTCTGGGGATCAGACGATTACTTAGGAGGGATGACTGCTCAGCATGTGAAGGGTAGAAAGATAGACCAATACATCTTGTTCCTCATCTGTGCGTTCTCAAAGGCTTGCAGTACCGGCTCAGGACACTGGGGGATGCTATCTCAAATCCCATGGCAACACAGCTCAGTCAGAAATAAAGTCCTCCTTTAGAAATGCCACCTCGAAACTTGTATGCTTAATGAAAGAAAAAGAAATCTCAGAGATGGGGCGTCAATGAGGGTTGTTGGAAAGCAGTGCTGTGGTTTGTTGTGGTGAGACTCTTGTCAACAGGAAGCAGGAAGAGTGATTTTCCGAAGATGAGACAATTCCTCCTGTCTGAGAGCTACTACAATGGGTGGGAACGTTATGAAAGCACATGCTGTCTTACCCTCCCTCACTCTCCTTTTCTGTCTCAACTGTCCTCCCTCTGTTTAGAGTTTTACGTTCTTTGTCTTTTAAACTCAGTTTAAAATAAATCAAATATTAACTGGACTTTAGATTTTGAGAAGATGCTTCTTGCAGCCTGTTACTTCCGTCATCAAAGCAGTTATTAGAATAAGGGAGGTGACTTTTATCTCAGGTTATATGGTTGTGTTTGATTTTTTTTTTTTTTCACTATTTGACCTAAACACGGTGCTGCTGTGGAAGCAACAGTTGGTGAGATGTATAACACAAGTGAAGCGTGGGTGTAAATTGCAGCTTTGGTCACTGCTCTGGGTTTTTTGACGATGATCTTACCTTTTGCTGCCTCCTGGCCATGTCAGTGGGCTGCTTGGCGTTGAATGGATAAGCGATGCAGCGCATCACGAACACATACAGCTGGAGCCTTTTCTTTTTCTCATCCTCTTCTCTCTGCATCTTCTCCAGATCCTCTTTTTCCTTGTCGCTACCCACGGAAGGGCTGGGGCTGGAGGGCCTGCCGCCGCCGCTCTCGCGGCCCCGTGGCTGAATCCTTTCGCTGCCATGGCCGTCGGCGGCTCTGCCCGGTGACAGTCGCGCCCCTCCGAGGCTCTTCTGGGCCGTCACCTCTTTGCGCTCGAGGATCTCATCTCCTTCCTCTTCGCTGGAAGACGGATCCAACATGCTGCTGTGTGTTGGACACTGGAACTGACAGAAAAACTGCAAAAGTAGAACGGATCAGCCTGGCGATCACAGAGGGGAAGATTGGGTGAAGCCGCTGGGGAAACACAAACCCTGCCTGGTGAGCGGAACACACTGTTGCTTCTCCGGAGAAAAAAATGAGAAAAAAAAGAAAGAGAACTCTCTATAAAATTAATAATTAAATAAAAACTGCTGTAGAGTCTGACTGCTTGCGTGATTTCCAAAGCTCACAACTCTGACAGTCCGTGACAGAAAAGAGGGATTTGTGAAGAAAGCACACATACGGGGGAGGGGTCGCAGAGGATGAAAACGGGGAAACGACGCGTTGATGCGCCGCGGCTTCCAGGAGGACGAAGAAGAGGAGGAGCTGTCCGCGGTGCTGAAACCCCACACCCTACTGATCTGGGATCAGTGTGATCCGCCCACAGCGACCACCTGATGATCCAGCTGAGTTCAAAGAGAACAGGTTGAGACAGCACCAGACCGGAATCGATTTTATTATTTTCACAATAAAAGCTTTTACATTGGTTTTAAAACAAATGATAAACTGAACGATGCCTAAAATAATTCGTAAAAGTTGTTATCCTCTCATTTGATTCAATTTGTGTGTACGTGTATAAAAATCATCTGATCATAAAAAAATCTTAATATTGGGCAAACACAACCTGAGATGAACAACAACATATAACATGCCATTGTTTATATGACAAAAATTAAGGCAAAAAGGAAAATATGTGGGCAATACAAAGTACCCCTTACTGCTTCCATGGGATTTAATAGGGTAAACTGAAGACAGGTGTTTCTTATCATCAGTAGAAACACCTGGGTCCTACCAGGCCATAAAGCATCACAGTTCAGCTGCACCACACCAGCCATTACAGTAAACATGAAGCTCCACTGCATGTTAGAAGCATCCCAGAAGACCATCCTCTCCTCCTTTGTTCTCCTTTTGTTCTCAACTGCGACAACTGCTGTATCAACAGCAGCATTGCATGGGACACATGAATGGGATAGAGGATATGGTGGACTTTGATTCCACCTTGTACATCATTGTTGTATCATATCAAGTGGTGGAAGGTACAGAGAAAAAACATAAGAGGATTGCTAAAGAGATCTGAGGTGCGGATGAGGAGAGGGTCATTTTATAGTTAAAAAGCTACACGGTTTATGCTTGACTGGTTGTTGTGAGACATAAAGACATAAACAGCTGTACTTGTACACAGGGTTCTGTTTTAGGCCCTACCCTCTTTTCATTATATATGTTGCCCCTGGGGTCTATTTGTAAGAGACATAATGTCTCTTTTCCTTGGTATGTTGATGATGTACAGCTGTAAATGCCCCTCAATTTAAAAAGTAAAGGTTCACTACAGTCTCTGTTTGACTGTCTTGACATTAACTCTTGGTTGTCATTTAACTTTCTAAATTGAAAATGAAAGCAAAACAGACGTGATTATGTTAAATCGCTCTGGGCTGCTGGATGTAGGGTCTCCCCGTCCTCTTTCTCACAATGTTAATTCCTCTGATAAGTCTGTTGGCACACATTTTGATAACACTTTTATATTTGATGAATAGATTAAATCTGTGGTGAGTTTGTGATTTTTTTTTTACCTGAGGCTAATTTCTAAAGTCAAGCCTTATTCATGACCTGGAGAAAGTAATACACCCTTTCTAACATTCCATCCTCTAACATCGTCTTGTCTTTTGCAAAGCCCTGTATGTTGGTATGGACCACACTTCCATACAACCCCTGCAGCTGGTGCAGAATGTGCCTGCTTGGCTTTTAAAGGCTTTTAACAGCTACCCCAGCTGATTTCACTTTCTTTAACTTTTCACGTGAAACCTCACCTGCATGTGCATTATCAAACATCCATCCATCCATCCATTATCTATACCCGCTTTATCCGTTTCCGGGTCACGGGGGTCTGTCGGAGCCTATCCCAATGCATATCAGGCGAAAGGCAGGGGTCCACCCTGGACAGGTCGCCAGTCTATCCAGGGCCACATACAAACAACCAATCACACTCACATTCACACCTACCCTGCATGTTTTTGGACTGTGGGAGGAAGCCGGAGTACCCGGAGGGAACCCACGCAAGCACGGGGAGAACATGCAAACTCCACACAGAAAGACCCACCAGGCCGGGAATCGAACCAGGAACCTTCTTGCTGTGAGGCAACAGTGCTAACCACTTAGCCACCGTGCTGCCTTATCAAATATCCTCTACCAAAAGAGGCAAACAAGTCTGTGTTGTGTGTTTGTCTGGGAATCTGCTGTTTTGCATTTTGGTCAGTTCTGTGTTGTGTAGGACATGACAAATACTACAATATTATTGTGATATTCATAGAATTATGTGACATCAAGAAAAAATATCTTCTGCATTTGCATGTGATATATAAATAGCTATGACAACAGGAAATTGTTTACATGAGAGAAGGAGCACATTCAGTTCCACAAAGACCAGCTAATGATTGGAAAAAGACCTAGAATACAGATGAGTTGAGGGAAAGCTCAAGGATGTAGAGTATAGGAGAAAGAAAAAGCAAACAAACTCGAGAACCACGCAGAGGAGGTTTTAACCCCCATGATCATTATATTGAGTGTGAGATAACTGGGAGGAGGGCTGGATGAGCTTTGTCAAAGTTATGAACATATATGAATATATATTATTACGTGATTGCCTTAAGTTGTAATTCTCCACTCACTGTATTTAGAAGATCGTGGTGCCAGGATTAAGATATACAGGATGTCAGAGCCAAATGGGCCTATAGCGTGTCTGTTTCCTCACCTGATTACATTTGCATACAAGATGTCATGTGATTGCTTTGTCCTGTGAATAAAAAGACCACAGCAAGGGGGGACGATGGGGGATGGTCAGGAACCGCCATGGGTGATACACCTTGGCGTCCGCCCTCCCCCCCTTTGCAAAGGTACGAACAGACTGCTGTCTCTGCATGGTTTATTCCTAAAATTGAGAGGTTCTGATAACCCTAACATTTTGGTGCATTGGCTGGGAACTCAACATACCCGTCCGCTGCCAGGAGGAGACCACACGCCGAAGCCGTGCACGGACCTGAATCAAAGACCTGGGAGGTGAATTCTTTGCCAGGCCAGCGCTATTAGGTCGAACCTTTTTCTGGCAGGGGCGGATTGACGAGATTCGAACAAGGAAGAGCGAACCATCAGAGAAGTAAGTTATTGTTTTAAGCGCTATTGTGTCGGGTCAGGTACTGTCTATTTGAGAAGTCCTGAGGCCAAGAATCAGGGATTGTCTATTGCAAGATTCCATGTCCGGGACAGAGAATTATTCGCTGCGGAACTTTGCTGATCTCATGGTCGGAAATTAGTTGTTGCGGAATTATGCTGAGTTCCATAGTCGAGTACTATGATCCAGAATTGTCCATGCTTAGTTTTGAGCCCCATGTTCCAAAATTGTCCGTTGATAAATTCGGAGTCCGCGGTCGAGAATACGTTGCTGAGAAGTACTGATTAAAGAGGGAGGCTAAAATTCCCCTTTATTAAGAAAACACTTTCTTTGAGAAGAAAAATGTTCCCTGGAATGGTTCCAGTGTAAGGATCAGAGATTTTCGCGAAATCCTGAGTCCAAAAGGTAAAAGAACTGTCCAGCGAGAAGTTCTGAATAAATAAAAAAGAATTCCCGTTTTGTTAAGAATACGCTTTCTTTGAGAGAAAGGTGTTCCCTATAATAAATAATAATAATAATAATAGTAATAGTAATAATTATAATAATAAAAATTATAATAATTATAATAAAAAAAGAGCTCTTGTGGTGTGAATCAGTGTGTAAAATTGAGAGGTTCTGATAACACTAACAGGCTTCTAGCACCGACAGGAGATAGTAGGAGTATTGTGTGTTTCAAGATGTGGCTGCAGGAGCATATCCTGGACATCTCTCTGCATGGATTTTGGAAAAAAGACTTCAGACAGACCAGTGGGATAAGAATGCTCATAGTGCATTTTACCAATAGATAATGGGATTCTGGACATGTGACTGTGGAGGAGCACCTCTGCCCCCCAGATGTTCAACTGTGGGTTTCCATGATGTCGACTGAGAGTTCACCTGCGTTAACTGGAAATGCTGCATGTGTCGTCTTCAGCACAGTGTTGCCAGGCGACAAATACAACGCTCCACTGCATTCATGATGATCTCTACGCATTTCAACCATGTCGACTGTCCAAGTTTCTCACTTCATATCATTATAATCAACCTAATATAATGAATTAGTGACTTTTATAGATTTGTAAGTCTTTTACATTGCAATAATATACAGTAAATGCCCTTTGAGATTAATTATGTATTATTAAATTCTAATAAATTCAATGTAACTACTTTTATTATTCAATATTTTTTTAGATATGGGGATATTGTATTTCCTGCAAAATAGCATGCAACAAATTATTAAAGTGAGATGTGTATTTCATGTATCTGTTAAACAGTGTGTTTTCATTCTTATGAACTGGCATTAAAAGTTTTTTGTTTTTCTTATCTTTTCTTGACTTTTAATAAAGTCTCTAAAATCAGCTTTATTAGATATCAAGAGAGAATGTATTATAATATGTTAGATCCAAAAAAATACCTTAATTACTGTGATGGAATCAGATTTTCTTTTCAGCTATTGCCCCCTAGTGGTTTATTTTGTGCATTTTATTTTGTTAACCTGAGCAGGACGGTGAGTGAGGTCACTTCCTTCTAATTGCCTTTTTTTCTTCAGCTCAGCCAGTGCAGACGCACATGTGCTCACCTGTTGCCATCCATGCTTTCGCAAGTTAACAAACAGCCTCGTTTGTAAGTTATGTTTGTTATCATTGACGCAACATGTGTGCATTATGTGTTTTGGGCAAGTTACTTTTTTGTAGTTTAAATGTGATTTGGAAAAATGTATAACCTTTCTGTGTGGAGTTTGCATGTTCTCCCTCCAGGTTCTCTGGCTTTCTCCCACAGTCCAAAAACATGCATACTAGGTTAATTGATACTTTTAAAATGCCCGTAGGTATTAATCTGAGCGTGCATGGTTATCTATCTTTGTATGTGGCCCTGCGATGGACTGGTGACCTGTCCAGGTGGACCCCTGCCTTTGTCGGGACAGACCCCCGTGACCATGAGAAGGAGTAAGTGGGTATAGAGAATCATCTTTGATGGTGACTTGACTGAATTAAGGCAACAGTGCCACGTAGGGCCACAGAATCTGATGGGTCACAGGATTTGGCGTAACACCTGCACATTGTAAAAGATGAAGACAGCAGTCCAAGTTAGAAGCTCGGTTGGCTTGCATTTATTTATTCAAACATTATTTGCATATGTCGCTACGGTTTCCTCTAGTACAGTAATCTGGTCATAATATAGCAACCAAACATGTTTGTACACTACATACAACATATTTATAACAACCGAATGCATTGATTTGCAATTCTCAAGAGCCCGTGACGAACTGTTGACAGCTGTTATCCATCAAACACTTTGTGTTGCCCCTGTTTTCTGTAGTTTGGAAGATAAGTTGTCCATACCCGCCCCCCCCCCCCCCCCCCCCCCCCCCCCCCCCCCCGGAAATTGAGCCTCTTCTCTGTCCCTTTGTTCTTGTGGATTTCTGCTCCTTCGCGAGACTCCAGTCCCAAACTGTCAAAACTCAGAAGGACATGACCGAGACGAATCAACGTTCAGAGCAGTTGCCTGAGAGGATGCAGGTGTCTTCCAGCTATGTTTTGGCTTCAGGACTGTCTGATTCTTCATTCAAAAGTGGTGAATTTTCAAGATTAATATAAAGCTTTTCCCTTTCTCCGTCAGCTCAGAGCCACCTGTCTTACTCCCTGTTCATGTCATGCTGACATCAGACAATACAAATAACCATCATTTGAACAGCAGAGATAATTATCTTAACAAGGTTTTGTACTTCAGAGCAGAAAACAGACATGCAGATTAATTTCCCTAATGTTTTTTTTTACTCTTTTGTTCCCCAGTTTTCTGCATATATATTAATGGTCAATACTAAATTTGGCAAAACCTAAAAATATTTTATTCTTATATAGTTCTTTGTCTGTTTTTATTTATGTTATTATGTTCTCATTTCACTGTAAAGCAGGGCTGGACTGGGAAAAAAACTGTCTCGGCCACTTTGAGCCGAGACCGGCCCTCTAGGTGTTGATGGAGGTATTGATTGAAAGGCGATGAGGCCTATAAATGACAAACTTTCTTTTGACAGAGCTGGTTCAGCCCCCATATGCTTAAAGGGATTTTTTTATTTTTTTTTTATTGCCGTGCCTTTCCGTGCCTCCTTTTTGTTTCTTGCTGCTCTCTAATGCCACCCAAAGAGGGAGGGGGGCATCAGCCCTCTGCAACTGGTCCAGCCCAGCTCAGAATTGATCATGATTAATGGGACAATCTACCAGTTTTGTGGACCAATAGGTATCTTAATGTAACCCAGACCGTGCGGGCTTCATGCCTCCCTGTACACTCCGATGACTCTGCGTTGTGATTTGTTGGTATGGTTGTTTGTCCGGAATGCACTGACAAGGCAAGAGTCGAACACACGGTGCTCAAGGGCGTGGCTCAGACCGCGCCATTTATTTGAAGTTGGTCAGCCGACAGCTCCACAAGCATTACCTTCCAAACCGCAAACAAACACTGATTAAGCGCACGCTGCCCACAGTAAATAAAACTCCTGCTACGGTGTCCCGTAAGGGATAAATTAGCAAACAAGCATCCAGTCAATAAACTCTCCCAGCACCATAGCACCCCCTGTCTACTCATTTAACCACTGCCTTACATCCACCCCTTCTTTACTAGATGGCATCCCAGTCATCGGACTACATAACATAGAAGAAAGCAACACTCCACACACAGATCAAACCCCATACACCACTGGAAACGCTGCCATCAAACTAAGTCCTCCCGCTAGTCCGTTCTACTCGTGTGCAACTGTCCTGCTCACTCCGGCCCTCTGCCACACCAGCCATCCTCACGTTATCTTCTGCTCGATGTCTTCTGTTCCCACAGTTTGAGGTTATAGCAAAGTTTCTTGGGGGGATGTCGATTTTTCGGTACATTCCTCCTTGGACCGCTCGGTATTGGCTGCCACTTATGTCCCCCAACCGTGGCTTGTTCCTCCACTTGCTCCTCATCCTCCGTCTGCTCTACTTCGTAGTCCACTCTCAGTATTGCCCCTTCAGCGAGGTGTTCCATCATGTCCTCGACGTCCTTCCCCATCTCATCCACTACAGCCGCAGATTCAGGTTCCTCATTTAGCACCTCCCTACTGGATTCCATAGGGAAAAACATACATTGCGTTAGGAGGTTTTGGTGAACAACTCTTTTAGCCTCACCATCTTCTGATTTCACTATATACACCGGGATGTTGGGCTGTTTCTTTATCACAGTGTATGGCCTAGGCTCCCACTTATCTCCTAGTTTCTGCCGTCCATCCACATGGCACACTTTAACAAGAACTCTGTCACCTGGCACAAAGACTTGGTTCTTTGCTTTCTGGTCATAGTATTTTTTGTGTTGGCCCTTGGCCTGGTGAGAGGTCTGATTAGCCTGAGTATATGCCTGTGACAGACAGTCACATTTTCTATGCCACCCCTCGACTTTTCCAGTGCCAGAAAATCCACACAAATAAGCTCCATCGGTGCACTACTGTGGATGCTGACTAGGGGGGCCCTGGCTCCAGCTGTTGGTATCTTTCGAAGACAGCATCTCTCACACTTCTCAAACCAAGCCTTAATTTCTTGAAACATCTGTGGCCTATGGAATCTCTCCCTTACCATCTGCACTGTTCTCTCCAGACCTAGATGTCCCGAGTCATCGTGAAGCACTGTCTTAACAGATTCACGAAGCTTCTCAGGCAACTCTAGCTGGTCCACCATTCCCCTTTGTTGGTCCCGGATGCGCCGGTACATTATGCCATCTCTTATCACCAACCTCTTCCACTCTTTTAAAAGAAGGCACACCTGACCGCCGTCACCGATCCTCTCTCTGCGACTCGGTTTCTGGTTCCGGCTTTTATAGTGCAAAACAGGACCAATAACTGGGTCCTCCTTCTGACCCGCACGCATTTCCTGTTTTGTCATGGCGGGCAAGGGCGCCATACCCACATCTCTGTAGGCCTCAGTCAGTTCAAGGGATTCCGGTGCAGGTTTCTCAGGGTCTGGCGTACTCTGACCTGTGAGGTCACCTGAGTCCTGCGTGGGTTCATCCATGATCGGGCCAGGCTCTCCAATTATCACTTGGTGGGGGCATTGTAGCATCTGAGTGACCTCCTGGTGAGTCAGGTGAGAGAGAGCATCCGCATTGGTGTTGTGCTGTCCCCGCCGATATTGAACATCAAAGTCGAAAGCCGCCAGCCGAGACACCTACCGCTGCCCCGTCGCATCCAGTTTTGCACTGGACTTGACATATTTAAAGGGTTATTAACCGTCTGGACGGTAAATCTACGTCCATACAGGTGGTCATAGAATTTGTCTGTGACGGCCCATTTTAGCGCCAGGAACTCCAGTTTGTGTGCAGGATACCTTGTCTCAGCTGGACTCAACCCTCTGCTGGCAAAGGCTATAATCCTCTCTGCCCCTCCTTGGACCTGAACTAACACAGCGCCCAGCCCCTCCCCCGAGGCATCAGTCTGAAGGACAAACTGTAGCTGTAATCCGGGTAGCCAAGTACTGGAGCAGTAGTGAGTTTTTCTTTTAGGGCCTGGAACGCTTCCTCACTTTCCTCAGTCCATATAAACGGTGGATCGGGTGCCCGGCTTTTCGTACCTTTTCGCTTTTTTCAGCTGTGTCCACCGACATACCGCCTATAGTAGCCAGCAAACCCCAAAAATTGCAACACCTCTCTGCGATTTGTTGGCGTCCCCCTGTCCTGAAAACGGCTAATCTTCTCCGGGTCTGTCCAGACCCCTTCAGAAGACACCAAATGACCCAAATAATGCAGCTGAGATATAAGGATTCACTGAAACAGGAAGCAACAGGGTGACTAAAACATAAAACAACTCAGGATGAGGAATAAAGTCACCATCCAGCATCCTACAGCATTTCTTACCCATTTGGTGTCATTTTGATTGAATTTTTATCTCCTCTACTTGGTCAGGTGTCATAAAATGCTTCACTGACTTTCGGGTCTATTTAGACTCTAAATGTCTGAATCCACTCTATTATCAGACTTTGGCTTACCTTTCCTATCGGAGTTTTCAATCCAATTGACCTCTGACCCCTTCCCTCCTGTTGAGACATGATCATCATCATGGCTCACACAGCAGCCCATTAGTACAGATCTTTTTTTTTTTTTTTCTTCTTTCTTCTTCCATCCTGAAATCTGAAACCAAACCAAGATCGGCTGTCTTTATGAATGGGAACAGAGAAAACGGTGTTCCTGATGTCCACCACTGTGAAGACAGATGAAGCGTTGAAACGTTGTTTTGTTCTGTCACCGAGTTCCTTCACTCTGCTTCGCAGCTGCATTTTATCTGGATCCAAAACATTACAGTCATACTGGGGGTCCCAGTCACCTCCAACATGACGCCAGTTACTGCCTAGAGCAGTCATCCAAACCCGTTGGACCTCTCCGTCATCAAGGTGGCAGGACCGTCCGAGGTCCTCCACGTCACGGACAGGGGAGGACCGGCCTTCTTCAGCCTTTAACGTCGTCAGTGTTAGGATTTGCAGCTTCAATGAGAGGAACAGTGTCAACGGCCGGCGGAGAAGTAGGTGTGTTTTTCAGGGTCAGTTCAAGGATACACTAAGGTGGTGGAGGGGTAGGAGGGGTCAACAGTGGATAGATTGGGATACTGTCAGAAAGAATTCTGTTATCGGTGTCCTCGTCATTTTTTTCCTCTTTCTGTCTTCTCTGTACAGGCCCTGCCTCATCTGCTTTGTAAAACATGACCTCGACCCCTTGTTCACGCCCCTTCGCCTCGTTCAACCATATCTGGCTTTCTGCAAAACCGCGCTTTCGCATCTTCTTGGTGTTTCGTGTCAATTGTTATCTTATCCTGCAGTTCAACTATTTTCTGTGAGTTTAGAGTTCCCTTAAAACCATATTTACTGATCCACAGGTTAACAGGTTTTTTATTATTAAATGTTTTAGTCCAGGTCGGTCTCAATACCTAGGGTATTCTAACGCCTGGATTTTTTGTCAGTAGGACAGCAATTAAATCACCTGAAGTGGTAATCCTCACTTCAACTTGATTCACAAGTGGAGGATTCTCGCCTCTGCTTCCACAACAGGTTGCTGTTTACATTCCTACTGGTTTTACATGAGACAAAATACCTGGTGGTTTTGTATCTCCAGTCACACTCACAATCACTCAACACAGAAATGACGTCACTTTACCCACGGACTTTATCGGTTCCGTCGTCTATTTTTCTTTTTACCGCCAGTATCTAGAATTTTCACGTATTTTCTCACAGACTTTATCGGACTCCGTCGCCCCTCTTTTACCGTCAGTGTCTAGAATTCCACGGCCTTTAACACGGACTTTATCGGACTCAGTCGCCCCTCAACACCCTATTCATTCAGGGTAACACAACAATATTTCACTTACCGACTCTGTCTTCCTTCGGTTCTCCCGTCAACCTTGGACTCCAGCCGGTGAGGTGGAAAAACCAGCCTTGAAATTTATAAATGTCCACAGTTTTCCTGAAGTCCACCACACCTGCTGGAGTCCTTGGTATGATTCCTTGGTAAAATAACAATGAGATAAAACAAAGAGTGTGTTAAAGTTTAACTCTATGAGAAGGAGAGTTCAAAGAATTGAAAGGAAAATGAGAATGACAGAGATGTTGGAGAGAAGAGTTTGGGGGAAAGAAGGTGAGAAAAGGTAAAGTTGAAGGAGCTACTGGTTTCTAGCAGCCTTCTCTCTGATGGATTTCTTATGGATCCAGCTCATCAAAGTTTGTTCCTTTAACACTTTTTCTTTCCATTTTTTAAAAATGTTTCTCATCTTTCTCTTTCCTCACATTTTAGCAAAAAAGTACATTCATTTTTTTTCTGTACTTTTTCATCCCCTCTCTTCTCATCTGCCGTTTGTTTCTTGAAGATCTTTAAGAAAATTCTCGTCTTTTTCTTCTGTTTAACAGTTTTTGGCAGTTTCCCATCGTTGTCCTCCACGATTCTCTCTTTCTCTTCTGTGTTACCTCCACTTCCAAATTGTTCAATTCATTCTTTTCTTCCACATGTTTGTGTCCCTTTCTAGTTTTTCAATCTCCTCTTTAGTTCATTGATACTTATTTCATCCATCGATCCATCCATTATCTATACCCGCTTAATCCGTTTCCGGGTCACGGGGGTCTGTCGGAGCCTATCCTGACGCATATCAGGCGAAAGGCAGGGGTACACCCTGGACAGGTCGCCAGTCTATCCACATAGAAACATAGGGCCACATACAAACAACCAATCACACTCACAATCACACGTAGGGAGAATTTCAGAATGATCAATTAACCTACCCTGCATGTTTTTGGACTGTGGGAGGAAGCCGGAGTACCCGGAGGGAACCCACGCAAGCACGGGGAGAACATGCAAACTCCACACAGAAAGACCCACCGGGCCGGGAACCGAACCAGGAACCTTCTTGCTGTGAGGCAACAGTGCTAACCACTAAGCCACCGTGCTGCCTGATTCTCATTTCATCAATATTTAAATCATTCTTCATTTACATACATATATATGTATGTAAAATATTCTTTGTTTTACATTTTCCAGCTCTCCCTTGACTTCTGCACACTGACTTGTCTTTTCATTTCCAGCTCTTATATTCCATTAAAATCTTGTTCTGTCTCTACAGGCTGTTCTTGTCTTTCTGCAGTTTATATCATTTTCCTTTTCTTGTTCCTTCATTTGCTTCATCTCAGCTTTCTCCACGTCCATATTGTGCCACAGCAGTTGCAGGTCTTTCTTTTTCTCCTCCATATAAAGCTTTGCCACTTATGTTTTTTTTGCCCTCTATTAGTTTTTTTTCTCTTTGCAAGCTTTCCTTCTGCATTTTCACATCCATCTTCCACTCTCTTCCACTGTCTTTTGCTCTCTTCCATTATCTCTGTCTCTGTTTTCTTAATAACTTGTCTCATTTCTCCTTCCAAACCTTGCTGTTTCTCTTTGATGAGTTTTTGTTATTCTTTGCTTTTGACACCATGTCTTTAAGTCCTAGCATGTCATTCCCTGATATTGCTTCTTTCTTCCAGGAGCTTTTTCTCATTTGCAGATTCCTCCTCTTTTTTCCGTCAATAGTTGCTTTTCCTTTTTCAGTTTTGTTACAGCGTCCTTCAGCTTTAACTGGGATCTTGTCTATTCCTGCTTTTCCTCAGTTTCTGCAGTTCACATTTTGAAATATTTTATTTTAATCAAGAAACCACAGAAAATAGCTACTTAATTTAAAGCATGGGTTAATTCACATTTGTCAAATAAAAATAAAGTTGCGGTGCCAGCAAGTTGAGCAATTTTCTCTCAAAAATAGTTATACCTTGAAATTATGAAACCTATAAAATACTTATTGCCAATAATTCAGTAACTATCAAAATAAAACAGAGATTGGACAGCCTTGTCTTACACAGCATTCAATTCAAGTCGGGATGTGTTTTGATAAATTACAACATTTATCCCTTTACAGAGCATTTCGATTGTGGTGATAAAAGTGTCACCAAAGCCAAAAAACATAAGTTTGTTACAGAAAATTACGTTCAGTGGTTACAAAGGCTTTATAGAAATTAGGAAAATGGTGAGAGCATCAGATTGTACAAAATTAAAATAATCTAAAAGATCTGGCACCAATCGCTTATTAGTTATATGAGGATGTTTAAGAGAACCAGACTGTGTGTCTGACATTACATTATTAAAGCCAGTTTTTAATTGGTATGCATAGACTAGAGCCAAGATTTTATAGTCAGTGAGTAAGAGTAATAGGTTGCTAGTTATCCAAAACAGGAACGTCTTTTCCAGGTTTAGGAATGAGAGATTTCCCCTTGTTTCATTGTTATAGGCATTTCTGAGTTAAACATTCTTTATCCATACAGAATAATAGTTCTTTGATATATTTTCAAATGTTTATATAAAATTCTGCAGAAAGCCCATCCAAGCCAGGCGCCTATTGAACCAGCTGACCCAGATAGCAGAAACATTTTTGGCCTAAACATGGCCCACGTCTGCAGTTTTCTTTGTTCCACATTTGCTTTGACTGGCTGGTGACTCAGTCACCTATCCACCAGCATGACACAAATTTGAACTTTCCTTTGGCGCTTAGGCCACCCTTTGCTCTTGTCAAAGACAAAGAGTTCTGCTCTTTAATCCACTGCTGAACTGAAACATTACACGTAAAAGCACTTTAAAAATACACTTCAGCTCATTCCAGATAAGCTGAATTAATAAATAGCCAATAAAACTAACAATGATGATAATTGCTTAGGGAAACTAACATATTGCACCAAACTTTTCTGTGATACAGTCCACCATCCTGAGCAAGTACCGGACTACTGTGGAAATGGAAAACTCCCCTTCAATGAGAAGAAACCTCAGGCAGAACCAGGCTCAGGAAGGTCAGCCAGCCATCAGCAACGACCAAGCGCCAACATCTAACTTCCTGGTTGAGGCTTATGCAGAACTAAGAGTCATTTGAGTTTCTCCGCTGGAGTCTGGCTGCAAAGAAAGTCAGTCTCCACTGACTCCCATGTTAAAACATCCACCTTTAGAGCACAAATAAATGTATTCACAGCATGGTTCAAAACGCTATTTTGGTCTCAATCCTTTGATTTTACAGCCATGACAGCTCTGAGTGGGGTGAACATTTTGACTTACACCAGGAGGACTTATATAAAGCATCAAATTGATTTCTAATGTGATTGACAGTTGGCTCAGCCAGTGGCTAGCCGTCATCACTCCCTCATTCATAAGTATTGTACTTCTGCGCTAAGTGAAGCAACCTGCCATAATTAATCCAGTGTCAGCTAAACCTGGCAGTAATTTCTGAAGTCAATCCCCCCGACTCCTCTCTAACATAGCAGCAGGAGGCATCAAACCGGAACAAAGCTGCAGGTCTAGATGGTGGCAGCCACAGAGTCCTGAAGGCCTGTGTCACCAGCTATGTGGGATCTACAGCAGCTGTTCAACCTCAGCCTGAGACAGGAGAAGGTTTTGGTGATGTGAAGACATCCTACCTTGTTCCAGTACCACAGGAATAACGTCCATCTGTCATTATTATTATTATTATTTCTTTAGCACATTTCACATAGTTCAGCCTGGTTTATGATGTAAGAAACTCCAGAAGACACAGGTGATTGCCTCCATGCATGGTGGGAACATTCGTCTTGAATGTCAACAAGATTGTGGATTTTAGGTTAACCACCATTTCTGTCATGGGAGAAGAGGTGGAGATGGCTGAGAACAACCACCTTGGTGTTCACCACGACAACAAGATGAACTCGAGATGCAACACTTCTGTCTACAAGAAGAGAGAGTAGACTGGACTTCTTGAGAAAGATTTGACCCTTCAGTGTTTGCAGCAAGATTGCATATCTTCTAAAAGTTTGATCTAAGGAGAGATCTCATCTGCAGCTATCTGTTGGGGTAGCAGCATCAGACACAAATAGTAGAGGTTACAGCAACGTAGGGTTTCCTTTAGGGGGTTAACTAAGTGTTTTTGAATTGATCTGATGCTGGCTTCACGCTCTACAGCGAACTGCAGAGGGATTGTGAAAAAGATCCACTTGTCCGTGAAGGCATCATGACGCACCAGGTCAAAAAGGCGGTGAGAGTACGTGCGCATGGCCGGATCCGCCCCTTTCCCCGCAGCCCCTTCAACAGACGAAATGACTCCTGTCGTCGCACATTTACGAGCGGTCTGAGCCGGACCTAAACCTGGACACGACCTAAACCTGCTGCCGGACCCCGACTGGCCATCACGCCGCCGAAGGCTCGTTTAGTCCGCAGTCTGAACCCCACGTCCCACGTCCGCGGCTCGGTCCAGTCTGAAGTTGGCTGAAGGAGACTCAAGTGACATTTAATTCATCCATCTAAGACAATGGCAGCTCAGGATTTTAATTTCCTGCTCGCGACGGATTCTTATAAGGTAAATAGAGTTAATGAGTTCGTTCGGCTGGTTTCCCGTTTTACACACTGCTGCCGGTGTCCGTAGTTCACGACACTTTCAAACGCATCGCGGCGTTGCTGGGGATGTTTGACCAACGCGGCGGCGGCGGTCTTACAATCCTGCAACGAGCCTCGTTGTTACGTGTTTCAATCAAAAGAAAAAGAAAGTAGAAGTCCACCGTGTGTGCCGTGGTATATGAACCGGTTCAACACCTGGCCAGAGACGTGTGGCACTTATGGTACTTTTTCATAGCTTCACAGTTTCTCGTATCGGTAACTAAGTGTCTTTGATACGCTTTGATGTATATTCAGAAGAAAATGAGTGCAACATCCTGACCTGCTTTTCAACATGCCTTCACATCTCAGTGCACAGCAGTTTATAGGGGGTGGAGTCGGCAGCTCGACCTAACTCCGCCCCCTGACCATGAGAACAACCCATCCTGGTACTTTGCTGTTTCTCAGTAATTTTAAAAAATCTAAAAATGTACCTTAATCCAAATAAGGCAATTTTCAGATTTAAGAATTTACAAACTACTACAACAGTATTAATATAATCTGGGTTTCCTTGATGAGAAGCATAAAATAAGTAATGAGTTAATGAATAAGTAACATCCCCTAAACGATGGCGTGAATGTTCAGTTTCAGCTGGATACTGTGAGCATCATCACAGATTGTCCAGGCATGTTTACAAAGTGCTTCCTTGACTTGGCAGGAACATCATCTCTGGTTTCACATGACCTTTTGCATTTATTGTTCACTGTTATAGTTCTTGTCACTGTAACTGGATTGTGGCACGTTTTGTAAGGCACCTTTTTTTTGCTACAGCTCTTTTATTGAATCAAAAAGAAAACAACTTCCATATCACAGATATCCTTCCTTTCTTTGTGACGAATGTTTCATCTGTACGTTTGGGCTGAAAAGCGGACATTTCTCTGTAGATCACAGTTCAATATGCTGCTTTCCTAACTTCCACATGTGTCACGCTTCATCCTTTTTGAGTGGTTGTGTGACTGGTGCACAAGGACAACGTTCTTCTCATCGGTGGAAATGACTTCTCCACTTGGAGGACTCTGTAAAACCGGTCCCCACCAGTTTCAAATGATCGTCAGACATGGTGCATAATGTAAAATGTAATTGTCTTTAATTTTAATTTACTAACTGCATTTCTTCAAATTTCCGTCTTAATTTGTATTCCATTAATTTTCATCCCTAATGTGTTGTTATTGGTGTGGATGAGTCCATCTAAGGTAAACACCCTCTTGTAGTTGGGATGACAACTTTTATAAAAGGAACTTTGTTGTGCATCTGTAAGGCTGACCGTGTCAGTATTGTGTTATGTCAGGACTTGGATTAAGATGATGTGACAGAAAGAAATGAAATGTATTCTTTGTTGACGTCAGTTTGGTTAGCACTCTGAGTTTTGTGTGAATGCAGCAGGGAGCTCCACCACCCTCCAGTGACTACAAAGCTTTCGGTTTCATTTCAGATGATTAGTAACTTAAACCCGGTTATGAGTTGGTGAGCTGTGTGGGCTGCCCTGCAGCCGTCTACAGTGGTGCAGCTCACAGTTGAATGTCAGATGCGTTGCAGAGGTTTGCACTGCTCTCTGCCCCTTGTTATTGGCACCAACAACCCCTGAAAACGGGTCCAAAGCAGCAGCTTGGCCAAAAGATTCCTCCTCTGTATCCGTCATCACAATCGCATAATAGAGAGCTGTTTGGGACATTGTGAGGAGCTCATGTGTAACTCTCCAGGGTCATCAGGGTTGCAACACAGCACCTTAAATGACAGGACATAACTTGTAAGCTGGCCATTTAATAGTCCTTGATATATTCCCAAACCATCAGCGATGCAGGTTTTTAAACTGGTCGCTGATATTAAGCAGTGTTGCCCATGTTTTCTGTAGTTTGGAAGATGAGGCGTCCATACCCGCCACCCCCCCGGAAATTGAGCATCTTCTCTGTCCCTTTGTTCTTGTGGATTTCTGCTCCTTCGCGAGACTCCAGTCCCAAACTGTGAAAAGTCAGAAGGACATGACCGAGACGAATCAACGTTCAGAGCAGTTACCTGAGAGGATGCAGGTGTCTTCCAGCTATGTTTTGGCTTTAGGACTGTCTGATTCTTCATCCACAAGTGGTGAATTTTCAAGATTAATATAAAGCTTTTCCCTTTCGCCGTCAGCTCAGAGCCACCTGTCTTACTCCCTGTTCGTGTCATGCTGACATCAGACAATACAATTAACCATCATTTGAAGAGTGTAGATGAAAACATCCTTCAGCAAACCATCTTAACAAAGTTTTGTGCTTCAGAGAAGATTGTAGGCCTGCAGATTAGTTTCCCTCATGTTTAAACATTACGGTGAACAAATAAAGGTTGTGGAAGGTCGCACCACACGAGTGGAACATGACGCTCAGTATTACAGGACGGCGCCAGCTGCAAGCGCTCGCCGACTACAGCTGGATTCATGCAGCTGTGATGTGGCTGCCTAACTGAATTCAACGATTCAACCACCGTGTGTTCAACTGACAAAGTAACTTCATCATCTTTGATGTTAGGCTGCTGACACTGTTGGCCAGTATTAACTCATTTAATCATTACCAGAAATCTAACTGCAAAAAAATGATTTAAAAAAAGGACATGATTTCAGTGGTACTTGTATTTCCCTTGTCTGCAGTTTCAGCCCGTCTCATCTTCAGTTCCTCGTCCCAGCTGCTTGCCTTGTGCTTTACTTTGCTCTACTTTGTGCCTCTGGTTGGTCTTACTTCAAACGTCTGCTGCTTTATTTTGAAAGTGTGTTCTCAGTTGTGTCACTTCCTTCATCTGTCTCATGACCTCCTCTGTTAGTGTCTGCTGTTATTACGCTTACTCCTGTCAAATTTTCCTTTTAATCTACTCCTTCCAGCTCTTCTATTGCCGTAGTATATTAGTTATAACTTTAACTTTATTTTTGTTTAACAGAATCTAGTTTTAATGTGTTTTAATTCATTTTGTCCTGTTAACAGTTTAGTTGCTTACAAAGGCATAAAGTCCATTAAAAACACTGTATAAAATAATGGTTAAAAAACTTACGTGTGATGTTTGGCCTTGTTTAGGTTGTTTATTTGTACAACCAGTTTCCACTCTGTTCTAGCCTGTGAGCTGAGCTGTGATGTCATCAAGAGACTGGCGCCCTCACGTCCTACCTGCCAGGTGCAGGCTTCCATCGTGTCTCCTTGTGTGCTGCCGGTTTAAAACGTCTGGGTTTTTTTTGCAGGTGTCCTGTTAATTTGCTGCTTTGATTATTCTGCTGTGGCAGCGATCATTAAACACTTTTGTGGACCGCTCCTGCATTGGTCAGGCGGACAAAGTGCTTCTGCAGAAGCCACAGTGTTTCCTAACTATTTATTTGAAGTCAGAGTCTGGAGGTGGAGGTGGGCATGCATGCTGCCCTCCAGGAGCTCAGATGGTCTGGGGGAAGGGTGGGGGAACTGAAGCCAGACAAACGCAGCTCAAGGACGGTAACAGAAACATTTGGACCAGCCAGCTCCAAGTAAATCCTATAGCAGATTGGCGGGCAGTTGAACGTCGTTTCTCTGCAGTTACCTTGCACGCCAGATGGCCAGGGGTGTTGGTGAGAACTTGTTAAAAATGTGTCTCGTTTAAACAAGCTGAGGGTGGAGGAACAGTGGTCCAGGTTGTACGAGTCGGTGTGTGATGGAGGACTGGCAGTGTGATTTCTCACTAGTTTAACTAGTTGGTGGATAATAGTTTTTATAATTATAATATAGTATATATAATTATAGTAATTATGATTCTGGCATTGACCAAAATAACTGATGAGGTTTTTTTCTCATTTTTTTTTCTGTTCAGTAAACTTTGTGCTTTGATCAACATCCAGAAATGGTGATATTCGCCTCAGGCACAATCGTAAGGAGTGAAAGAGTGTTTCAACGCTCATGTCAGATCGTTCCTCTTAATTACACACCTCAGTTGTTGGTATTTCCTCTGCAGTTTTCTGCTAAGCAATTCACTATCCACTTATGTGTAATAAGATCCTTACTGCGTCGCCAATACTGATTATATTATCTAAGTAAATGAATGCTTTTTTTAAACTTAGTCTCCATGTGACCTGGGGCATTTGAATCCTATTGAAATCCTAAGTTGCATAACCTGTGAAACAATCAGCCCTTATGTCCATTAAGAGCCCACAGCACCCCTAAGCTTTAGCTTTCACTGTTGATGTCTCGGGAGTTCACCAAGGTCTCCTTCGTCCTTGTGGCATGAGCGCGCTCCCTGGATTTGGTTAATAACACACTAAGACTTTAACCGCACCGGTGGGAGCTCTTCTTATTACCCTTTAACACGCCTCCTCTGAACATGAGGAATGTAGTAAAGCTTACAGAAAACTGTAAAAACTAGAAGTACGCAGAAGATGGAAAGGGTGATGTTTCAAAATAGAAACATCTAGCACTAATAAGGCCGTTTTCAAAGGTTGGTTTTTATAGATATATATATATATATAGATAGATATATATATATATATATATATATATATATATATATATATATATATATATATATATATATATATATATATATATATATATATATATATATATATATATATATATATATATATATATATATAGTTAAAATAAAAAATGCAATCTAATTCAGAGTTTTCCTCTGAACTTGCTGCTATTTTAACAGACTGAGCACATTTCGGCTAAAAGAAATTCAAGCAGTCTGACGTCCAGTGTTTTTCAAATGTCAAAATATAAATGCCTTTCTATTTTAAGTTTTAATCCCTGGATTTCTTTATTTGATAGTTATTCTTCATTTTATATGTATTTGAACATTTATTGGCTTTTGGTTCGAGATGACAGACTTGTATTTTCTTGACTTTCAGATCACGCACTACAAGCAGTATCCTCCAAACGTCAGCAAAATCTACTCCTACTTTGAATGCAGATGCAGAAAAGGCTCCCAGTACAGTGAAGTGGTGTTCTTCGGTCTCCAGTATCTGCTCAAGAAGTACCTCACAGGTATGCTCAGTGCTTTGAAAATATACATATACAGCGTTTCTGAAAAACGGCAAAGCATCTCTTCATGTACAAACCTCATTCCAAACAACTGGTATATTTTAAATGTTAGGATACTTTCTTGACCTTACTGAGCATGTGTAGAAGCTGCAGCCTATCAGAGTAATGTTTCTGACCATGTCCATCCTGCTATGGCCAGAGAATACCCATCTTCTGATGGCTCCTTTCACTCAGCTCAGATCATGTCAGTTTGTTTTCTTGAACATGACGATGACGTCACAGTACTCAAAGGTTCACAGTCACCAGATCTCAGTTCAACAGAGCACCTTTGGGAAGTGGAGGAATGGGAGATCCTCATTATGCATGTGCAAATCTGCATCAGCTGTGTGATTTTTATGTCAATATAGCCAAAGATCTTTGTTGGATCTCTGGCACAAAGAAAACCAAAGTCTGGTTTCGCTGGAACCACAACTTCACACGACGGTGAAGCAACAGCAGGCCAGAGTTCGTAGTAACCTAAGACTAAGACAGTACAACCTACTGTTTTGTGTGTAAAAAGAAAATGATTTTATCACTGCAAGATGAATGAAACGCATAAAAGGCTTGAAGTCAATAACAGATATTAAGTTGGCATTTGGCAAAGTACATCATTAAGCTGGAAAAAAACAACCCTAAACCTAGACAAGAAAAAGCAAAAAGATTAGATGCAGCCAACTCAACAATTTCTTGCTTTCTGACTCATTGATGAGCTCAACAACGCCAAAAGACCCTGAGGACCACAAAGGACAACTTGATGAAGGAAATCCCCTTCACACCATCAGCAGAAGCCAAGAATACTCCGGAGAAGGTAGACGTTCAGTGTCAACATCTGGAATCAACAAGACGCCTTCATGTTTACAACAGCGTGCAGACAGCTGGGAATGTTCAAGCAGAGGAACAGCAGATTAGAACTAAACAGAAAACATCTGGGTCTTTGAGCAGATGAAATCAAAATAAAGTATCAGCATGATGGGGGGGCAGTTCATGATCCAAAGCAGACCACGCCATGTGACCAACACGGTGGAGGTGATGGCTGCCGGCGGGCTCAGTGACGGTGGCTGATAATGTGACTGCTGACAGAAGATGTAGTCTGGGTTGAACAGGGTGATGCTCTCTGCACCCATGCAGACAAATGTTACAAAACCCATGGGCCAGAGGTTCATAGTGCAGATGAATGTTGAACATGAACAAACTCCAAACCTTTTGGAAGCTAAAGAAATTGAAAATTCTTCAGTATCTCAACCCAATGGAGCAGTTTTCCAGTTGCTGAAGATAAAACTGGAGACAGAAAGGCCAGCGGACAAACAGCCACTCTGGCAAAAATTGTTTTAGCAAAATTAATAACTAGTGGATATGTCCCTAGACAATGTTTTTTTTTTTTTGTTTTTTTTGGTAACAGCAGCAGCAGCAGCAGCAGCAGTGTTGCTCAGAGCTCAGCAGTGCTCAGAGCAACAAGGTTCCTGGTTCGATTCCCGGCCGGGTGGGTCTTTCTGTGTGGAGTTTGCATGTTCTCCCCGTGCTTACGTGGGTTCCCTCTGGGTTCTCCAGCTTCCTCCCACAGTCCAAAAACATCCATGCTAAGTTAATTGATTTATTCTAAATTGCCCGTAGGTGTGAGCGTGAGCGTGCACGGTTGCTTGTATCTGTATGTGGCCCCGTGATAGACTGGCGTCCTGTCCAGGTGAATCCCCGCCTCTCTCCTGTAATGAGCCGGGATATGCTTCTGCAGACCCTCGTGACCCTGTGAAGAACTAGGCAGGTGTAGAGGATGGATGGATGGATGGATGGATGGTGTAAACGGCTGAATGTAAGGAAAACTCTCAAAGGCTTGAAGTGAGGCATCTGGAGTTCTTTTTCTTCCGTTCTTGAGGACGTTTCCCCTTCTGTCTTCAAGATGGATAACAAAAGAAACAATCAAGTTGCCTCGTTTCAAGTCTTTGAGCGTTACCATGACCTGGACGACTTGACGGTGCACGCCGGTGGACCGGAAGGATGATTTGGTACAAAAGCTAAGTTTCTGATGAGCAAAGATGGACATGAGATCTCCACTCTGTTAATACATGTGCCAGAAAATCATTAAAATGTTAAACGGTGTTCCTCAAAGAACGATTGGAAGGGATTGGCATATTTGTCAGCAGTGCAAAGTATTATTAAACTACCAAAGGGAATCTGGAGTAATTTCAGTGTATAAAGGAAGCAAATCTTAGCTGGACAACTGAGATCTTTAGCCTGTCGATTAACATCAAAGTCTGTCATTCATCAATACCTGATATAACCACATGGACAAGAATTGCTGCAGAAACCTTTCTCAAGCATGGCAATATAATCCTACATTTGCAAATGAAACTTGCAAGAAAAAAAAAGACGCCTTTAGCTGGAATGGAAATCTTGAAAATTGGGAAAAGCAGTAATCCTTTTTTTTGTAATATGTTACCAGAAATACAAAAAATTATGTAAATTTAAAAGTGAAATGACATTGACAATAAAAAAACAGAATGTTTGCAAAGTAAAAAATGAAATGCCATGCAAATAAATAAAAACCAAGGTAAAATGGGAATGATTTGCTTTATTTTCCACATACTTCTCCCAACTCTTTCTGCACCACTGGATAAATATCTCAGCTGTTTCACTTGTGAAATTTTAAACAAATTATTCTCACTTCCCTTCTACAAACGATTACTGAAGAATTCAACGGTCTTTGCAATGCAGGGCACAGGAGTGTCAAAGGGTTGGAGGTGAGAGAAGTAAAAGGAGGAACATGGAAGGAACACAGGAGATGAAAGACTGGAAGAGGGCTCAAGTATGGAGGGAAGAGATGGAGAAGAGGAATATTAGGGAAACGGAGGCAGGAAGGGGGTGTACTGTTGTTGAACTACAACCTCTCCTGTCTCCTCTTTGATGTTTTTACCTTCTGCCTTTTGACACCTGCCTTCATGGCATTTAAGACAAGTTACAACCATTTCATCAAAAAACCATTTCACTAAATTTAGTTTGACAGCCAGCTGAGAATGATTAAAAAGACCAGCAGAATGCTCTTATAAATGTGACGTTTTAGCATTTAAAGTTAAATACATTCCAAAAACCCTCCAGATGTGTCGCCTTGACATTGATGTAACAAACACATTTCCTGAATGAGGCTCAACATGCTTAGACTGATATAAACACATACTATTATCTTTTTTGTTCCTTTTTTTTGTAAAACGGTGACAGTGTGAAAGGCCAAAGTAAGTGAACCCCTGGAGTCAACAGCTGGTTTGGCAGCAGTGACATTTCAACTCAGTAGCTCTGGATCAGACGTGAATGAAGGTTTTTGGACCTTCATTTGGGAATATGCCAACTGACATGTCATCCTGCATATGACGGATTTACAAATGACTTTTTTTAAAAGAAATGAAGTCTGATTACTCCATTGTTGTTTAAAGGCATGTGATGTGAGGATGTGAGCTTAAAGACTGTCAGGACTCCACGAGCGAGAGTGACTTTGGTAACTTGGTTTGATCTTCACAGGGCCAGTGGTCACAGAGGAGAAGATTCAGGAGGCCAAGCTTTTCTACCAGATGCACTTCAAGCAGGCCGTGTTTGATGAAGAAGGCTGGAGGAAAATCCTTGAGGTTTGCAGACAAGTCTGAAATGACTTTGTGATGAGTCATATTGAGAGAAGCATGTGTCTAAAGTGAAGGAAATTATCTCTTTTTCTGTCAGAAACATGATGGTCGCCTGCCTATCCGAATCAAAGCTGTGCCTGAGGGTAGGATCATTCCTCGAGGCAACGTCCTTTTCACTGTGGAAAACACCGATCCCAACTTCTACTGGCTCACCAACTACATCGAGGTGAACTCAAAGATGTAGCTTCGTTGACTGATTTGTGTTGACTTGAAGTCAGAAAGACGTGGTACAGTTTATAATCTGACTCAGCAAGAGCTTAACATGTTTTACTCTTAGAGCGTCTGAAAAACCACCAAGAGAAAATTAATATTGGAACGGAGACCCAGAACATGACCCTGATCAATTATTACATAAACAACGGCAGTATACTCCCCTTTAAGAGGGAAGAAACCTGGATCAGGACCTGGATCATAAGGGGGGACCCTCCTGCTGAAGACCAGCCGGGTAGAACAGGATGAAGAACAGTGAGGAGAGACACAGATATATTGTCAAATGTAAAAAAGACAAGATATATTAATATAACTATCCGTCAGCAGCAGAACTAAGTCCATCAGACTGATACCTGGTTAGATGGTGGACTACAGAGACCACTATATAAACGGGTGTAGATGGCAGACATACGCAGCAAAATGATCATAATGATAATTTGATACAGATGTCATTTTGAAGTGAAAGTCTGCTGCCTGCTGAGTAGCCTGGCTCAAACTTGCTTTTAAGATTTAGACCCAAATTCAGTGATGGACGGTGTTTTTGTAACGGTGTTTAGTGTCTGACAGAAAAATGAAGATCCAGCGTATGCACAGAACAACATTTAGGTAATTATTTACTAAACTGGTTCAAGTGGATCCAGTGCTTAACTTGGATGGTTTTTTGTTATGTTTTTTTTTTGTTCTTTATAAATAGAAGCCTGAAATTCAAACTTAATTTCAATTAGTGTATTATTACTATTATATTATTTTTGTTTTTCCATACAATGCACCTTAACTTTATACAAAAATGTCCAAATTGGCTGCTTTTGATAAAAGCAGTAGAAAATCAATAAAGCAGTGACATTTTGTTATTTCTTTTGTTCGGACCCCTCCCCCTTTCCTGGCTGTAGACGATGCTAGTCCAGATGTGGTACCCCATCACTGTAGCCACCATATCCAGGGAGTTTAAGAAGATCTTGGCCAAACACCTGAAAGCCACGTCAGGGAGTCTGGAGGGCTTGGACCTGAAACTGCATGACTTCGGCTACAGAGGAGTTTCCTCACAGGAGGTCTGAAGACTTTGTCTCATGCAGCTTAGTGCCGCTGATTTTCAATGCCTGCTACTAGACTAACACTTTATCGTGGAACCGTGTTGTAGTTGATGGTGATGGTACCTCAGTGTTGCCAAACATCCATCCAGTTCTTATGCATACATTTTGCAGTTCGATCTCCATTTAGATCAGTGATGCTGTTGTAAAACTGTCAGCTGTGATCTACTTTGTGAAATGAACAGATTAGACCATTTTTATGATCATCATGTATGCATGCTCTTTCCTGAGGCCTGGGTTGCTGTGGGGCCAGCGTGATACAACACGGTTTCATATGCATGAAAATTGACTCGGAACGTGCTACATGGTGTCCCTGTGGTTGGCAAAAACGGCATCGGAGACAGTACAAATCTGTACAAACAGCTGCGTCATGCAGATGTCATCAGGTGACATGGTGTCATTCACATCATTGATTACTGGCAAAGACATTTGGTGATTTTGCGATCTGGTCAGGCGATCAAGTATCAAGAAATCAAGTATCAGGATCAATTCTCTGTCAAAAAAGGGTATTGTGACAAATCTAGCGACTCTTATGAGATGCATGATTTACAATTAAAAGCCAATTGCTGCTTTCCTTTATAAAGAGTTGGCAACACTGGCTGATGTAGATGGAGCACACTTGAAGAGGTCTTATTAACATTTCTGAAATATCTGTACTTTGGAAATACACTATTGCCAAAAGTATTGTCTCAGCCATCCTAACAATGGGAATCAGGTGTTCCAATCACTTCCATGGCCACAGGTGTATAAAGACATTCCATTCAATTCAATTCAATTCAATTCATTTTTATTTATATAGCGTCTATTACAACACAAGTTGTCTCTAGGATCTTTCCAGAGACCCAGAACATGACCCCCGAGCAATTATTACATAAACAACGACAGGAAAAAAACTTCCCCAGTGGAAGAAAAACCTTAAGACAAACGGTGGCAGGAAAAACTCCCCTTTAAGAGGGAAGAAACCTGGATCAGGACCTGGCTCATGAGGGGGGAACCTCCTGCCGAAGGACAGGTAGAGCAAGAAATAAGAAAGAATAGAGACATAGAGACACCGTCAAAGGTACAAGACAAGATACATTAGTAACTATCATCAGGAGTCCAATTAGACTTCTGTGTATATGGGTGATATATGGATAGACGGTGATCCAAGGGGATGAGGACTGCAGGTCGGGATGTCAGCAAGTATCCAACAGACATCCACACAGACGGGTGGAGGTAACACTGGGATGGTCAGAGGTGGAACTGCAGGTCAGCAAGCAGCTCCTGAGGTTCTGGTCCGCAGGACATGCAAAGAAGAGGAAAAGAAGGGCCAGACTAGCACAACAAACTACCAGAACAATGGAGCACAATTAAGTTTATGGGATACTGTTAATAACATGCAGACTGTTTTTACAACTATTTGTGAAAGAATGTGTCGCTGTCAGGAGCTCAGTGAAGTCCAGCATGGAACTGTTACAGGATGTCACCTTTGCAACAAATCCAGTGGTGAAGTTTACTGACTCCTAAATATTCCAACTGTCAGCTGTATTATACGAACATGGAAGACAGCAACTCGGCCACGACGTGGTCGGTCACGTAAACTGATGGAGCAGGTCAGTGGATGCTGAGGAGAATAGCGCCAAGAGGTCTCCAGCTTTCTGCAGTCAGTCGCTAAAGACCTCCAAACTTCACATGACCTTCAGATTAGATCAAGAACAGTGTTCACAGAGCTTCATGGATGGGTTTCCATGGCCGTGCAGCCGCAACCGTTGGATTAACAGGAGTGAAAGTCTGAGATAGACATTTTAGAGATGACCACAGAGCTGAAACGTAAATGCAGTTATCGGTCCTTGTACTTCTGAGCCGTTGTGTTGGTCTGCGTTTTTGATTCCACTTGTTGGAGAACTGTTGAAATGACGGGAAAGAAGAAGACTGTGGCTTTTACATGTATTGTCATCAGTTCAGATCGGTCTGGGGCAGCACAGCTGCGAGTCACGATGGTGCAGGTTTACTGCCTCTAATCATGTGTTGAAACTCAGCAGCTTTGTTGCAGGTGTTGCATGTTGGTGAATTATTTAAAATAATGTTGTTTTTTTCTGAGCTTTACTCAAAGAAATTGCTTCAATCTGCATCTGATGTCCGTTTTGTTTAATCTCCAGTCTGCAGCATTGGGCGGAGCGGCCCACCTGGTTAATTTCTGCAGTACAGACACTGTAGCAGGGCTGCTGATGGCTCAGCGATATTACGGATGTCCGATGGCTGGTTTCTCCATCCCAGCAGCCGAGCACAGGTACTATAAACACACACGGATTTATACCTCAAACAGACGTCCTGTAATCGGTGACAACGTCATCTATTAGAAAGGGATCCTGCTCACAATTGACTGGTCTGAATAAATGTTGATTCAAGAACAGTTTGAAACTGTAGCACTGCCGGAGTTTGTATCTTCAAACAGTAACAGCAGTATTCTCCATCATCCAAAGACTGCTAACTCCCACTTCCTGTTATCCAGCACCATCATCTCCTGGGGCAGGAGCAGGGAGAAGGAGGCTTTTGAGCGAATCCTTGACCAGTTCTCATCAGGGCCGGTGTCCGTGGTCAGTGATAGCTATGACATCTTTAACGCCTGTAAGCACATCTGGGGAGACAAGCTGAAGGAGCAAGTGATGGAGCGCAGCGGGGACTCGTGTCTGGTGATCCGGCCGGACTCCGGAGACCCGGCTGAGACCCTGATTGAGGTAAATACCGGGGGCCCACAAGTCTGGGACTTCTTACATTTGCTGTGTGATGTCAAAGCTGGGACATGATGTGAACTGAATGTCATGTAAGCTTTTCTTTTCCCAGGTCTTAAAGTGACATAAATATAACCACAGATGAGCTACAGCAGTCAAGAAATGATCCAAAAACTGTGGCAAAATGTTGAAGCAGTGTGTGAAATCCAGCTGCACCCCTGTTTCAGGAGCTTACAAAACCACATTTAACAGCAGTAACTTGTAGTTGGGGCCTTTATCTCTTGCATGGTTTGAGGGACCATTCTCCTAGACCGCATTGCTTCAGCTCATGGATGTTTTTGTTTCTCAGTTGTCTACAACCGGAAAGGTTTTTTATTTTTGTGTTTTCTGTCAGTCATTCTCAGTTATCTTGTGATCATGTGATGTGCAGCTGTAAATGGCTGTACAACCCCATTGGGGAGGGGCATCTGGGGCCTCATTCATATCACCAGATCATTGAGCCGCTTTCACGCCTTCATCCTGCCTTGGAGGGGTGCGTGAAGTACACGGAGGCGGAACGGCGTGACATGTCGTCACGCTGCTGATCCGCCCCGTTCGGCCTTGGGAGATCCATAACAGAGGTTTATGAAATAAGTGCTTTGTGAAGTGGTGTGGCAAACAGTTTGAGGAAAGTCAGCAGCGTCCCAGGTTTGAAGCGTTATACACATATACTGATACAGGTGAATCTGTTAAAACTCATCCAGACAAATGTGCATTGGTTACACACTTGGCTCCTTGCACATTTGTTTAAAAACATAAGTTTTTCGTCAAGTTCACAATAACTTTCCAAAACTAATAAAAGACAAAGTGTAGTGTTCCATTATTTAATTGAGTAGCTGTCACTGACATCCCTGTTTCAGGTCATTTTATATGCAAAAAGTATTGATGAGTTTTAATTCAGGGTGGTGATATGCGATTAGATATTTATTAGACATGTCTCAACTGAACATTATAAGAGCTGAATAATTTTGTATTGTCGTGCTCCCACATCACGTGCCTGATTGTTTTTTGTTAGTTTTTTTTTTTTTGTTTGTTTTGTTTTGTTTTTTTTTCTCCCAACATGCATCGTTTCTTTAATTTTTGCTTGGGGGGTCGGTTCTGGCTCTCTGAAAAGCACCTAGACACTATTTGTATTGCAGTAGATGCCATTTAAATACATCTGAATTAATTGAATCATCCAACATAAACATCACTACAATTGCATTTTAGGTCATCAAGATTTTGGAGGAGTGTTTTGGTTGTTCTCTGAACTCGATGGGGTACAAGGTTCTGCCATCTTACCTGCGGATCATCCAGGGGGATGGCATCGATCTCAGCTCAGTAGATCAGGTACGAAACTTGAACTTTATATTTAGTGCAGGTGTCTTAACTAGATTTTTTTTTCTGCTTGATGAGCAGGGTCCTGCTCAAGGTTTCTTCCCTCTTAAAGGGGAGTTTTTCCTTGCCACTGTTTGGCTTACGGTTTTTCTTCCACTAGGGGAGTTTTTACCTGCCGCTGTTTATGTAATAATTGCTCGGGGGTCATGTTCCGGGTCTCTGGAAAGCGCCTAGAGACAACTTGTGTTGTAATAGACGCTATATAAATAAAATTGAATTGAATTGAATTGATATTGTTTGCCCTGTTGCATTACACGTCCGCCTTCCGTTGTTTCCTCCAGATTCTGGAGAAGCTGAGCGATGAGGGTTGGAGTGCTGAGAACGTGCTCTTTGGCTGCGGCAGTGCTTTGCTTCAGAAGCTCAACAGAGACACTCTGAGCTGCGCCTTCAAGTGCAGCTATGTGGAGACCAACGGCAAGGGGGTAAGAGGAAGGATTCGGGCTCGACAGCAAAGTCAGCAGCGAGCATCATACACCTGACATGAGTAAACATGGTAAATGTAGTGCGTTTGATCCTTTGGGTCGAGCTGAGTAGCTCCGGAGTGAAAACCTCCCCCAGCTGATTCCTGCTCTCTTAAGTTTCCCTCGTCTTTCCCTCACAACCCATCACTTTACAGCTCATGTTCTGCATGTACACACAGGGAAACGCAGCTACCAGGACCCAGAACGACGTTCTGTCCCTAACAGTTTGTCAAAATGCACTGATGTCACAAAATGAATGATCATACATTTACTTGTATAGTAAATATAGACATAAGGACTCTTATCCGAGCTGCTGTCCGTCATCTTCCTGTGTATTATTTATAAGGAGCTCACTATAGTTAGTTAGTTAGGACAGTTATAGTTAGCATCCTCCCTCATTACTTATTTTTAGGGTGTTTTAGTGTTTAATTCCTTTTATTTAGTTGTTTTCAACCATGTTGCGAGGAAGTGTAAATGACTGGTTGCACAATATTCGTCCCCCAAGGACCTGATAAAAGATTGATCGATTGAGCAGCCTTAGTTTTGCCTTTTAAAACAAATGGGCTTCAACAGCCAGAGAGCAGCATGAATTAACTTCAGATCTATCAAGAACTGACAGCAAATGTCTTGTTTGATTTTTGCAGAAAAGATGAATAAACTTGTGTGTATAATCTAGAAATGTGGAACAAAATGTTAGTTGCTAGAAAGAGGAAGAGGTTAAAAGTCAACAAAAGTTAATCTGTCTTTAAACCTGGCAGTGTTTTTTTTTTTTTTTTAAAAGGGCAAATCATGATGCATTTAGTGTTTGAGAAGCCGACCTCCACCATCTAGTGTGTAACTAATGAGCTGCTAGACTGCCGTTCTCATGGAGGTGTAACAGCTGGGCTCAGAGTCCTGGACACCTGGACTCCATCAATCCAGCTGCGTAACACTGCTCTGCAGAGGTCAATGACCTGCCGCTCTTGCTGCATTTATCCTGTTCCAGATGGATGTGTACAAGCAGCCAGTGACCGATCTGTCCAAGAGGTCAAAGAGGGGTCGCTTATCTCTGAGGAGAAACTCTGACGGGTTCTTTGAGACGATCGAGAGAGGAGCCGGCAAGCCTGAGGAGGTTTGTCCCAGTCTGTCTTTTGAGCTCTCGAGTGCCACATTTCAGTTATGCACAGCGCCACATTGGTTTGCACATCACTCGGTACTGGTCAAACTATTTATCAACAGGTTTTAACAAACTTTAAATATTTCAGACAGTGTCAGTTTTCAACTTTAACCAGTTTTGGTTTTTTTGGTCAAAGGAGATTATGTGACAACCCATGAATGAATTACCCATTATTGCCGGTGTTGCTCTGTGAATGAACTCATTTGAGGGCTCCAGAGCTGTCAGCTGTTCAGTCAGATACGAATCATGTGTTTCTATCGTCAGAGCTCCTGAGCTCTGATCCAGCACATGGAAAACATATCAAATGCTGACGGTGACACATTTGACCATTTCTTGAAAAATATCTGCTTGCTTTGGTTTTCATGGCAGCAACATTTCTTAAAAATGTTGGGAGAATGGCAACAAAAGGCTGAAAAAGTAAGTGATCCTAAAAGGAAACATCTGGAGAAACATCTGCAACTCATCTGTCAGGTCGGTGACATGGTTGGTTATAAATGCCCCACTTGAGAGAAGCTGAGTGGGATACGCAGTGGTTTACCAGTCTGAATAAAAGCATTGTGAACTGAAATTGTGACTTGTGAGGATCTCATCTACACTAATAAAATCCCTGCATTCAGTTTAATTTTATTTATATAACTTCTATTACACCAAAACTTGTCTCTAGGATCTTTCCAGAGAAAATTATTATTAATTATTACATAAACAGGTTAAAACGCCCCTTTAGGAAGGAAGAAACCTGGATCACAAGGGGAGACCCTCCTGCTGAAGACCAGCTAAACTTGAAATAGATCATTTCTATACAAATGGTCACACAGCTGCTGCAACGACCTTTTCCAGAATTTTAGAGAGAAATCTGTCGATAATTAGCTAAAATGTCTCGGTCAAGAGAGGGTTTTTTTAGGTAAAGGTTTGATAACTACAACTTTAAAAACCTGTGGCACATAACCTAAGACCAGGGACAAGTTCATCTGGTCCAGTATTGTCGTACCAATGAGAGAAACATTTTTGAGTAGTCGAGTTGGGACGGGGTCTAACAGACATGTGGATGATTTAGATCTATTGACGACTGAGGTCAGGTCGGGAAGGTCTACAGGAACAAAACGGTCTAGAGTCAGGTCGGAGACTGAGGAAGTCCCTGAAGCTGAAGAAATGCCCACAGCCACTGCCGGGTGGGTGTGGCCGATTTCCTCTCTAATTCTGACAATTTTATTGCTAAAGAAGCTCATAAAGTCTTCACTACTGAGAGCTGCAGGGATGCACGGCTCAACAGAGTTGTGGCTCTTTGTCAGTCTGGCTACAGTACTGAACAGAAAACGTGGGTTATTTTTATTATCCTCTATCAACACTGAATAATAGGCTGTTCTAGCTTTGTGAAGCACTTTTTTTATACACTATTACACTATCTTTCCATGCACGATAAATATCTACAGACCTACAAGAGAACCACTTTCTTTCCATTTTACGCACTTTCTGTTTTAACATACGAACATGTGAGTTAAAACAGGGAGATAAGCTCCTATGGTTAGAGACCCTCTTTCTCAAAGGAGCAACTACATCTAAAGCTGAGTGCAACACATCTGCAGTGCTACCAACAAGGAAATCAACGTCTGCAGAGGTAGAACCGAGGTCACAGCCCTCAACTGCTTCACTATGTTCCACTGCGTGGCGTATGTGCACTTAGGGAGTGCATTGGTGTCTATCACATGAGTAGATTGCACATCTGGACAGGAAACATCAGTGCCGAAAGCAAAGTAAAGACGTTGCATCTTTCAACAAGACCATGCCAAACCGCATACTGCATCCATCACAACAGCATGGCCTCGCAGGAGAAGAGTCTGGGTGCTGAACTGGTCTGCCTGCTGTCCAGAACTAAAAGCATTTGGAACATTGTGAAATAAAAAGTACAACAATGAGCCGTGACTGCTGAGTAGCTCCAATCCTACATACAGACAAGAGTTCCTCCCCAAGAAAACATTCCTCTCTGAGCTCCATCACCTGGTCGCCTCACTTCCCAGATGTTAATGGACAGTTGTTCAATATCTCCCCTTCGTCTAATGTCACTTGTTCCAGCATTTTTGAGACTTGTGGCTGCCATCAAATTCAAAATCACCTTATTTTGTTCTGAGGTTGGTACATTTCCTCGGTTTAAACATGTTTTCTTTGTTCTCTTGCATATAAAACATGGCTTCCTGGGATTTTCACGTCTTTGTAATTTGTTTTCATATAAACTTGGCAGTTCTGTGTTAAATGAAGTTTCCGCGTGTGCTCCTCACTAGGACCTGCTCGTGACTGTTTTTGAGAACGGCAGCCTGTTTCAGGACTACTCCCTGGAGGAGATCAGGAAGAACGCTCGGCTGCGGGACGAGGAGCTCGACCCCGTCTTGTACAACCACCACCAGGAGCTGCTGCACAATCACATAATCAACGGGATTCATTAGAGACAGAAACCCGACGGGGTTCACATGTGGCAGGGCGTGGTGCCATAGGAAAAGCTCCTGACTGACAGTATCATTAACGGCCACCATCCCAGTATGGTGCTAGATCTTCCCTCACTTCCACCTCTGCCACAGTGCATGGAGAGGTGATTGCTGTTACTGTCATGTGACCACAGCTCAGGGTCTGACACTATAAGCTACTTTACTCGGGTCGTTTATGGAAGCTATTTTTAGTGAGTTTGAAGCTGCTGATTAACACTGGAATGCTGTTTCCACACCATTCAGCAGCATGTTAGAAATCCCAGCAACTAGCAGATATTCCAATCTTCACCAGCTTTGTTTCACATAAAGACAAAAAATCCTCCGATGCTGAGTTTAAGACCACATGAAACTTGCATGAAAGAAAAAGCAAAACTGAAAGACCGCGTCATCACATAGGCACAGATGCAGAGTCCATCATACTTATGTACTTTGGATGCTTGGTGTTTTTAACTTCTACAAGTACACACCAAACGCCAGATTTGAAAACGAATCACACCATGTGCTTGTATTCGTATTTAACGATCGCAGCGCTATATTTATTGATGAGCACTGCCGGTTACACGAAGCACACAAAGCTGCACTGCCACAGAAACTCGCAAGAAAAAAAAAGTTGAATCTATTTTACACAGTTTTAGTATAACCATGCCTCTTTTTTTTTCTTTCTTTTTTTTTGACTAAAAATACTTGAGATTGGAAGGTTCAGCTTTCCTTTTTGTTATCAGGTCTTCGAAAAATCGTACCTCTGCATTTTCAGACGTGGTAGTACGTGGCGTATATCAATACTTATAATAATAAACAATATAGGAATATTTACCTACAGAGCCGTTCTTACAGTTGTGCTTACAAGTTTGCGGAGAGTTTACTGTTTTAGATCACTTTAGGATTTTTAATTGTATTTTATTCATCAAAGGACAGAACAAAGATTTTTTTTATTTATATGATATTTATGAAAATATTTATATATACAATTAACATACATTTAATCAATATTTGGTGGAACTGTTTTTAAACTCTCCTTGACGAGCTTCTCACATGATCCTGATAGAACCAGATGATCACTGATGTCATGGTTTTTTCTCAGCAATTTCCACTTATTAAGATTTGTGGTTTACATCTGTAGAAGCTTCGGCCACGGAGCGTTTCAACAGTTCTGCAGCGTCACTGATTTACTCAAAAATGTCTTCTGCAGCACGAGCCGAGTTACTATCATTCCACCTTACCATCATCTACTTTTTCAGACTTATTTTTCTGCAATGAATCGTCTTTCAACTTTTATTATGTATTCAAGTTACCACACCAGATGGTTCCGACACTTAAGGATTACGAATACTTGTTGGGGGACTAGCAGGCCAGAAACCCTGCTTACATCAGCCTTCTGGACTTATAAAAATCACAATTGCACTAAATGACGTTGTTGTGCCCTTTGTTTGTAATAGGGGTATCCTGCATGGAGAAAAAACCAAACTTTTGAGCACAACTGTAATTTCAGTTTTTCTGTTTTCATCAGACATCACTCGGAGTTAGAAAAGGTGACTGGAATAACATAAGATGTTACAAATCAGCCATTGTTTAATAAAAAGATCTGTTTCTGTTTGGGTCCCATTTGGACGTGAAATGTTCACATGTGGGTCACAGTCGGGCTGCAGCTTAACCGGTCAAACAGTCAAGAGGAAAGAAAACGCACTCGCTCACACCTCCGCACTCGCTCACACCTCCGCACTCGCTCACACCTCCGCACTCGCTCACACCTCCGCACTCGCTCACACCTCCGCACTCTGTCACACCTCCGCACTCGCTCACACCTCCGCACTCGCTCACACCTCCGCACTCGCTCACACCTCCGCACTCGCTCACACCTCCGCACTCTGTCACACCTCCGCACTCGCTCACACCTCCGCACTCGCTCACACCTCCGCACTCGCTCACACCTCCGCACTCGCTCACACCTCCGCACTCGCTCACACCTCCGCACTCTGTCACACCTCCGCACTCGATCACACCTCCGCACTCGCTCACACCTCCGCACTCGCTCACACCTCCGTACTCTCTGACACCTCCGTACTCTCTGACACCTCCGTACTCTCTGACACCTCCGTACTCTCTGACACCTCCGTACTCTCTGACACCTCCGTACTCGCTCACACCTCAGTACTCGCTCCCACCTCCGCACTCGCTCACACCTCCGCACTCGCTCACACCTCCGCACTCTGTCACACCTCCGCACTCTGTCACACCTCCGCACTCGCTCACACCTCCGCACTCGCTCACACCTCCGCACTCGCTCACACCTCCGCACTCGCTCACACCTCCGCACTCTGTCACACCTCCGCACTCGCTCACACCTCCGCACTCGCTCACACCTCCGCACTCGCTCACACCTCCGCACTCGCTCACACCTCCGCACTCGCTCACACCTCCGCACTCTGTCACACCTCCGCACTCGCTCACACCTCCGCACTCGCTCACACCTCCGCACTCTATCACACCTCCGCACTCTATCACACCTCAGTACTCGCTCACACCTCAGTACTCGCTCCCACCTCCGCACTCGCTCACACCTCCGCACTCGCTCACACCTCCGCACTCTATCACACCTCCGTACTCTATCACACCTCCGCACTCTATCACACCTCCGCACTCGCTCACACCTCCGCACTCTATCACACCTCCGCACTCGATCACACCGTACTCCGTACTCTCTGACACCTCCGTACTCTCTGACACCTCCGTACTCTCTGACACCTCCGTACTCTCTGACACCTCCGTACTCGCTCACACCTCAGTACTCGCTCCCACCTCCGCACTCGCTCACACCTCCGCACTCGCTCACACCTCCGCACTCGCTCACACCTCCGCACTCGCTCACACCTCAGTACTCGCTCACACCTCAGTACTCGCTCACACCTCAGTACTCGCTCACACCTCCGTACTCTTGACACCTCCGTACTCTTGACACCTCAGCACTCGTTCACACCTCCGCACTCGTTCACACCTCCGCACTCGTTCACACCTCCGCACTTTTTCACACCTCCGCACTCGATCACACCTCCGCACTCGATCACACCTCCGTACTTGCTCACACCTCCGCACTCGATCACACCTCCGTACTCGCTCACACCTCTATTCACTTGAATACCCCTGCACTTGCTTAGACACCCCTGCACTCCTTCTCTCTGTGTTGTTTACTAATTCACCACTTTCAAACCACGATTACACTATAAAGGTGAACTGATGATCCTCCTATTATTCCACCCTCACTCTCTAGCAGTGCATTCATAGTGATTCTACAGAGGCGTAATATAAAGGTGATGAAAATAAGAATAATAATAATAATAATAATAGAACAGAGTTAAAACAGAGTTTATCAGTACAAACCCTGATGTTTCTTCACCACAACAGAACAATACAGAATCCCAAATAATGAAGCTGTTTTGATCCACCATCTATCACCTGCTGAATTCCCCCTAAGATACTTAAACACCTGAGGCAACACCTCACCTCAATTTATATTTTATTTTCCAACAATACAGTACAGTAGATTAAAAATATGGGTGTACCATCCTGTCCTGGAGTTTCCTAATTCTGCTGGTGTCTAAATGTGTTCTGCTTATAACATTCTTCTTCTTTTATTTTAACATGACATTGTGAAGTGCAGAAGAGATGGCTGAGAGGGCTCTTCTCAAAGTAAATGTAATTTAAAAAATCTAATCATCAGAGTGAATGCAATTGCTTTTTTATATAGTTCTTGATTTACATTTTTTTTTTTTAAACGTATGTCAACCCTTCTTCTTATTCAGAGCCTTGGAGACCCCAAACACATACGTAGAAAGCTTGACTTTGATTAACTGTTCTAATTTTGTGTCATGTTTGGAGATTGTCTTGGATCTGTTAAGCCAAATAACAAAAGTCACTTTCAACAGTGTTTGGCCTTTATTGATCAGATGTTTTTTCTTTCCTTTTTGACATGCTATTGACTTTGAACCACGTCCTTGGTTTGTTCAGACAAAGCTGCACCTCACTAAAATCTATGTCTGAAACACACAATAACAAATATGTTTGTGAGATTTAACATTAATACCGATGACGAGCAGGCAGAAGAACGAATCAGTCTGTGACACATCACTTTACTTATTAGGATGCAACGTATTTTCTTCATTAGGTGTTATTGCAGCAGCATTCCTTCTTCACTATTTAAAATCGCATTAACTGAGTTAATTAGCTTCCCAGAATGCCATTCAGGAACCTATACTAAAGAGGAACTTTGCTGGGACATGAATTTTGTGAAGTTGAGCTTGCTGTTTTTGACAAGATGTTAACTGTTTTTGGACTGCACATGCACGCATACGCACACATGCAAAAATAATATTTTTTTTTAGGGATTGAAATGTGAAAAAACATGAAAAAATCATGAATCCAAACCCGCTTTAGACCCCAGAATAAACCCCCCAGGCTTGGCACAATAAGAAAAATGCCATCAAAGTTGTAAAGTGGGTTATGATTCTCCGTTTTAATTGCACTAAGCAGTTAGTCGAACAGATTAGTTTTCATTGAACACATACAAGCACAATTTATTTTTACATACATGCATTTGCATTTCAGACTTGCAGCACATTCCCAAGAAAGTTGGGTTTGTAAAGTTTTCATAGCATAAATAAAACTTTAACACATTTTTTGAAGTTAATTTTGGGGGGTAACTACTCTCTTGCATCCACTAACCCGATCTGCAGACGCTCCGCTGACTGAGATTGGCTTGCTTGAAGTGGACTGCACTGCATGAATGACCAAAAAAAAAAAAAAAAACTTACAATTTCGAAATGTTCATTTTTTACATGTTGTGACTTGTACATTTATTGTGTAGAATTGAATATGTAAAATGAGATGCCACAATCGTATAAGCAAATGTTGAAGGTACCGGAACCACACTGGTGCTGGTTAAAACAGATCTGGCAACCTGATTGAGCTGATCACAACACATTTCCAGTCACAGACGCCTTCGAGCCCAGAGATGTAGACCGTGTCTGGAACGGGTAACGTCAGGCTCATTTTTGCAAAGTTTGAAGTATCATTGGTGATTGCAGCTCTGAATTGTAGTGTTGGCAAAGGTTCCCATTGTAATCCAGTTATCTGTCCAGCTCCAACAATGTTCTCTGAAGGACAAATCTGCAAATCCTTTCCAATCGTAACTTGAGGAACATCGTTTGAAACATTTCAGTGATTTTTTTCCAGGACGTTTGCTGATGTAGTGGTGATCTTCTGTCCATCTTTGTTCCTCAAAGACCTTTCATGGCTACTGGGTTTTGATCAAATCACCATTAAATTCAAATGTTTAAAACATTTTTCCTTTACTTCCTTTCCTTCCTAAATTGACCTGTAATGTGTGGTTTGCTTGGGGGAGGGAAAAAAAAAAGGAAATAAAGTCTGTGTTAGTTTGTTTCATTTATTTCTTTGCATTTTCCATGTCATCCCACCTTTTTCTGATTTGTGGTCAAACTCATTTATGTTTTTACAAAGTGGAAACCGTATGTTTTGTCTTTTACCATTGTTAATTTTATGTAATTTAATGTCGTCTTTTTCACACCTTTTTGGCCTTCATTTTTAAGAAGAAAAAAAATGTAATGAGAAGCATGTTTCTCAGTCACTTTCTGTCTGCAGATATTTTAGATGTAAAGATGCAGTGTTCCACCAGCTCTGGACAGCAGATGATGTTCTGCTGCTGCACCAACAATTGTAAATGCAAGTATGTCCTGAAATGCACTGGTTGATTAGTGTCTGGTCTGTTTACATGTCTTTAAATAGAGGCATTTCACGTAAATCACCTTCTTACTAAAAACTCTGAATTCACAAATATAGCATAAAGCTTGGGTGGGATCATCATGGCTACACTCCCAGCCCCACCCCTGCTGTCTACCTGTGGACACGTGGGGCAACACAAGGAAAGAGAGATTGTACCAGCACTCCTAGGGACAACAAAACAAGAGCTTTGTCCGGTTCTTTTTAACAGCAACATCCCAAAATAAACCCCAGAGAGATCTTTATCTGGAGCCACTCCTGATGGAGACAGCGGCAGGCCTCCATGGAGGTCAACAGCAAACTGTGTGGCCAAGCTTCAACTTGGTCTGTCATGTTGTTTTTTGTTTGTTTGTTTTTTTTTTTAAATCAGTGTGGAAGTGTTTTGTTTTTAACATACTTTAGAATCATAATCGGAAATATGTAAAACGCCCATCAATTAAGGTAAATGTGTTATGTTAGTAGCTTTTTTATATGTTACACATATTAACAAGTAAATTTGTAGAATTAACAGCTAAACAAAGTATATTCTGTATATAAAAGATAATATAAAAGACTGTGGGCCGACAAGACAATACAGTCCTGAGCATTAACTAGCAAAAATGATTATATGTAGTTGTTACAGCTATTCTGGCTGCATTTTAACTGATGAGGTGCAAAAACAGTCACAGCTGCATAGTCATTATAGATGTGAAATCTAGCCGTGTTTGGAGATTTTACCACGGAGGCCAGCCCACTGTTGGCGCCTCCTGGTGGTCACGTGGGGAACCGCAACGTTTCCTACCTCCAGGTCAGGTTGTAACAACCCACATGCTTTTTTTCCCTCCTTTGGTCCACACCTGTTTCCCATTTCAGTAATTACAGGTGTGCCTGCCACATAGTCACAGGGATACATAAATGTGACTGCGTCATAGACACCCATAGTCTATGATCACTAAAAGGAACACATTACCCTTTTTGCTACGTGGGAAAGGCCCCATGAGGTCCATCCCAAGTTTTTCCCAGGGACCCCCGGCAGGGGTAGGCTGCATCAACCCAGAAGGCTTCTGGTTGTCAGCCTTGTAGGTCTGGCAGATGTTACATCCCCTAACCTAATGCCAGATGACCTTGCGGACCGATGGCCACCAGGCTACTTCAAGGATCCGGAGGAGAGTTTTTAATCTGCCGAAGTGCCCGCTGAGTGGGTGGTTATGAAAGTACCTCAAAAACAACGGTATCAGGGGGTGGGCCTAGTGCCCAGCCCAGGTGCGGTTTTCTAATAGCAGTTTCCTCGGCTCCCACACGGAAAAGGAATGCCAGGCGTCCTTTTGCTGTTTCCCATTTCAATAATTACAGGTGTGCCTGCCACACAGTCACATGGTGCGACTGATTTAAAGAGGTATCCTTGTTTTCTACCGCTTTCCCAGTGAGACACGAATTGTGCATACAAAACTGTGCACCTTACATTTTTACCACATAATAAATAAAAAATAACATTTACTGACAGGGATACATACATGTGACCGTGTCACAAGGTTATACGTGGATGTCATTCCATGTCAAACACGGTTAGTGGGAGGGATAAAGCAAATATTAAAAGCTCCATAGAACGATAATAGAATAAAAACAAATGTCAAAAAAGTCTTAAGTAAAGTTTCAGCTTTTCATTACCATTTGGTATTACATATAGGGTATGAAGAAGGTGTAGCTGGTACGTGCACCTTTACCTGAAAAAAAGGATTGTATGTTAGGAAGTTGGACAAATACTTTTCCCCTTCTCTAAGAAACGTGGTCCCTTGATGACCCCTCACACACTACACCCCAAACACTGGTTTGCATTGATAAAGTGTTGGACAAAGCTGGTCCTGTTATGAAGAACATTTCGCTCAAACAGAGCTGGGATAAGCTCCAGCTGTGTGCAGCCTCGAAACCACAAGAGTGCAGCAGAATCGAAGGAATCCTTTTCTTGCATAACCCCACATGTAACCTCATTCAAGTTCTCTTGAAATTCTTTTTTCATTAATGGCAGTCCTAATGATATCTTTCAAAACCTCTTTGAATAATTGGTGGATTTTGAGCTGCTTTCGTCTGTTTCATGCACATGATTTTGATCATTTATGTTGGCTCGTGAAGGCTCCAGCGATCAGGCTGGTATGAGCCTTTTCCAAACACGACACTAACATTAGACGTTTTCTGCTGCAGTTCAAACATTTTAAAGGTTTGAGAAATATGATAAATTCTCAATGTGATTGCCTGTTCAAATGGTTTACAGCTCATTTAAACATACGACTCTGTCTGCGTTTTCTGCTGCCATGACGAGATCTGATGAGATCTGTGTGTTTGATTCATTTGCTCAGGTAAAAGCAGAGGAAACCCCTACTGGTTTTGGTTTGGTTTGCTGGTTTAGGCCTCTGCCCCAAATGTTTGAGTGTGCCTGGAGTCTAACTTCAAACGCTGAAGGACAACGTGAAAAGCCGCTCACACTGCAACACCAACCTGCTCCTTAACAAAGGGGTAACAAAGTTGGGAAGAGTTTCATGACTCCATTTCTGCTTCAGTTAGTGAACAGCCGGTTGGTGATTTCACAAGTGACTGAGTTGGTACAAACCAAACTTCCAGACCAACGGCTGACTATAGGAGTCTACATGGAGTGTAGTACGTACGTGCCGCAGTAGTTTAGACCGTAGAGAGGGATACAACTGCAGGGGTATTAGGCCTACAGAGTATCTTGGAATCATTATACATGATCATAGACAGAATATAGTTCTTTAACGTATGGTTGGCATCTTTGTTGAGGCTGCCAGCAGCTGTTTTAAATGAGCATATTATCTTATTAGTCATTATTTTAATCAAACATTTAATAGAATTAATATACGATGAACACAAAATTCACCAGAAGTCCTTACTTAGGGTTCATTTCCTCTGGAGGATCATACTCTTGGAACCCTGTAATAACTGTCTAGAGTAAGTAGTGATGGCCCTGAATCCAACCCACTGCTTTGTAAACTGGAGATAATATGGGTTTGAATGCTGCAGTTCTGATGACTGTTAGCACAACAGACCATATTTCTACGATCAAAACTTCTCTTTATTGGCTTCACTGGTTTACTGGCTTATTGGGAATTTCAGAGGGGAACTTAAAAGCCTTCCCATTACATCTACATCCTTTAAGCATCTTCTCTGTGTTTAATTGCATGTGTGATGGGCAATGCATCACTTCCTGTTTGTTGTTCGCGGTCTGTGTCTGTCTGCACGGCGTTACGGGCTCTGATTCTTCGAATCCTTATACTCTGATTTTAGTTAGTTTTGATAATAAAACACTACATCTTGTAAATTTCTCTTTAAATTAAGCACTTGTACCTTTTCTCTTATTTAACTTTCTTTTCCACCAGTCACCGGTACATGTACCGTCTCCTGTCCTCTCAGCATGGCCTCCTCTTCTCCCACCGTTTCTCCTTCTTACTGCTCAGTGTGTGAAATGTTCAGTTATTTCTCTGCCTCCTTTAGTGAAGACGGTAAGTGTATAAAATGTAGTTTGTTCGTAGCTGTGGAGGCGAGGCTCAGTGAGTTAGAGGTCCGGTTCCGCCAAATAGACCATAGTCCGGTGGACTCGGTAGCTCGTCAGGCTGAAGTAGCGGCGGACCGGCCAGGAGCAGCTGCTGGTAGCCGCCCCCTTGCAGCCCCCGGTCAGGGTGGCTGGGTGACGGTTCGGAGGAAGCGTAGTCCCAAAAGGCGCACGGAACACCACCATTCGCTTCACGTGTCTAACAGTCGGAGGTCACTAAAATTAATATTCTGTCGGTGTGTAACTACGCCAAAACCATGTCGGACTCCGTAGTTTTCTCTGGTCCCCTCCCCAATCTGACCGGTGATGACATGTTTAGCCGCATGTTGTCGCTCCGTCGCTGGTTGTCTCGGTGGTGTTGAGAAAACGACGTGGCCTTTATTGACAATTGGAAGAGGTTTTGGGGAAAGCCTGGTCTGCTTAGAAGAGACGGCATTCATCCCACCCGGGATGGTGCAGCTCTTATCTCTAGAAATCTGGCTGACATTATTAGCTCCTCCCCCTGACAATCCAGGGTCCAGGCCGGGATGCAGAGCTGCAGTCTTACACGCTTCTCTGCTGCTTCTCGAGGACTATCGCCTGCCAATAAAAATGTAGATGTAAATGATGTAATTGGAGATTCTAACGAGGTGCCAAGAAAAATAGATTTAGTATTGATTCCCCGTCCTCAAAAGTTCACCAAGCGCGACGTGATAGAGGCGTTAACCAAAATAACCTCGTAAAAATAAAAACAAATACGCATTTAGTGCGAACTAAAGACCAAACAATTAGATGCGGATTACTAAATATACGATCTTTAAGCTCCAAGTCTCTATTAGTAAACGATCTAATTACTGAGACCCGGAGTGATATTTTCTGCTTAACAGAAACGTGGCTCCAAGAGGAAGAGTTTGTTAGTTAAATGAATCGACGCCGTCCAGTTACTTTAATTATCATATTCCTCGAATCACAGGTCGAGGTGGAGGAGTAGCGGCGATCTACAACTCCAGTCTACAAATAAAATCCAAACCTAAATGTAATTATAATACGTTTGAAACCCTCACGCTCAGTCGAAAACTGCTGAGCTGGAAATCAGAGAAGCCAGTCTGGTTGGTGATAGTTTACCGGCCTCCTGCTGGAGCTTATCTGGAGTTTCTGTCTAAGTTCTCAGATTTCTTATCTAGTTTATTGATCAGTACAGATAAAGTCATCATAGTGGGCGACTATAACATTCATATGGATGTTGACAACGACAGTCTTAAGTTGGCTTTTTCTCTTCTAGAATCGATGGGGATTTTACAAAAAGTTAACGAACCGACGCATTGTCTTAATCATACTCTTGATCTGGTCCTCGTCTACGGTGTAGAACCCGATAATCTGTTAGTGTTGCATGTAAACTCCCTCCTATCCAACCACTATTTAATAACGTTTGATTTCAACATTGTCAACGTTACACATAATAGGAGGAATTACTTTAGCAGGTGTCTATCCGATAAAGCTATTACTAAATTTAGGGAGGCCATTGCTCTTCATCTTCCTACAGAGGAACATAGTGAAGCAGTTGAGGGCTGTGACCTTGGTTCTACCTCTGCAGATGTTGATTTCCTTGTCGGTAGCATTGCAGATGTGTTGCACTCAGCTTTAGATGCAGTTGCTCCTTTGAGAAAGCGGGTCTCTAACCGTAGGAGCTTAACTCCCTGGTTTAACACACATGTTTGTATGTTAAAAAAGAAAGTGTGTAAAAAGGAAAGAAAGTGGTTCTCTTGTAGGTCTGTAGATATTTATTGTGCATGGAAAGATAGTCTAATAGTATATAAAAAAGCGCCTCGCAAAGCTAGAACAGCCTATTATTCAGTGTTGATAGAGGATAATAAAAATAACCCACGTTTTCTGTTCAGCACTGTAGCCAGGCTGACAAAGAGCCACAACTCTGTTTAGCCGTGCATCCCTGCAGCTCTCAGTAGTGAAGACTTTATGAGCTTCTTTAGCAATAAAATTGTCAGAATTAGAGAGGAAATCGGCCAGGCCCACCTGGCAGTGGCTGTGGGCATTTCTTCAGCTTCAGCGACTCCCTTAGGCTCTGATCTGACTCTAGACTGTTTGGTTCCTGTAGACCTCCCTGACCTGACCTCAGTCGTCAATAGGTCTGTTAGACACCTCTCTTATTGGTGCAACAATACTGGACCAGATTAACTTGTCCCTGGTCTTAGGATATGTGCCACAGGTTTTTAAAGTTACACTAATCAAACCATTACTTAAAAAACCCTCTCTTGACCCAGACATTTTAGCTAATTATAAACCAATTTCCAACCTTCCATTTATCTCTAAAATTCTGGAAAGGGTAGTTGCAAGCCAGCTGTGTGACCATTTGTATAGAAATGATCTATTTGAAGTTTTTCAGTCAGGATTCAGAATGCATCATAGCACAGAAACAGCACTGGTTTGAGTCTCCAATGACCTTCTTATGGCCTCAGATAATGGATTAGTGTCCATACTGGTTCTGCTGGACCTCAGATAATGGATTAGTGTCCATCCTGGTTCTGCTGGACCTGGCACTGCTTTTGATACTATAGATCAGGACATTTTACTGCAGAGACTAGAGTATGTTGTTGGGATTAAAGGGACAGCTCTAGGTTGGTTTAAATCAGATCTGTCTGATAGATTCCAGTTTGTTCATGTTCATGAGGTTTCTTCAGTACAGATGAGGGTCTGCTATGGTGTCCCGCAGGGGTCAGTTCTAGGGCCAATCCTGTTTAGTTTATACATGCAGGCCTTGGGAAGTATTATCCGGAACCACGGCATTAATTTTCATTGTTATGCAGCTGTATCTGTCTATGAGGCCAGATGAAACGGAACCATTAGACAAACTTCAATTGTGTCAATTGTATCAAGGGCTGAATGTCCACAAATTTTTTGCTACTAAATTCTGATAAAACAGAGGTTGTTGTTTGTGGTCCCAAACAGCTTAGGAAGGGATTAGATGGTCTTGCGATGGCCTCCAGTACAACTGTGAGAAACCTTGGAGTTATATTCGATCAGGATTTGTCATTTAAACAGCATATTAATCAGGTTTGTAAAACTGTGTTTTTCCACCTCCGTAATATCACAAAGATCAGGAGCATCCTCTCCCAGAGTGATGCAGAAAAACTAATCCACGCGTTTGTGTCTTCTACACTAGATTACTGTAATGTGTTGTTGGCTGGATGTCCAAATAATTATCAGCAAATAATAATCAGCCTCCAGCTGATCAAAAATGCAGCAGCGTGAATTCTGACAGGAATCATCAAGAGAAACCATGTTTCTCCAGTTTAAGCTTCCCTCCATTGGCTCCCCATAAAATTTAGAATCATTTATAAACTATATAGATCAGTGAAGATGATAAGAAAACTGTTTATATCTGTAAAGATGATGAGAAAATCCTATAGATCTGTAAAGATGATGATGAGAAAACTGTACAGATCTGTGAAAATGATGAGAAAACTGTACAGATCAGCGAAGATGACAAGAAAACTGTACAGATCAGTGAAGAATGTGAGAAAACTATAGATCAGTGTAGATGATGAGAAAACTGTTCATATCTGTAAAGATGATGAGAAAATCCTATAGATCTGTAAAGATGATGATGAGAAAACTGTACAGATCAGTGAAGATGATGAGAAAACTGTTTATATCTGTAAAGATTATAAGAAAACTGTACAGATTGGTGAAGATGATAAGAAAACTGTACAGATTGGTGAAGATGATGAGAAAACTGTTTATATCTGTAAAGATGATGAGAAAATCCTATAGATCTGTAAAGATGATGATGAGAAAACTGTACAGATCAGTGAAGATGATGAGAAAACTGTTTATATCTGTAAAGATGATAAGAAAACTGTACAGATTGGTGAAGATGATGAGAAAACTGTTTATATCTGTAAAGATGATGAGAAAATCCTATAGATCTGTAAAGATGATGATGAGAAAACTGTACAGATCAGTGAAGATGATGAGAAAACTGTTTATATCTGTAAAGATGATAAGAAAACTGTACAGATCAGTGAAGATGATGAGAAAACTGTTTATATCTGTAAAGATGATGAGAAAACTCTATAAATCTGTAAAGATGATGATGAGAAAACTGTACAGATCAGTGAAGATGATGAGAAAACGGTTTATATCTGTAAAGATGATAAGAAAACTGTACAGATCAGTGAAGATGATGAGAAAACTATTTAAATCTGTGAAGATGATGAGAAAACTGTATAGATCAGTGAAGAAAACGAGAAAACTACAGATCAGCAAAGATTATGAGAAAACTGTAAAGATCAGCGAAGATGAAGAGAAAACTGTATAGATCTGTAAAAATTATGAGAAAACTTTTACTTTCTTGAAGTGTGAGGGATTAACGCATCACCATAGATTACCTTAAAGCATTTGAACAATCACACCACACTGTAGTTTTACAAAGCAGGGGGGCCCAAACAGAATCGTGCATAGGGTCCCAAAAAGATGAGAGCCTGCCCTGTTCAGTTCCAAACACCACGTGATTGGCGTTATGATCTTTTCATGTCCTAGACTCAGAGACACATATTCTTCTGCTACAGAGCTCAAAAGTCCATAAATGATTGACGGCCTAATAGGACACAGTCACCTGTGTTTGGGGTTGTTGTTTGTTGTTGTTTTTTTTTGTTTTTTTTATTTCACCACATAGCCGTCCTGCTGTCATCATATCTCACAGCAGGGTGAATTAATCTGGTTTGAGGGACAAAAAAGGCAAAAGCTTTTTAGACAAAACTATGAAGATAAAACAAGAGTTATTTAGTAAGAAAACTGCAGAACATGTCTCATGTCTCGGCGAAAACACAGCAGTTCATTGAAGCTGAATAAAGTTCACGTCAGTGTGAACACGTTTGTTTCCAAAAAACTTCTCCCTCGCTTCTTGGCAAGCGCTTGGTTGCTGTTGTCATGGAGATGAGAGGCCACGTGACCTGAAATGACCGTGTAAAGGTGGAACCAGCCGGAGTATCAATGATGCGGCGCGGGATTCACGGATAACCCGTTGGCTGGTGAAGTCTCGCCTTCCGTGGACGGCTTGGATTCGCGAACGTAGTGACCGCCTCGCGCTCTCGTGCCGCGGTCCCCATCTCCACGCGCTCTCCTTCAGTGTGAATGATGGTGTCGCGCGTGCCGCTGCTGCTCCTGCTGCTCCTCTTCACGAGCCTCCGATGCTCGGCCATCGACACCGGTGAGACCTGCTGGGACCCCCGGTGGTACCGAAACAAAACCTTTGTCTCTGAATGACGAAAGACCCAACTTTCAGACGTGCATATCTCGTTGGATTCGTTTAGTGAAAACCCAAACGGCCACTGCAGAACATCTTACCATTTATGTTATAAAAAATGATTTAGATTTTTGAACAATAACGTTTAGACAGATTTCCCAAATATGCCATTTTGCGTTTGTTAGTATCAGCAGTGAGTCCCTAGAGCCGGTTTTCTGTGGCACACCACACGCTTGTCTCCTGTGAGGCGTCACTTGGCTGCGTAATGTTGGACGTGGGTTTTGAAGGCGTATTCACTTTTTTCCCATTCGTTTCTCATTCATTTCTGCTGTATGTTTATGCTGTATTGTATCATGATTTGTATGATTTAAATCTACTGAATTATGATCAAGTTTAAAAGTAGACTATGTCAGATATGCAATGCTTGTTTTAAATGAGTGCAAAAGAAATGGAGGCCTGGCTAAACTAAAGTTTCCACACTTTTTCTGTATTTTTGGATACTCACAAAATGTTGTAATAACTGGAGAAAGTGCTTTATTGACACAATTGACAACAACATCTTTTTGAAAAGTTTTGATCATATATTAAACTCGAGGGCACTGCTCTGACAAGTTGAAATCACGTTTATCTGGTAGATTCCAGTTTGTTAGTTCTGGTGTTCAACAGGGTTTCGGACTGGGACCATTTCTAATCTTTTTAAATGCTTTAAGCAATATAACCCAGAAACATGACATACATTTCCATGGTGCTACCTTTCTAGGTAACAGGGGTCAGAGGGCGTTCGGGGGTGTTCGGGGGGCAACAACCTTTACTGAGTTGCAGGCTTTTCCAAAGTAATAAACACCTACATGGACTTTATTTTTGGTCTTAACCGCACAAATGTATGTTTTAATTCTCACATTAAGCAGGCTTTCAGATTACTATAATCAACATCAGGGGCGGCAGCACGGTGGCTTAGTGGTTAGCACTGTTGCCTCACAGCAAGAAGGTTCCCGGTTCAATTCCCGGTCCGGTGGGTCTTTCTGTGTGGAGTTTGCATGTTCTCCCCGTGCTTGCGTGGGTTTCCTCCGGGTACTCCGGCTTCCTCCCACAGTCCAAAAACATGCAGAGTAGGTTAATTGATCTTCCTAAATTCTCCCTAGGTGTGAATGTGAGCATGATTGGTTGTTTGTCTTCCATGTGGCCCTGGATAGACTGGCGACCTGTCCAGGGTGTACCCCTGCCTTTCGCCTGATATGCGTCGGGATAGGCTCCGACAGACCCCCGTGACCCGGAAACGGATGAAGCGGGTACAGATAATGGATGGATGGATGGAACATCAGGGGCATTCTTTCCCAAAGTGATTTAGTTGTTGGTATTATTTAAAATATCTTAACAATATATATTTAGTATAATTGTTTTATAATGTCATCTGATGACAGCTGGGTCAAATTCCCCCATCCTCCATGACCCTGAACAGGATGAAGCAGGTGTAGAAAAAAAACGAAAAAAAAACTGATGGATGGATAATTTTACTTGGATTCACTAATTGTTTATACAAATGTTCTAATCTTTTTACTTTTTTTCTGTGAAGCACTTTGGGTTACATTTTTGCTTAAAAGATTATATAATAAGCTGAGTTGAGCTGTGTTGAGTCAAGTTGAATGGACACCATAGACCTTTGTGAAGCCTTGTGTATTTGTGGTGTAATGCATGACTAAAGTGTACCATGAGTCACTCATGATGGAAAACATGGGGGGACAATAGCTGCCTTTTCCCACCCACTTCTGACTTTGGGCTGACAAATTGTATCACTGACAAGCTAAACCCTTTCTGGGGATGCTCTTTGTAATAAACTCAGTTTCTAATGACTATGTTCTGAAAAGAGTTCAAAACCAATTCAAAAGAAAAAAAATTAGGGAACAGTGTGAAAAGTAAATAATTCCAGAATACATTAGTTGGATAATGGTATCAACAAGTTTTGTTCGTTGACATTGAAAAAAAAAAATTGAAATTGAAACTTTTTTTTTTTCTTGAAAAATAACAAGACAATGTTGGAATTTTGCACTGAGAGACACTGTCCTACAATTGTTTCAGTTTGTAATTGCACTAGTTTTTTCACAGATTGGGGAAGCCCTGTCCATCATTATTATGAGAAACTTAAAAAGATGCTTTTTTTTATACTCAGTCATGTCACTGACCTGTTGCCAATTCAGATAATTCATTTCAAGGTATACGTCTAGGTGTTGCTTTTTGGTATTGCTTACTTTTCCAGCCTTGTGTTGCTCACGTCCCAAATTCTTTGGAGAATTGCAGCTGCCATTAAATTCAAAATGATCTTCTATATTCATGTTATGGTAAAATGCCTCACTTTCAACACTGGATATGTTTTGTGTGTTTCATTTTGAATGAATCATTGATTTATTATCATTTCACACCTGTTTCATTTATATTTCACACATCATCTCAACTTTGTTGGAACTGTTTCCCAAATTGGGATGTCGAAGTTTCACTTTGCTAACTCATATTTTGGATGGAAACGCTTTGAGGTTTTGTTTAGTGGCATGGTGGAAGAGTTGAGCTGTTTCCCATCGACAGGGGCTCCCAAGCTTTGGGACATTCCTGGAAGTCAGTTCAGGAGGATCTATTTGTCTCCCGGGGAAACAGCTAATAAAGTGCAGGGCAGTTGTAAATCTTTTCATTATTTGGTCCGTGGCTCAGAGCCAGGGGGCAGCGGGTGAGTGGGTGTGGGTTGCTGCAGCCGGATCTGCCCACTCATCTGTCCTGGACCTGACTGTAGAGGACTGGAGAGCGACTGCTTGGACCAGGTTGTGATTACCTGAGTGTTTGAGGTAGAAGGTACCAGATGTTTCAAGGGCTGTGATGTTCATTCATCACGGTTGGCTTTTATGACACTGTGGACTCATTATGATTGCTTTTATCAAGTGAACTATTTTGAAGCAGTTTTAGGATTGTTAATTATGTATGAAGATATTGTGAGTAATAAAATGCTCTTATTTTGAAAAGACAGAACAAGAAGTCTGTTGAAATACTCCGCATTAATAAGATCGTCCCTCGTCTCGTGTTGCGTGATATTTTTTCTTACTAGACTCCACAACGTCACTGCTAAACAGCAGATGTCTGATTCCTTTGATGGTAAAACAGGATTTACATCAATATGCTGCTGTTGCAGACCAAAGGAAGAAAGTTGCTTGTTTCTAAAATGGGGTTAATGTTTGGAATTTGTTTAAAAATGTCTTAATTATGATGCAGCTAACTATAAAAAAAACCACTTAATATGTATATCTACTGCAATATGGGAAGTAAATATACAGTCATGTGCAAAATTTAGTACCCCTCCTATTAAGTGTGTGTGTGTGTGTAAAGACAATAAAAATGATCTGTAATTCAGTAGCTTGTGTAAATTCAGCAGAAAAAACTAAAAGTGAAACTTAAAAATAGGATTTAAAAAAAAAAATGTAAAAGTAGTTGTGTCATGTTTGGCCTTATCCATCTTTCACATGATTGTGGAGGATTTTGGTTCATTTTACTTTAAAAAAATGATGTCAGTTCATTGACGTTTATGTGCATTTGCTAATGATCAGCTCTCTTAAGGTCCCACCAGGTCCAGGTCTGGACTAGGTGACTCCAAAACCTCAAGTCTTTTCTTTTTCAGCCATTCTGATGCAGGTTTGCTGCTGTGTTTAGGATCATTGTGTTGTCACATGACCCACTTTAAGCTCTGTCCCACTAATGATCCAACCTGGAGAGTCAAAACGGGAAATGCAGGACAGGCTGCATAAGTCCTCGTGCTAATGTTATCGGAAGGAATACAGATAAGATATCACACATATATATTTATATATGTATATATATATATATATATATATATATATATATATATATATATATATATATATATATATATATATATATATATATATATATATATATATATATATATATAATAATTTTTTTTTTTTTTTGGTAAAATGATTGTGTTAAAATGGAGGATCTGACAGGTGGCTTACTTTTAGGAAGTGTTGTCTAGCTCCTGCCATCTCCCATCTCTACTACCAGCAAACACAAACTGAAGTAACTTGAACTCCCATCCTGGTCGTATTTCACAGCAGCTGCGTAAAATCTCCCACAGGAACAGCAGTGAAGCTCACTCCTACAGCTGCAGAGGGCATCATGGCGAGAACTGAATGGTGCAGGTTCTTCTGTAGCTGACGCTGCTGGGTATCTTGTTTAAGGCGGCCGAAACAACTCCAGATGTGAGAGATCTATTCATAAAAACATCCTTAAATAAGCAGTTGTTTGACCGTGTCAGATAAATGAGAACATGTAACTGGCTCAAACTTCAAGAAAACACCAGCAGTGTAATGACAAAGGAGAGACAGAGGGGAAGGTTGTTCAAGAAGGGGGGAAGACAGATGGAAGAGATAATCCCAACTGGTTTTGAAAGTACTGGGGAGGTATATTTTTAAGTGTAAAGCATAATCTAAAAAGGGGAAACATATCAACCATGTTTTTGCTGTGTAGGAGGACTCAGTGTCTGTGTTCTTTCTTGTCAGTGAACGTGGTGGATTTCTGCGGTCAGACAATCCGGGGTGAAGGCATGATTGTCAACTCCCACCAGGAATCCAAGAAGTATTACTTCGTGACCATGGGGACCGACTGTCACCTTACCATGCACGCCATCTCTCCAAAAGACAAGGTCCAGTTCTACTTCCGCTTCTTCCTGGTCTACAGCCTGCTGCGAGTGGCTCCTCTGAGCTCCGCCCCTTTCTTTCCAGAGTCCCCACATGGCGCCGCCCCTCTCAACCCTCGACTTGAACCCACCTCTGTTGAAAACCTGGGAGACCCTTGTCATGCCGGCTCATATGTTCAATTTTATGATGGTCAGGACAAGAACTCGCCTCCTCTGGGGCCTCCTCTGTGTGGGAAGAGCCCACCCCGACCAGTGTTGTCCACAGGGAATTACCTGACTTTAAGGCTGGTGACCAGAGGGACTCAGCCCAGGGTGGACTTTGTGGGAGACTTCACCTCTTTCCGATTGGGTAAAATAGACATAGTTTTTACATAACTTTGAAAGTGTCCTGGTTTTTGCTGAATCATTACTCATTCGCTGTTGTTCGGTAGAGGGTGGAGGGTATCAGCAGTCTACAAGTGTTAAAGATGTCGCTGTCCAACTTCAAGTGACTCATCGTGTTAAATTAACTAATGACTAAGGGTGTGTTAACAACAATGTGTAGGTACAAAAGCATATAATGATTCGTCTTGCCAATATAATATGTTCTAGCAATTCTCAAATTGACTTCTGATCATCATCTTCCTCCCCAGGTTTTAACCAATCAGAGTGCAGTAATGAGCCCTACTTCACCTGCAGGAATGGGAAGTGTATCCCTGCCAGTCTAGTGTGCGATGACAAAGGCGTTGACAACTGTGGGGATGGAAGTGACCTGGAGGAAAACTTGACTACAGGCTGCAAAGGTCAGTTAGTGTACAACTTTCAGGTTACTAGCTCCAGTGAATTTGAGAGTAAGAACAGGTAGACAATGTCATTTGTCAATGTTATGCTTATTAAAAAATTAAACATGTAACTGCATATGTAAGGCCAACAGCCTTACAATTATGATTCTGACAGGCAAAACAAACAGGAAAAACAAGGATTAGCAGAAATATGATAAAAGAAATAATCATCAAAAAGAAATTAATTTGTTTTGCAAAAAGAACAAGTGTAGAACTGAGCTGGTGTGTTGGTGAGGTACTGATGTTAAGAAAACTGCAAACCGCAAACATTGTTTTCAAACAACAGTAAAGTTTGACATCACAAAGGACAGGAAATTTTGTTTATGATGTACAGTCATCTGCTGAAGTACACTATAAAAGTATTAAAAAGTATTCGCCAAAAGTAGCCAAAAGTATCGGCTCATCCATCCAAATAAAGGGAATCAGGTGTTCTAATCACTTCCTTGGGAACGACAGCAACTCAGCCTCGAAGTGATAGGTGACGTAAACTGACGGAGCGGAGTCAGCAGATGCTGAGGAGCATAGTGCCGAGATCAGCTCCAGAACAGTGTTCAGAGAGCTTCATGAATGGGTTTCCATGGTTGAGCAGCTCCATCCAAGCCAAACATCACCAAGTGCAAGGCGTCGGATGCAGTGGTGTAAAGCACGCCGCCACTGGACTCTGGAGCAGTGGAGAAACCTTCTCTGGAGTGACCAATGGAGCTTCTCCATCGGTAATCTGATGGACCAGTCTGGGTTTGGCGGTTACCAGGACAAAAGTTCTTGTCTGACTTCATTGTTCCAAGTGTAAAGTTTGGTGGAGGGGGGGATCATGGTGTGGGGTTGTTCTTCAGGAGCTGGACTTGGCCCCTTAGTTCCAGTGACAGGAACTCTTCAGGAATGCTTCAGCATACCAAAGACTTTTGGACAATTCCAGCTCCCAGCTTTGTGGGAACAGTTTGGAGCTTGACCCATCCTCTTCCAACATGACTGTGCACCAGTGCACAAAGCAGGTTCATGAAGATCTGGATGACAGAGTCTGGTGTGGATAAACTTGACTGGTCTGCACAGAGTCCTGATCTCAACCCAACAGAACACCTTTGGGATGAACTAGAGCGAAGACTGAGAGCCAGGCCTTCTGGTCCGACATCAGTGTGACCTCACAAATGTACTTCTGGAAGAACGGTCAAAGTCTTCCCAGAAGAGATGAAGCTGTTATAGCTGCAAAGGTGGACCGACGTCATATTGAACCCTCTGGATCAGGAATGGGAGGTCACTGAAGTTCATATGGAGTCGAGGCAGGTGAGACAAAATTTTTGGTCTAGATGCCTCCTATTTTAATCATAAGGTGGGTTTCCATTAGCACGCCCCCTCTAACAGGGCCCACCCCCTCCTCAGCCCTTTCAGGCGGCGTGTCCATTAACCTGTAGTTCCACACAAGACCCAATGACAGTAATGGCAGTAACATGCCTGTTTTACTGTTCAGAAACGTCCAACAACATAAAAGGAAACAAAAAAGAAGAATGTAGCAAAAGAAAATAGAGAAGGAGATACGCGTAAACATGGAAGGGACAGATGTTTCTAGCAGTTTTGTTTGCTTTTAGCTGCACTGCAGTGGTAGCGGTTATTTAAAGATTCAAATCAGAAGTTGATTTCCAGAGGGATGAGGGGGCTGACTTATGTTTGCATGATTGATGTTCATGTGAGAGGGCTGAACATAATTTTCTGCTGTTAGAAGACGCAGTCATCAGAGACCCTTCACCAGGCAGTTCCTCTAGGCTGATCTGAGTACCTCTCCCACTACATGAACATTATGTGCCCAGCTAATGCAAACGCACCTAAATGTTTTGTGTAAAAACAAAAATGATCATAGTCAGTCTTAGCTTAGTTAAATACAGCCTCAGATAAACAACAACATTACAACTTTTTCACAGTGCATCGTTTATTTCACCAAAATGAAGCCAGAAAACTCACATAGGCCATGTGAAGCATCCCCATGATTCAGTACTTTTTAGATCCACCTTTAGAAGACCGAGGACACCATCGAGAGCATCCTGACCAGCTGCATCAGCGTGTGGTACGGAGCTGCACCGCAACCTGCTGCAAGTCTCTCCAACGTGTCGTGAGAGCAGCTGAGAAGATCGTTGGTGTCTCTCCCCTCACTTTAGGACATTTACAGACCCGTCTGACTCCAAAGCCCTCAGGATCCTGAGAGACCCCACCCACCCGTCACACAGCCTCTTCAGTCTGCTGCCATCAGGGAGGAGGCTGCGGACCCTCCGGGCCAGAACCAGCCGACTGAAGGACAGCATCATCCACCAGGCCGTCAGGAAGCTGAACACTCTCCCAGCTCTCCCCCCCCCCCCCCCCCCCCCCCCCCCCCCCACCCCCCAACTCACTCTGACCTCTGTATCTCTGCACCAGAACTTTTGGCAGAACTGGACCACCTTCTTTGTACCAGGTCACTTTAACCAGACCGATAAGCTAAACACCTGCAGGACCATCACACACCTTTAAAAACTGTTGTACATTTCACCATCATTATTACAATACACTTCATCATAACAATAATGTCTATCGTCATACTGCCATTTCAGTGTTTTTACTGTAATTTTATTGCCCTTAAACCCAACGTCATGTTATAACTTGTTTCTCTTTAATTTGCACTTTGTGTTTAAAATTTATTTATTGTGCAGCACCGAGGGTTTGAGAGTAACGTAAATTCGATTCTCTGTATGTATCTCACATTTGGTAGAATTGACAATAAACTTGACTTTGACTTTGACTTTATCAGAGTCTAGCTTTTTCAGTGTCTCACGTTGTCGTAGAGCAATCTTGGTCCGTTCTGCTTTATGACATTGCTCATGCTCCGTTCTCTTAAGGGCCCGCCACTGTATTTTTAGTTGAATAAAGGTCTGGACTCATTGTTATGCCGATTTGCTGCTGTGTCATGGGTCATGTGACTGACTTTGTCTTGTCCTTTGTCCTCTCCTGTCATGTCCCAGTTTCAGTCCAACTTTAGTTGGACTGAAACTGGGACATGACAGGACAGACAGATGTCCTCACATGTACCTCTGGAATGCCCTGGTATACAGAGGAGTTCATGGTCCATAAATCTGACCGATAACCCTAACTCAATATTGGACACTTTCACAGAGATTGTGGTATAAGGTACTGATGAAGACCTCTTCATTTCTTCTACTCTCTCTCATCACTCTCCTCTATTTTGTGTTCCACAGTCAGCAGCAGTGGCTCTGGTCAGTGACTGCTTTATTTTTTTGATATGACTAAAAGCCTGAGAAAACGTCTCTAAAAGTAAAGTTTGTACCTGGTTGTTTCTGAGGAACACGCAGCTGTACTGGCCTCAGTTTCCCCAAACTCTGCTGGAGTACGTGATGTTACCACAGCTGGAGGAGAGAGGTTCATTAGGAGGGAGACACTCCTTCAGGGTTCCCAGAGTTCAGAATGCCCCAAGTTGAGAGAAAAGGTCTGCCAGTCCAGCCAGTGTCTGCCTATCTGAAAACTGCTTTCTTATTCGTGTCCATGTCATTATCTTTCTTGCCAGCTTTAGTTTCTGTTAGATTGTTGTTACAGATTGTATCAGCAGGCGGTGTCAGCAGGTCCATCAAGCTGTCTCTCACCTCCCCTTTAAAGTCTGATCGGCTCCTCTGTGCAGTTTCATGACATTATCACACTCTGGCATTTTCACATTGTCAGGTGATGCAGCAGTCATTTTTCCCCTGTTGCACCTGTTACTGCCTCCCAAGGTGGAATAGCATTGTTACAGTGGCGGAGTGAAGCGTTACACTGTTACGCTTCAGTGCAATTGACGCAACACAGTGGGGCTACAGCAGTGAAATGAACTGGATGTGTAAATGAGCTATAGACTACTAGATGCCCAGGTTCTTTGGTTGCAAAACAACCCCAAATCATCACCTATTTTTGTTGAAATATGGTGTATAGATTTTTTCAACAAAAAAAATAAATATAAAATCGTCTTAATTTTTGTCTCAGTAATTGTTCCAGAGGTGTTGTCGTTTTTTCAAATGCAGTTTTGTGACCCTCAGTTGTGCTGTCATGTTTGTTTTAGACAGAGGGGGCTTTCTCTTGGGAATTCTTCCAAACGATACTTATTCAGTCTTCTTCTAATTGTGCTGACATGAAGTTTAACATGCTCAGTGAGGTCTGTAGGCTTGAGATGAAGCTCTTGGGTTTTTGTATTTTTCTGAGCATTGCACAGTCTGACCTTGGGGTAAATTTAGCTGGTACATCCACTCCTGACAAGATTGACAGCTGCAGAAATGTTTTTCTGTTGTGGATAATGTCCTCTTTCTTTAGGTAGAACGTTAAACTCTGAAAAATTTGAAAAGAGTTTTATATTCCTTTCCCAACTGAAGTATAATAACCATGGCCATTGCAGTTGGTCATTGCTTATTTCCTTTCCTTTTGGGCATTGTGTTCACACAAACTAGATCAGCACTTTGCTTTCATCAGGATCGACACACCTGCTGATGATCAGGTCACCCAAAGGCTGATGCTTAGCAGCACCTGGATGAAGCTTACCCTCTTAAAACCTTTTCTTTTTTTTGCTTTTGTTAAAAATGGCATAATTGCACTGGGAAAAAGTACATTGTACATAACTAATGAGTCTTGGTCTTATACATTAAAAAGTGTTAAAATAGGTGTCGCTTACTTTTGCACATCACTGTATTAAAATTGTCAAACAGGAAATGTTTGGAGAAATGGAGAGAAAACCAAACTACTGTACTGCCGTCTGGTATGAGTTACTCTGAGCTACAAGGCGATGCTACGTAAACTGTTTATTCTGTGTCCTGAAACGGTGGAGGTTTTGAAACTTGAACATAAGTATTTACAGTACTTAAAACTGTAGGAAAGATAAACTAATGATCACAACTCCAGAAGTATCATTATTATCCTGCCCCGTAGCATTTAAATGACGGGATAGTGTGAAGAAAAATCTGCATTTGTGTGTTTGAAAAGCTAAACTATCTGAAATTAATTTTTCAAAAAATGCATTTGCTTATTATGTTATCCATTGAATAAATCAAAGCCAGATATTTTTTTCCTTAGTATTTTGAGAATTCAGAACAAACCAGATGCCCTTTCAACAAGTAATAGTTTACCCTTTGCCTGTCAACAGAAGGTCAGCTTTTACATCCTGAGCCTCCACCCCCAATGGCAACCCCACCCCCACCCTTTGTGAATCCACCGACGGTGCCCGGACCAACACGTATGGACTGTGGCGTGCTGGCCAGCGCTCCCAGTCACGAGTCTGTGACAGGTGAGTAAGCTCATGTCCTGCGGATGAATGGTTGTGAACCCTAAATTGTTTGTTTCAGAAAAGGGATCTTAACTCACCAATAAACGGTGACGAATTAGCGAGCAGCCTTTGAACTGATCTTTGTTCAGACAGACAGTCCGGGAAAGCTGGAAGCTTCTGATTACGGAGTCGGGCCGGGTCTGAGGAAGCTGCCATTCTTCTCCCCATCTGCTCAGCCGGGAATGGGAGAATTAAATGAGAAAATGACACACGATACCATTTGTTTCACTAGCTGAGAAACAACCACAAATCATTAAAAACTGGGAGGAGTCTTCAGACAAACAAAACTAGCCATTCTTACACTGATAAGGACTTGTTTTTTTGCAAATATTAGGAACCAAAGCTATCTAACAATTTTTCTTGTTAGGAGCTAACGTGTTTTTAATGTGGTCGGATGAGTCAGTATTCCATATCTGTTTGGGATGAAATGGTTTTTTTGAGCTCTTGACCAAAGCAGATAAGGATAATGCCGACTGTTATCAGCAACAAGTCTGAAAGCCAGACCCGTGATGGTTTGAGTTTGCGTTGCTGCCGTCTGAAAAGCTCGTTTCCACTCCTGTGATGGCAGCATCGAGAAGACAAGTGCACAGAGATTTAGGAGCAACAGAAGCTGCCGTCGGCACCGCATCTGCTCCCGGGATCCATCTGTAAGCGGTACATCCTCGTGGGGACAATCAGCAGGCTGCGCCAATAAAAACGCCTGTACAAAGTCTGATCTACTATCAGTGACGGTGGTCATCAGTTGAAAATAAATCCATTTGTTCAAAAATGCACCAACATCATCATAACTGTGTTTTCCCTTGACATGTTTGACCTCCACAGTTGCACAAGCTTATGGTGGTGAAGAAAACATGTGATTGTTTGTAAGCAGTCAGGATAAGACACAGTCTTGGAAAGCGTCTTGGCACTGACACACAAATTAGATTTAAAAACACTTTGCTGTTTTCTCAACCAGGGAACATGAACACTTTCGTGCAGTTGGTGCTGCTCTGACAGTCGGAAGTGGAAGACAGTGGAAGTTTCTTCTCCCAGGGAAAACGATGACGTGGTCTAGAGACCGGTTATTATTATTACTATATTTTAAAACTCTTAACTTTAATATTTCAGAGTAGTTGGCACAACAGAGATAACTTCAACAGATCATGGTCAACGTGGAACAAGAGTAGACCACGAACATGGAGATATCATGTTGATGTCCTCGTGTACAGGTTTATTTTGAAACTCTTGACATGTGAAGTTGTCTTTAGGCAATTTTCCGTAGGCGCATCCTGCGATAAAGACTAACGTGCTCTCCTAACACGAAGAAGCCTAAAACACAAGCGGACTCCAGGAAAGCTGGGATACTCTTTTATGTAAAAGAAAGACAAAGATTATTTCATAAATCTGCATAAATGTCCTTTGAATGCTGGAATCAATTTTCTGAGTATGGCAGCTTTATGAAGTCACAGATTTTTCTCCGTCTGACCGCCAGACTCGCCGACCCCCCCGTCGTTGCTGGTTCTCTACATCATCCTGGGAGTGGCGGCAGGAGGCGCGGTGCTCTGCTGGTGCTGCTGGTCACCCGGCTGGTTCCTGTGGCGCGTCAGCATCTGCCGTTTCTTACCCTGCTGCAACTCCGCCTGCGCCTCCTGCCAGTTCTGCGCTCACAGCTGCATCCACGGCAAGGACCACCGACTGGCTAAAGTCAGCCCACACATGACCATCAACGGGACAACGATGGGCACAGCAGCCAGCGGCAGCACCGAGGAGACCGTGCCCACCGTGGCAGTGTGACGCACAATCACTGTCCAGCTGTGCAGTTTGAGAGTACAGATGTGGGAACAGTTTCCTGACGTTGGGCCTAGTGACTGACATGAACTGGACTGGACTGCGGTGGTTCTGGATGAGATGCTGAGATTAGCTGTCAGCAGTTACGTCGTCGTGTCTGACGTGGGCGTATGCCTAGTTTCTGCATCAGTTATTTTGACACAGCTTGTCCAGTAAATATACACACCCTACATTTTAAAAAGGTCTCAAAACAGGTGTAAAAATGTGCAACCTCTAAATCAGTCAGGATGTTTTGTGAGCAAATGATTTGCAAATCTCATAAAAACATTTTCTTCACAACAAAACATAGAAACAAGTCAAATGTTAAAACTAATAAGGAGGGAATATATGATCAGTTTGATGGCAGTAACATGGAAACATGTGGACTGCAGGAAGACCCGTTCCTCTTCCATGAAGCCATGCTTCACGGGTGCAGTTTGTGGTTTAGCATTGTCTTGCTGAAAGATGCAAGGCCTTCCCTGATGAATACGAGTATATGTTGCTCTAAAACCTGGATATAAACCTTTCAGTGTTCATGTTTCCTTTCCAAATGTGCTGCTTGCCCAGTCCATAAAAACAAATTCAGTTTTACCATTTCATGAAACGGTAAATGTGTCATAACAAATGTATGTTTTCTATGTTACATTGTTCATTTATATTATTTGAAAATCATTGCATCTTGTTTTAGGTTGTAGTTTATCCTGAGATGAGGCAGCATGGTCGGTACAGTGCCACAGAACTTCTGCTGTTTGAAAGCAAGTAAAGGGAAGATGTGGATTAGAGGTTAATACCGGTACAACCTCAGATGACAACTGGATCCTAACCCTGGAAGTCTCTTTTTGGGACAGCTGATTAGTAGTAGCATCATCAGGTTGTAAGTCATCATGTGTCATATTGAAACTAAATAAAAACAATTCAATGAAGGCAACAAACACCAGCTAGTGAAAGGCAGAGGAGGGTCCTCTCTTTCCCATCTGAAGTCAAATATTTGGCTCTTGGTGCAGCAGTGGCTGATATACATAGTGGGGGTTTTAAAGTGGATGCTATATTTGCATTTCCTGCCCACCCACACTGGCTGACGACTTAAGGGTTTTGGCTAAATTGTGGTATACACTGTACAGATGATTCAGCAGCTGCTTATACTCCTCAGATGTGCTAAAGCAGGGTCCTGTTCAACACTGGATCTTGTCAAAGTTCAATTGTGAAAGGGATCATTGAGCCACAAAAGATTTTTGTTCAGCACATGCTTCTCCGTTTTGAGATCTGTAAAATGATATGATGGCAGATCATTCTGTTTTAGAGACTGCTTATAAAAGTTAAAGAGCAATAAAAACTGTTAAGTTGTTGCATGGTCAGTTTTTTGTCATGACTTGTCCGTCTTTTACAGCGGTGCTGATTTTATGCAGTTCTACAAGTAACAAGTAGTTTAGTCTTGCAGTGACACTGTTTCAGGTCTACAGCACACTGCGGTCAGAGTCCCCTACCTGGTGACAACAGCTGTTCTCCCCTGGAGAAATTCCTTCAGAACCCCCCCACTGAGCCCCCATCAGTTGTGGCTCCTCTCAGCTAAGCTGAAGTCTGGAAAACAGAGCAATGTGGGGAAAACTTTGCAGCAATAACAAAAGAAACACTAACATGATCTTGCAACTTCAATTCAAGAAAAAGTTGTAACACTGCAAGCGTAGAAAAAAATATTGATTTCCAAAACTAAAATAATATTGTCCCAATGTACAATGTCAGGAATCAAATAATAGTCTTTTTGAATTTGCCGGAGCGTGCATCTTATCTCAAAAACCATCAAGGAGGTGAAGAAACCATTTGGAGTTTTAGGGGACTAATGTTAGCCCAGTCTTATTTGATAAAGTACTGGTGGCTCAACAGTCTACAGATTTCTTTTTTGTTTCCTGTTTTAAATGTTATAACTGGGTGAAAGGTCTGGACTGCAGGCAGGCCAACTCAGCACCAGGACCTCTACCAAGCAGCTATGCTGTTATTATGGATGCAGTATGTAGTTTAGCATTGTCTTGCTGAAATAGGCAAGACAAAAGCTTCGTCTGAGTAGGAGCATCCGTTGCTTTAACACCTCTCATCCTTGATGTTTCCTTTCCAGATGTGCTACTTGCCCATTTCACAGACATTAATGTTCTGAATTGAGCATTAACAACAAGCCAGATGTTTCCTTTTCAGTCCAGAAGATATTTCATCCACATTTTGCAAAAAGCATTTTCTAATTTGTTAGACCACAACCCAGAACATAAACTTCTAGTTTAAAATGAGGCAAAGTGGACTTTGCCTCAGTGCATTTTAAAACTACAAGATGTTTCTGGATCATGGCTCACATGGACAAAGCTTTCATCTGCATTTGTAGACAGCACCACCAATGTGCATATATCTGTTTAGTGGTTGTGCCACCTGAGGACCTGAAGATCCCAATAAAGAGGCTAAATCAATATCAAATATCGATTTAGCCTCTCTAAGATGGTTTTAAACCCACTCATGTTACTGACCTTTTGACGATTAACCAGATTAGTCGTACATGTTCCTGCAAATGTTTTTTACTTCTCAAACATTTTGTTGTCCATGTCTTTATTTTTTTTTATTGTTTTTTTATTTTAGCATCAACACATCTTTTTTTTTTAGCTTTTTTAATTTAGATTGAACACTAACCATTCAAAATGAGCTAATATACTTTCAATTCAATTTTCAATCCAACTTTTTATTTAACGTCTGTTACAACACCAGTTGTCTCCAGGACCTTTCCAGAGACCCAGAACATGACCCCGATCAATTATTACATAACGACATGTCCACACAACGACAGGTAAAAACTCCTCTAGTGGGAGAAAAACCTTAAACCAAAAAGTGGCAGTAAAAACTGCCCCTTAAGAGGGAAGAAACCTGGACCAGGACCTGGATCATAAGGGGGGACCCTCCTGCTGAAGACCAGCCGGGTAGAGCAGGAAGTAGAGAGAGAAGAGACACAGACACACCGTCAAAGGTACCAAAGACCAGATCCATCAGTATAATTATCTGTTAACTGGAGAACTGAGAGTTTTCTGTCCATCAGACTGGTACCCGGTTAGTTGGTGGACTACAGAGACCACTATCTAAACAGGTGTATACAGCAGACACTGAGGTGGTCAGAGGGTGGGAGTGCAGGTCCGTGGATCATGTTGGTGTCCCCCTGCAGTAGACCTGCACTCTGAGAACAGAGAACTCTGTGAGGAAGATAAGGAACCATCAGGTCTTGGAGAAAACCAGGAGTTTGAGCCAGTGAAGGGAAGTGAGAGACCACGTCTCTCCTGTCAGCATTCACGCTGCTGCATTTTGGATCAGCTGGAGGATCTTCAGAGAATTACTTGGACATCCAGACAACAACGCATTACAGTAATCTAGTCTAGAAGATACGAACACATGAATTAGTTTTCCAGCATCCCTCTGGGAGAGGATGCTCCTGATCTCTGTGATATTACAGAGGTGGAAAAACGCAGTCTTACAAACCTGATTAATATGCTGTTTAAATGACAAATCCTGATCGAATATAACGCCAAGCTTTCTCACAGTTTTACCGGAGGCCATCACAACAACATCTAATCCCTTCCTAAGCTGTTTGGACCACAAACAACAACCTCTGTTTTATCAGAATTTAGGAGCAAAACATTAGTGGACATCCAGTCCTTGATGTCCTTAAGACACCTGAAGTTTGTCTGATGGTTCTGTTTCATCTTCATAGACAAATACAGCTGAGTATCATCAGCATAACAATACACATTATTGCCGTGGTTCTGGATAATACTTCCTAAGGGCTGCATGTATAAACTGAACAGGATTGGCCCTAGCACTGAACCCTGCGGGACACCATAGCAGACCCTCGTCTGTACAGAAGAAACCTCATGAACATGAACAAACTGGAATCTGTCACACAGATCTGATTTAAACCAACCTAGAGTTGTCCCTTTAATCCCAGCTGTAACAATCACCCCAATAAATTCCTTAAAGGATGGAGTTACCACTTACAAAAAGGGGTCCCAAGAAAGCTTTGGAAAGACTAATGAGTAAACCACAAAAGACACTCCACACTGTTTAATTCCATAATGCATAAAACGCAGCATATTATAAAGAATATTATTATTATTGTGAGAGAAATATTATATTCACATAGTATAATATTATATTCAAATAGTATTAGTTTGAATCACTTGTTCTACTAAGCAGTTTAAACATTGTCTGAACTTAATCCGACCCTAAGTTAGTATGCTTTAAGTACAAGCCTGTTCTTCGTATTTTGACTGTTTAGCCTGTGTTAGATATATGTCAAGAACAAACGACTTTCTGTTTCTCACACTTTTAAAATTTAAACCTTGACAAGATGTCCATCCTCCTCCTCCTTAAGCAGTAAGAGGGTCTTGAAGAAGTATTTCATGAGAGACAATCTGCTCTGCCATTTAGGGTTACATTTCTGTAACTCATGTGACGATTCCTGGTTCAGATCATATCAAAACTTGTCTCTTATTCTCTACGGCAGAACTCTCCAAGTTAGACTTCTCTGCATGTCTGATCAACGTGTATCTTGTAAATAAACTTTTGTGTTAAACTTGAAACTGTTTGCTTTCTCATTTGGATTCCAGTAAATTTCCGCCACAATTACGAATCCCCTGTGAATCCCCCCTTTGACCATGTACTTGTAATGTGTCCAGAACAGTCAACTTCACAAGACAGCTGAGAAGCAGCTGATCCTCAGAATGTCACCAAAAACATAAAATCCACCAGCAGGAAAGAAGTAAACAAAAAGCGATCGCTGTCTAGTGGTATACCACTCCCAAAAAGAACAAAAACTGAAACGCTCTCACCGGGCCCGCGGAGTATTTAATCATCCCTTGGTCTGGACAGAGGTCTGAATTTCCTGTAGAGGGTTGGCGTGGTGCGCCAACCAAGGTGCAGTCTTCTAATGGTGGTTATTCTCGGCTCCCCCGTTGTGGTGGACTGCGTGGTGTCCCCGCCCAAGGACTCTGGATTTGGTGGCTGAAGTTCACTCCTGGTGCCACATCTGCCGTACGACCGCCCTACATGTGCTTTCTACCGCTCTCTTTCTCGCTCTTAGAATACCTAAAGATCAGAAGTGACTTAAGATGGTTGTAACTTGCAGGGGGTTAGGGGCATAACACCAAATTCTGGGGCTTATAGATAAGCCCCTTAAGGTCATATGTATGGGGTATAAAATTAATTCAAGGCCTGTCTGCCTTTTTTTTTGCCTTCATTCCTTCTCCCCTCTCTCATTTACCTTCTGATGGCCTGATTTAGTCTTAGAAAGAGACATGATTGCTGCACAGCTCAGGTTCTAAACCAGTAGAATTGACTGACTTGTTACCAGTTACTAATTGGGAGTTCTGCCAGGCAACATAAACCATTTAGCATCTTGCAATGGTGGTACAGGTCTTAAATAGTCCTAAAACCCATTTATTTGAACTGAAACTGCAATTTTATGTTTATTTTTATATGTATAGGGTAGTTTTTTTCAGTAACTGAAACATTAAAAATGAAACAAAAAAAAATGTAAATCTTTACTTAGGCCCCGCCCCCTTGTAACCGTAATGACCTTGTGATGGAGAAGCCCTGAAATCTTCAAAGCTGCAATTCTTTTTAGAAATTCTGTCTTATGTCTGTCTTATGTGGTAAGTAATAAGGCAATATTCTTGAAAGCGCTGTTTTTGACCCTCCGGTTGCCAGGCTGCAGCACAGTCAGGTACAGTATGTACAACACTTCATCTGTCTGGCTCCGAACTGAGATTTCAAAGGAAGTCACGAGTGTCTGTACAGATGTCAGGAAAAGCACACACACACACACCAGGAACCTGATCTATGAGGCAGGTCAACCAAATTCACCTCCACTGCGTGTGTGTTTGGACTTGTGAGCTTGGTAGTTCATACCTGTCAAGTACAGCTCAGGAGGAGGTACTTCAGAAGACCAGAGGACACAGTGGAGTGTCTTCACCGTTGGAACATCAGTGTACTTGTGTACTTCACCACAGCTCAGAAATATTATTGTGATCAGAGGTCCAAGATGTTAAAAAAGAGCTTACACAGGACGCTCCAACAGGCAGTAGTAGTAATGTGTGGGGTTTGATTTTGACAGTTTACTAGTCTTTTGAGATCAGTGTCCAAAAACAACAAACTTGTCAGTTTAAAACTGTTTAACCAGAATGCAACGTTGCATCTGTACATAGCAGCAGCTTTCTCAAACAATGTCCTTTAGACAGATGAGGCCAAAGGGGAGATCAGAATTTGGTCTTAAGTCCAGCCCCATGTTTGGAGAAAACCAAAAACAACATTTCTGCAGAAAATACTTTAAAGGCAGTGCCAGGCGCAGTAGTGAAGAGGGAGGGTGTGGACTTGATTTGCAGCAACAGGAGCTGGACACCTCGCAGTTGCTGAGTAGACTATGAACTCCCTTAAATGCCAGAATATTCTAGAGACAAATGTGAGACCATCTGACCGCGAAAATTCAGCTGAAGTCATCCTGAGTGCATTTAATGATGATCTCTGGGGACTTCAACCATGCTTACTAATCAAGTTTTTCATCTCATGTTTCTTTTAATTTGGCCAAATGTAAAAGTGTCATCTGTCATTTGTTGTTGCTCATCTCAGGTCATATCTTATCTTTAAGACTTGGTAAGGACCTGATGATTTGTTTTATTGTGTTCTGATATTTATAAGTAGTAGCTATAATAAAAAATAGAAATAAAACAAACAAAGAAACAAAATTAAAGCATTAACCCTCACATACATAAAAAGTTCTAAATAAGTGTGTTGAAACAAGCACTGACTGATGAGTAAATGAAATATAAGCTCTATCAAGGAGAAACGGCTTTAAGTCTTAATTTGGATAACTTGTTCATTGCTGCAGATGCATTTCAATTTCACGCAAGAATTTTTGGAAACTTTCCAATTTACACTTTGACGGAAATATTCAGTGGTGGTCAGTCTGGAATTTTCTAGAAATCAAACATTAAACATCATATTTTCATTTAGATTTGCTCACTATTGGTTCTCTAATAAAGAAAAATGAAGAGTTAAAGATCCCGACCTTAAACTCAGCATTACCGGAAGACAGCAGTTGAACGACCTGCTTCCAGTTTTATCACTTATTTAAAGGACCTTTCCAAAGAAAACACAACCCCACTTCTATTAGATCTGCAGGACTCCGTACAGCCGTTAACAGAGGTCAAAGGAGATTTCATGCCTGAACTGGACGAGTTTATAGGTATGTCTTAGAGGAAGTTACCACAAATCTGCTGATGACAGGTGACCCGAAGGTGATGTCAGTCTTTCCTCAGCTTGTCTTGTCCTATTTACACTATCACTTTAGTGGAATGAGATTTTGAGTCTTGTCAGAGGGTTAAAATAGTCTTTTTTTCTGACAACAGCTCCCTGTCCCATCCATGTTGGTTCAAGCCAAACTCAAACCAGGATGTGTTCACGTCCTCCTCTGCAGCTCTTTGTAGTTCTTCATCTCACTCAGAAGCTGCTTGGATATAACCAGGAGGGTTTGGCAGCCTCTCTTCGTGGTCGCCTCTGGTATCCACTGGCAACCTTTCAACTCGAATCCCTTTTCTATGAAAGGCAAAGAACATAAAACATTGTTCCCACCCCTATTGTAAGTTTGATTTTATTTTCCGTCGTTGAACCTCTAACCTCTTCGTAAATTTGTAAAGTGTGCAGTTGGGGAACGTGGGTGAGGTGTTGGGTAGTAACCCTTCTGTAAAGGCTTTAATGTCAGAAAATGGTTGTAAACTTTTTAAAGCAGAGAGAATAAACGTTTATCTGGTTTTGCAGCTTTTTCTTAAACCCCATATCTTAATTATCCAGCTGCTGTGTTGTCATGAAACACTGCTGTAACTGTAACTGATGACTGTGGTGCACTAAAGACATGTTTGTAGGAAAAATGGGACAAAATAACAGCTTAAAGCTTTTCAGCAGCAGACATCATGTCACAATATCTCAAAGTGTGAGAAAAAGATAAAATATTACAAAGAAGTTAAAGCTTGAACCGTTCTAACTTCTTTAGAAATGTTTAGAAATCCATGTTTGAAATACAAACATGGATGTATATTAACACATGAAATGAAGCTGATAAAGAAGAACAAACATGAACTGTTGGTTTCCAGTGTAGGTTTTCTGGGGAAGATACAATTACAGAAGATTTGCTTTGGTGTGTTTGTTTTGGCCAATTTTCTTTCCAAGATATAACCGTTTGGCAATAATAAAACATATGTGAAATTTACTTGAGTATTTAAAAAATAAAGAATAAATACTCCACAAACCAAAACAAAAACCTAAGCATCCATGCATTTAGCAGCAAGACAATGTAAATAAAAAGCATGTAAGTATATAGAGCATTGTGACTAATGAACAATGTGAGCAGAAACGTCTGAGTTGACCGGCAGCATCGTCTGGATCCTGTTAACCCCTCTTTCTTCTTAGCTTTTTGAACTACATATGCTGCCTTCATACTTCATCTTTTCCAGGAACATCCATCATTTTTCAAATAGTCAGTGGTTTAGCATTGTTGCTGAAGTGATTGAGGAAGAAGGATAGGAGTACCGAACCTTCCCTCCTGCATTGATGTGGCCCCAAAGGAAAATGTCGGAGGATTTTGAAATTGAGACCTGTCTGTCACAACCCTATACTACTGACGAGACATCACCAACTGACATCCTCAGTACCAGAAGACCATGTACATGTGAGAAGAAATGGCAACATGACAAAGACATGAAGGTCTATTGCTTCTTCTGTCACAACTGTTTTTTTTTAATGTTTTTCATGACTGAAAGGCAAAAATAAATACTTTTGAAAAAGAAATGAAGTTGACATAAAAAGCCATGACAGATCTTTAGCTCAATCTGTCAGCAAAGGAGTAAAAGTCCATTTAAATGTAAAATCAGTGTTATGTTGACTCGGAGCTACTCTGGCCTCCCACTCTTTGTTCAGTGTCAGGCAGATGTGTCCCGTTGTTCCTGCGGTATCTCAGCGTGTCATGCTGCTTAGTCTCTTTGGGAATCTGCAGCAACATCCTGCGACCTCATAAACCCTGCAGTGAGCAGGAGTCACACAGTCTGTGCTGTTGTGTTTCCTGCAGCGTGTCTCAGGTTAAAGCTGTCTGGTCTGTGGTAGGACCTGGCAGTTCTTAAACCCACCACCTAGACCCGGTGGGCTGCTGTACTGGAATCTGGTCACGTGATGGCACTGTTCACGCCTTTCTACTGAGACGTTTCTGCATCCCAATGTCTGTAAGTGTTTTCCATTATTATTATTATTATTATTATTGTTGGACATTTGTTTAACAAGGATTTTCGATAAAAGCAAGTAATTATTATAATGTCTCTGCCAGAGCTTCATAGCTGGAACCTGAATATGACCTCATGAACCTGACAGAGATCCTTCATAAGTTGCAAGAACTTACAGAGACGATGTGAGAAGAAACAACTTGAATATCTAAAGATTTGGAGGAACATTCTGCGTCTCTGAGGTTAAGCTTATTGATTTATAAACTCTGTATCTGCGTATTTCTATCACCTGAAAAAGGACAAGCCAAGATGGGCTATAAAGATTAGCCATTGTGTAAGTACGGCTGCATTCTGCTGAGTTCATACATCCAAACATTACTTTATATGTGCACTTCAAAGGCATGTCTGGCATCAATAAGTTTATGACTCCTTATTTACAACAGGCCACTTGGAGAGAAAATACAGTATCATAAACACACAGTAGGAGACAGGTGACAGGTGACAGGTGACAGAAGACAGGTGGCAGATGACTGGTGACTGGAGGCAGGAGACAGGTGACAGGAGATAGGTGGCAGGTGACAGGAGACAGGTGACAGGAGGCAGGAGACAGGTGACAGGTGACAGGTGACAGGTGACAACGCGTCAGTCTAGGACACATTCTGCAGCTCGTTATGTCAGCTTGGACTGCATCCATTACTGAAACACTTTAGTCATTAAAAATGGGATCAGATATTCTTAAAAATAGATCATTAGATTTATTATCATGATCATTAGATTATATCACTTTGTTTTTTAAGCTGAAAAATCCTCACAGTGTCATCGGACTTACTCTGTAGTTCCTCACACAATGAGCTGAATGTCTTCTTTGTTGTATCACAGATGACTCCGACACTCTTCTCCACCCACTCCACCACCTCTGTCCTTCCTGCACTATCATTATATATATATATATATATATAAGCAGTATATGAGCAGTGTGAAAAATGTCAAAGACAAACATAAAAAAACTCACCTGTGAAAACATGTACACTTTGTGTGGATAGACAAGTGTTGTCAGAAGAGTCAGATTTATAAAAATGTTTGGGAGGGAAAACGCTGCAGTGTTTTCATGTCACTAAATGTCTCTTCTGAGATTCACAGGCAATAACTTAATACACACTTTCATTTGATTTGATTTCCTTCACATGAGAAATTTGATATTGAGATGAAACTAGAAGTAAGGACTCACAGCTGGGCCATCGTTTTTGATGCCCACAGCTTGAGTTTTTGCTCTCTGTTCAGTTTTTTAGAAAGTCAAATCAGGAAAGAAGCAGACTTAAACACAACTTTTATTTGTGTGAAAAACAATGAAAACATTTACACAATATTTACAATATTTTGCCACATATAAAACAATGTTTCTTTTGCGATGGTATGAAAGTGGAGTGGCGGTTCAGATCCTGGACAGCAGGCGGCGCTACATGGCAGCTCTCTGACAGCCAGACACTCATGAACCTCTGCCTCCTGCTTTTCTTTTAAAAAACAAAACAATGTGCTCCAACACGTAGTCCAGTGTGAAATGTAGATTATATAAATAAGACATTCATGAATTAGACTAAATTGTATATTTCAAATCAATTCAACTGCACTAAATTAAACTGATGAGAACTTTCTCCTTTAAGCGCCTTGTGACTGGTTCAGTTGTGAAATTGTTATGTAAAAAATTGAACTGAATTGACCTGAAGTTCAGTTTTGTGTGAACCTTTCCATTTTTTCTTGCTCAGTAACCGTTACAAATAAAAGAGCATACGCTTCACTTTTTAAATAAAGTTTTCCCTCACTCTTCAGTCTGTGGCTGCAGTTTTACATTTCTTAATTTATTTATAGACTCTCACACACACGTTATATAAAATATTGTTTTAACCCCAGTCAGTCATGACAGGCCTGATAAAAAAGTGTTTTGTCAGTTTGTTTCCAGGCCTGTGTGTCCCCCCCGATTCAGAAAGACTCTGACAGTCCACTCGGACCACATCGGGGCTGGACGGCCCGTGACGGCAGCTCAGCTCTGCTGGTTTAGTCTTCACTGCAGTTTCAGACTACAGAGTGTCACAGGAGCAGCCTCTAATAAATACTTCAAGTCCCAAAGTGTTGATTCTGCTCCTCTTAGGATGCGTGAAGGCGGTTGGCGGAGCTTCGCTGGCTGAGTCCATGAGTCTTTGTGGGTTTCAGGTTCTGGGTCTCGGTACAGATCTCCTGAATGGGCACCTTCTCCTCCTCCTCTTCATCCTCCCCCTTTACTTTCCAGCCTCCCAGGCTGTGTTGTGTCTCAGCCTCAGCATCCCTCTGCTGCTTAGCCATCATGAGGAGCATCTCTGCATCCATGGGTTCTCCGGAGGAGAACGGGTGACACACTGTCTCCAGCAGCGCCACGGCTGTTCCGAGCACAGTCAGCACCGAGCCCAGCAGGTAGACCTTCAGCAGGCTCCGGTTGGGCTTCTGACGCAGCATCTCTTTGGCAAACGGGATCAACTCCTGAATGCTTTCCATTCCAGCGACTCGTGTGCTGACCTGCGAAAGTCAGCGAGATTTAACAGGTGAGTTTATGTCACAGGAAGAGGTTGCAGTATCACTGCGCTCAACCACATGAGAACATATCATCTTTGACATTGGTACTTTGTTGTTACAAGCTTTTAAATCATATGTGTTGTGTGAAAAAAAATAGCACTATTCCACAAATGGAAACAAATGACCGACTGGTTCAAAAATCCTGTGAAACAGTCTACAAACAAACCTTTACATTTGACAGATGTAGTGTGTATCTGGGCTGTGTGAGCCTCGTGATGAAACAAAGAAAGTACTTACTTTGAACAGATGTGTTGTTTGCTCTCGTTCCAGTTTATGAAGAGTACACACCTTCACTGGGACCTGTGGTCATTTATAGCCCCGGTCTGTCCACCCACACACTGGCGGTGGCTGAATATTCATGAGGTCCAGCGGGCTGGGAGCCAGGACCTTTCACCCACATGTGAGCAGGTTTATTCCAGGCAGCACTGTTGCTAAAGTGTTACTAATCTCTCAACACTTGTAGTGCTGACAAAAACGCTTGTAGTTCAAGCTGACTTTCATACAATCACAACACGTTGTTGTTTGTTTGTTTGTCTGTTTTTTCTTGCACTGGTTTCATGAAAGTATCACATTAAATGGGCAGCGAAACCCCACATTGCAGGACATTAAATACAGACAGGATACATGATCTTACAGTCATAAACTCTAATTATCCAGGCTTTATACAATCAAAAGATTATTTAAAGCAGCCATGTTGTGTTTTTCCATGTTTTCTGAATTAATACGAGTTTAATATGACTAATAATCTCTGTGGATGTGGCCAGAGGCTCCAAAAATAAAACAACACATGCATCTCTGAACAAAAAGTGTACAAATTCTTAAAATCAAAAAAAGCAACCTAACTGACCAGCTGAAGCTGACTTTAGGAAACTAAAGTTAATAGGAGTTCTGATGAATATAAATGATTTCAATCACATGACTGAATAGCTCAAGAGGGCAATAAAGATAAAGAAGAGCAAAGAGAACATTGAGTTTGTTTCAGTGTCTTTCAGACTGCATAATGAGCTCCACATCACACAGTTACAACATCTCAAGTGGGTATATTTCCTGCAGGTTATCATCTTAGATGTGATCAGATGTTTTTTTGTTTGTTTTTTTTTTTTTAAAAAAAAAAAAAATTATTCCTATGCTCAGAACAGGCATCTTGCAGGGAGCTGAGAACAGTTTCTTTCCCGTCGGCATAAAACTGAAACTGGACTTCCTCCTCAGGTTTAGGTCGGGTTGTATGCTTGTTTTGAAGTTTCTGCCATGTCTGACATGAACGCAGTTCCTCACATGATCTCACTGAAATGCTTTTTCTTGGTCTGTTTTGTTTATTTGTGCTTGACAAAAATACAGCAGGTTTTTATGTCTGCTCTTTCTGAACTAAACTTTGCAGCTAAAGTGTGGCATTTATTTAGATCTTCCTGCTCTGCAGAAGCTGAACTTCTTCACTGCATTTCAGTCAGTCACTTCATTTCATTTCAGTCTTTGTATGTGGCCCTGTGATGGACTGGCGACCTGTCCAGGTGGACCCCTGCCTTTCGCCTACTATGTGTCGGGATCGGCTCCGACAGACCCCCGTGACCTGGAGACGGAGTAAGCGGGAATAGATCATGGATGGATGAATTGAAGGCTACCATATTAAAATACACATGCTTTGATTAACCCCACACTGTCACCTTAAAATAACCGTTGATGAAATGATTTTCAAAGGCACTCCCAGTTTTCAGAAAGATTTTATGTCACTTTTTCAAATACGTTTTATGTGTTAAGTGCTGTGTTGGTGTCTTGGTCCTTACACATGAATTCATGTTTGCTTTAAGTCTACACATATTAACCACCAGATAAATAAAATATAAAATTTTTTTAATATGTTAAAGTATAAGAATGCCTGATGAACAACTGTCTATGTAATTTTCCTCTTTACATAAACCGTGAAACAACCAGATGTTTGAAGCCGAAAACAGCTGTCGTCCTTTCATATTTACGGATAAAGTGTCAAAGGCTGCTGTAAATAATGATATAAAAGGAAAGAGGAAATGAGAGGAGCGACGACCAAAGTTCACAATCATATTAAGGTACTCAAAGATGACTAGACATGATCTCTCAGCTGTGTACTACTCTGTTATTGTTGTCTGGTTTGGTGGGCTCAGAGCCAGACAGGTGAGCCAGGTTTTTGTTGCTCCTGCGGATGGACTCACCGTGAGTCCTCCACATCAACACAGCGAATGAGGGGAAAGGTTATACAAACCCCGTGGCCTCTGTTGCTGTAAAGCCAGAGGCGCTGCTGTGACCTCTGGTCGGAGTGGAGCAGCACATGTAGCTCACATCCCGGTGGTGACTAACAAGAGGCCGAGCAGGAAGCTCAGACGTGTCTGTTCTTTTGCTCTGAATCACAGATTTGGCTGTTACCAAAGACCGATGAAACACGGTCACATGAACTCTTTAATTCTGCAAATTTATGAAATTTGTAAAAATTATGGTGAAAGGCTTTTGGACTGCTAATAGTTTATTTATGAAAGTCAAAGGCAAAAGATATGGAGATTTGTGACATTTTTGACAAAACATGCTAAATTTCAGTTAAAATTGTGGGAAATCTTAAGAATCAGTTTAGGATCAGATCTGAGGAACGCATATCAGAAATGGTAAATGACAGCAAACGCACTTGACATATGTTTGTTACCCTTCTTCCCAGGTCATTTTCACTTTTCTACTCTTTCCACATCAGGTTTTAGACATTTCAAGAACTTTAGTCAAAGTCTGGTAAATTTTATTTTTATCTCAATACATGAACTCAAACTGATCTAATTTTTTATTACATTAAAATAGTGTTGTGTTGTAAATAACTGTGTTTCTTAGTTAATAACGGTATGAAATGAAAGTTTGACATAACTTGACGTCATCCATTAAATCTCTGGAAGCTAACTCTAGTTTTGTTGTTTGGTTCTTAAGTTTGGTTCTGTGTCTTTAATGTCAAACACTATATTTTAGGTTGTTTAGGAAAATGTTACAAAATGAAGTGTGAATCTGCATATCTGGGTGAATTGGTACAAGTAACGACATTGACTTTGTATTTTAGTTTTGGCCTGGGTTCAGGTTACGGTGGGGAGCATTTCAGAGCCTCTAGGACATAAAGACGGGTTAATGTTCACCAGTCTGTGACAAACTCCATCCATCTTTTTACTACACCCATTTTATCCTGTGCAGGGTCACGGGGGTCTGCTGGAGCCTCTCTCGGCTCATTACAGGCGAGAGGCGGGGGTCCACCTGGACAGGTCGCCAGTCCATCACAGGGCCTCTGTAACAAACTGCATCACATAGTTGCAGAACAATCTCAAAAAAGAAAATGCTCCTCAACATAAAATGGTGAAGACTTTGAGTCTGGGTGCCGAACTGCTCTGCCTGCAGTCCAGAACTTTCACCTCCAAATGTTTTCAACATGAAATGAAAAAGCCGACAACAATTGACTGTTGAGCAGCTAGAGCCCTGCAGACGAGAGTGTGACAGCATTCCTCTCCTACAACTTCAGCAACTGGTCTCCTGACTTCCTAGATGTTGAATGACAGTTGTAAGAAGAGGATGCTACACGATGGTAATCATCACTCTCTCACAACTAAATGTGTTGCTGCACAATGAAATGACTAAATGTCTCGGTTTCAACATCTCATGTTGCTTATGTTCCATCGGTGATAAAAAAAAATGGGTTTATGAGATTTACTGCTCATTGCATTCGGTTTATATTTACATTTAACAAAGTGTTTCAAATTCTTTAGATTTGGGGTTGCATTTATTCATTTTCTTCACCAACAAGCCACTGAAGTGAATATGTCAGTCAGCAGAACTCTTATGAAAAAAAGAGAAGGAACCACAAAGGAAGAAACCCAGTTACTTCAGGCAGATGAGACAAGCAGCTGATCTGAACGGTAGTGTTGGTGCACTGATCATTATAGCACAAGATCAGGCTCTGAGCTCAGGATCAGTAGAGGCTAGGGTCCACCATGCCAGAGAAATCCCAGACTGCGTAAAGATGCCCACAGTTTGACACCGGACAAGACTCCAGGGTGTTAGATGCAGGCAGCTAAGTTGCAGACTACTGTACAGAAACATCTGCAGATCTGCATGAAGGACACCGTGTAGAGTGGCGTTATTGGTAGAGCAGAGGTGCAGTTTCAGACTGAGAAACTCATAACCAACCAGACACTGGTGGCTGATGAACGACAGAAGACTGCAGTTGTGACACACTAGCAAGAAAGTGTATGTTAAGTATTTTGCAATTATTTGCCAAAACAAAAACAACTATATCCAATGCCCTATTTGCATTGGAATAGTATAGTCTGGGGACCTGCAATAATTTAAATAATTACAGAGATCATCTGTATTATCAGTCCAGTTAAAATGTACTATGTCTATGATTTTTTTAAATAAAACAATTTATCTGCCCCATTTCACCAAACACAGAAGGTATTAGATTATTTTGATCTTGTGCAAACACAAATCCCAGTAATTCAATAATTTATGGGTGGGATCATTGTGAAAAAAATATCTTGTAATCATATTTTCTTAATCTTTCCCATCTTAATTCTGGCAACTTCAGTGGATTTAATAATATCTGGAGCTGCAGTTTTTGTTTAATGCAACTATTTTTTTTTACACACATATTTCAGGGAATATGACCCTCGGCCCAACCTGTAGTCTGGAGAAATAAGAGGCGATGCAGCTGTAATAGACTGTAAAATACAATGCATCACCATTTATCGCTTGCTGGATGAAAGTTTGCCCCCTCTAGATGTTCAGGTTATGTTTATGACGTATAATAATACAACAACATTCATTTGTTCAAACGAGGGTAACTGTCTGGTCCTGTATTACTGGAATTTGAAAAACATTTTTTAAAGATAAACAGAAGAGTTAAAAACTTATTTGTGTGATGTGTGACGTGCATAGCAGCATGCGGTACGAGCAGCTGGGGAATGTGCCATCATCGACGGGGAAATCAATTCACAAGTCTCCAGAAACCCCCTCCAGGGTAATATCAGGGCGTCTGTCCACCAACTGAAGCTCAGTAGAAGTTGATTGATGCTGCAGGAAAATGACCAAAACGTGGAAGTAGATCCACCACAAAATGACCTCGGATAAACAAAGTCCACTTTCTGGAGTGGTCCAGTCGTAGTCCAGACCTTAACCTCAGAGAGATCAGTGGAACAAGCTCCAGAGAACCGTTCACACTGAAGCAGTTCTGGAAAGAGGAATGGGCCAGAATTCCTCCTGAACATGAAGCAGCTCTGATCTGGAGATGCTGAAAGATCTTGTTCAGGTCACTGCCGTCAAAGAGAGTTCATCCAGTTCTAATACTTTCACCTTCAGTAGTGTGAGTGGTTTTTTTTGGTTTGTTTAATTAAAGAACAATAAATTATAATCGTGTCATCACCTTAAGCACAGTTTATTGATGCAGTGACTGATGCAGATTAATACAAAAAAATCCGACCTACATACTTATTCAAGCCTGATGATCCAAGCCTTGTTAGCCAGCTAGACTTTTACTCTTCTTCAGCTGTCACCACATTCCTTCTGCTGCTTCATAAATGAAATTGATTACTTGATTGATGTGTATAATTCTCCTCAGTTAACTTTTTATTCAACGAAAGGAATGTCCTAAATTAGTCGATGTGAGTTCTTTATTCAAAGCTGTTTCTAATTCTTTTAGTTTTAATCAAAGTGGTTGAAATCAGCTTTGGAGAGAACCTTTAAAACAGAGAAAGTAAAATCGTCTTTTGCTGACATTTAGCACGTGACTGTTGCTCCACGGCTCATTCATGTGGACGCAATAAGAGGCTTTATCAAAGTCTCCAAAAGATTTTGGACCATGCTGATGGAAAGGTCACATTTGTCTCACTTCTGTTTTTTCTGCTGCGTTTGATCAGCCAAAAACAGTTCAAATTAATGAAGTAAAATTCAGATCAAAAACTGTGGCTTCGATCAATGTCCCCTTTTGATGTGAAGCCGGACAGAAAAAGCCCTGCAGCAGGTTGACTTACAAAATCTTATAAAATTCTGAAAATCTGTTTGATTTCTTTCTTGCATGCTCCGTTATTGTTTTTGTTATTAATCATGCATATATTAATTTACAAAGAAACCTCAGACCAGACACCTGAACTGTAAACTAGCCTCAGCAAATTACAGGATACCATGTTGGCCAGCCCGCCCAGTTTTCTGACTTATCATCTGTGCTCATTCATGTGAACATTGTGGCATCAACTTCACATGACTAGTCGCAGTCAAGGATCGAATCCTCATGTTTCTGGACGATTCATTTTGATCAAAAATAAAAGAACTAAAATGACAATTTAATCTTCATTCCAGGCTAAAAACAACACAGCTACTGATGTCGAAGCAGAGGAAGAAAAAAAAATCCTATGCAAAAGTTAGCACCCCCACTTTTAATCCATCTATTTTTATTATGTTTACATAATAACACATCACTTCATCATATTGGGTCTAAGTATGAAATTAATACAGCATCAGATGAGAAGCGACACATAATAGTATTAATTTTAACTTGTTAAAAATAGTTAAAATGAATAAAGATCAAAACTAAGTATCCTCTTAAAGTTACAACCAGGCGCTGCTAATCAGCAGCCATTGATGAAGTGATCATAGGCAGGTGTGCAGACCTCCAGAAAAGCAGCTGTTCTCCGTTACCTCTCACGGTTCAAGGTTTTATATTCACCACATCCAGGAATTACAAGGGGGGGGTTCTGCCTCTGTCTCAGTTTGATAAGATAAGACATTTAACATGTTCAAAGGAAACAACGCACAAAATGTTCCCAAAAGGGAAAGACATAAGCAGTTATCTTAATGAGGAAATCACTGATGCAGCTTGTATTTGTTTCTGCTGCATCTCTAAGATCAGAGAACATAGATGGGCATAGATCCAAGTGGGATAATAAAGGTGTCAGTGGCATATGACCTCAATTCAGGAAGGAATATGAAACCATTTTCAAACACTTCAAAGCTCAACATTCCACGGTGAGAAGAATTCATAAATGGAAACTAATCAAGACAATCTGTTCAGTTCAAGCAGACTAAAACCGGGAGGTCACTTACTATGTGTTGCCATGGTGAATCACAGTATCAGAGATCCATTGATGATGACTTTTAGTAATCATGTTACTATGACTGAACCAACACCTTTCCTAAAGCCCAAACCTTAGTTTCTCAACTCAGAGTTTGTTGACTCCCAAGTTAATTTGTTGAACCTCGTTTATGAAACAGACTCCCGATGTCTTTCCCTCTAGGTATTGTGTTAACGCACCTTAATGCCCGGACTAGCAAACTGCAGAAACATCTGCATTTATTGCGGTCAGAACACCTGCTGATGATTGACAAAACCTGGCTGTTGCTTCCTCCCACATCTTAGGGAAGCAGTAAGGTGGAATTTGGGATTAAGATTAACATGCTGTGTTTTTGTTAATAATGGCACAGTGTAAGAAGTTATTTGATTTTGTTTTAACACAGTACAAACATAATAACAATTTATATAAGTATATACTTTATATATACTTTTTGCTTTATACTTTTTTGTGTTATGTATTTTTGTTTTTGTACTGTTGTTTGGCTGTTTCATGTGTTCAAACTAGCATTCAAATGGTTAAAATCCTGAACATTGTTGAAAACATTTGTTAGTTTTAGCAGAGGTGAAGAGGTTTAAGAGATGTATTCGAAAAAATGCAGACAGAAATACGGATGTATGATGATTGTATGGCAGCTCGTTTGCTTATTCATCTTTGGCTCAATGGTCCTCAGAGGGAGCAAAGAAAGTCATTAATTCAGTAGTGTAGTAATAGTTTCGTAAGAGTAACTGACAGATTAAAAAAATTCCACCATGAAGAATGTTTGTAAAAACAATGTTAGTACCAGTATATATGTTGTACGTTGGAGGTGTGATGGAAAACGACAATAAAGTTCAGGTATGTAAAGTACTTTTGCTTCTTTAACAAAAAAGAAGAAAAGAGAACATTCGCCTTTCCCACTGGCTTGTGAAGGACTCAGAACTGAACCCAGGGTGCTGTGGAACGAGCCTTTCACAACAGACATCCTAATCTGGCTGAGCTGCAGCAGATCTGGAAGAGGAGCCGTCCAAAACTCCCCATGAATGTTTGGAGGTCTGATCCACAGCCACCAGAAACACGTGTTTGTCAGGTGTTTTAGTGCATGGCCCCAGAAAGCAGAAAGAAAAAGGAAAGTTGATATTCTTACAATCGACGATTCTGCTGCTCAAGAGGCCGCCTGTTCCTCTGTCAAACTGTTTTCCTTTGAACTCTGTGACTGGCTGAACCTGCAGTTATTTCTCTTTATCAAACACTTTGATGAGCTGGTAGTTAGGAAGCAGATTATTTGAGTCCAAGGACTACATCCAGTCAAGAATGTTTGCTAATTATATTAATAACTAGGGTATCCATTGTGACATGTATATGCAAAGTCTACGCATATATTGATATATATGTGCAGTGATCTATAGACATGTGTATATATATGTGTATTTATATTATTTAAATAGTTATCTATACATATGTGTATCTATTTCAGCACACGTATGTATAATCATTGCATGTGCATATGTATCTTACATAAGACGTAAGACTATTATTATTATTTATTTATTTTTCAAGCTTTCATTATTCTTGTCAGTGTTTATCTCACGATACCCACTGAAATTCTGCCTCTGCTTTTAACCCATCACTAGTTTCACTAGTTTCACTGCTGGAATAGCACCTGGGGAGCATAGCACTGAGCTATTTTAAATTTATTTTAAATTTAAATTTAAAACCAGAATCAACAATCACACCAATATTTCTCACAAATAGTTTATAGTGGCTTTTCTTTCTCTTTCTCACTGACTAAAAGCACTGCTATTCCAAGTAAATGGAAAAATGATTCCCCTAAAGTTTAGTAAAACACTGCCAAATTTGACATTTGGCATTTCTGACATATTTACATCTTCTTCATCTATAATATTGCTCCATACACAGAGGAAGCCCTCAGGGCATTCAAAAGCACCGAAGCCTACAGTTTTCTTTACCTGAGGATGGGTTAATGATCCCAAAATGTATCGCCTTGAGGCAAAGAAGAATAAGTAGCTAATAAAGTTAGATAATAGCATAAGCCCTACTTATTTTAGTTTGTTGGCTTTGGGTCAGTATTTATATTAAACAGTGTTTTCAAACAAGCATAATTCTTGTGTCACTTTCTAATTCGCCCTGTAAGGCTTCTCTTCAAAACAACAAAAAACAAAATCTCAACATTGAACATGGACAAAAACATGTTTATTAAGGCAGTAGATGATCATTCAAATGATTATTTAGAGACAAAGCCCACTACGGTGAATATAACACATTTTACAGCACAACTACATCGTATTAATGAGGCCAAAAACAGCTGAAAACTAGATTTTGAAGGCTTTAGACTGACAGCGACGTCACATCCAGCATTGCCAGAGATGTGGAAACGCAAAAAAAACATTTCCATTACACTTTTGCTATAAACTGGATTATCGACATGCCTAAAAAACCACCTTGTTAAAGCTTGAAAAGGTTGTTTTTTTATGTTTGGGAGGTTTTTGTAGATTTAGAGCCGTTTTCTTTCTTGGCTAACTTGGTGTTTGAATTACTTACCCAGAAAAAAAATAACTCACTGCACTCTGGAGTGTTTCGTTGAAGTCCAGTGATCCCTAATGATGCAATGCGGCAATTCATTTCTGACAACGTTCAGGGCTTTTAGGGATAATATCAAGGTTAAGCTTTGAGATTTGCTGCTATCACAGCCCGCGGCGCAGCGGATAGAAGGCATATTAGAAGATGGTCGTGATGATGGTGCTGCAACGTCACATGATTCCCATGAATAGTTGGTGTAAACTTTAGTGTGTCAGGACCAGTAGTCACAGCTGCAGCTGCAGGACCAGACTAGAGCAGCTGGTCTTCAACACAGCTTCATCTAGATCTGCTGCTGTAGACCTGCTGCAGGGGGACCCCAACATGATCCACTGACCTGCAGTCCCACCTCTGACCACCTCAGTGTCTGCTGTCTACACCTGTTTAGATAGTGGTCTCTGTAGTCCACCAACTAACCAGGTACCAGTCTGATGGACAGAAAACTCTCAGTTCTCCAGTTGATAGATAATTATACTGATGGATCTGGTCTTTGGTACCTTTGACGGTGTGTCTGTGTCTCTATTCTCTCTTTACTTCCTGCTCTACCCGGCTGGTCTTCACCTTATGATCCAGGTCCTGGTCCAGGTTTCTTCCCTCTTAAAGGGGAGTTTTTACCTGCCGTTGTTTATGTAATAATTGTTCGGGGGTCATGTTCTAGTGTCTGGAAAGATCCTGGAGACAACTTTGTGTTGTAATAGACGCTGTAATAAAACTGAACTGAATTACAAAGGTGGGGATGAAGGTTGTTATTGTTCCTTCCAGAATTCTCCAAACTCTTTCAAAATCCGTGCGGTTTTGTCCAGGAGGGTGGAATTTCTAATCAAATGGATCCCTGTAATCAGTTCCAAGAATATATTACTGGTTGTGCTGCTCTCAAACAGATTGTAAATACAGCTCATTTTCAGAGCACTTTGTATCCTTACTTTTGGCTTGGCGGGGGCTGGGCCTGAGGGAGCTTGCAGAACTAATCATTGCTGACTTAATTCTGTTAGTGAACACATGTGATGAAACACATGTCAGCTGCTCAGGTTTATCTGCTGTGTAGTTTATCTCATCAGAATATTGATATATTATAATGATATATATATATATATTGATATAAGACCTCGTTCAGAATGTCATCAAGTCAAAAAACTTCAGATGGCTACGAAATATGGTTTGTGTTGTTATTTACAACAGTTTCTGTATGAACCGCATGCATAATCAAAAGGGAAGTGTCAGTCTGAAACACATTAAAGACATCCTTCCATCATCCATCCCTCCATCATCCATCATCCATCATCCATCATCCATCATCCATCATCCTTCATCCATCATCCATCATCCATCCATCCATCCTTCTATCATCCATCCATCCCTCCATCATCATCCTTCCATCATCCATCCCTCCCTCCATCATCCATCCCTCCCTCCATCATCATCCCTCCATCATCCATCCCTTCATCATCCATCCATCCATCATCCATCCATCCATCCATCATCCATCCATCCATCCATCCTTCTATCATCCATCCATCCCTCCATCATCATCCCTCCATCATCCATCCCTCCCTCCATCATCCATCATCCATCATCCATCATCCATCATCCATCATCCATCATCCATCATCCATCCATCCATCCTTCTATCATCCATCCATCCCTCCATCATCATCCCTCCATCATCCATCCCTCCCTCCATCATCCATCCCTCCCTCCATCATCATCCCTCCATCATCCATCCCTTCATCATCCATCCATCCATCATCCATCCATCCATCCATCATCCATCCATCCATCCATCCTTCTATCATCCATCCATCCCTCCATCATCATCCCTCCATCATCCATCCCTCCCTCTATCATCCATCCCTCCCTCCATCATCCATCCCTCCCTCTATCATCCATCCATCCATCATCCATCCAGCTACTTTCTAAATATGTTTGGGGTCATTATCCGTCTGCTCCCTCCTCATTCCCATATACAACATTGCCACCGACACGCTTATGACCTTTGATGCTCCTTTGGCTCATGAGCTGTTCCTTTCCTTCTCTTCCCACCATTCTGATATGTTTATTGTGGTTTCATTTGCCCAAAGAACCTGATTCAAGAACATGGGAGGCTGTTAAGATTTTTATCTGGTCAAGTCTAACCTGTACTGTGTCTTCTTGAATATTACCTGTGGTTTCTTGTAAATCCTCTGTATTTACATCTATAAAGGTGCCTCTTGTTTGTAGATGTTGACAATGATACATCTACCTTTTCCAGAGCAGCACTGGCCTCTGTTGATGTTGTGGATTTGTCTTTCGTGGTCTTCCAGATCCTTTGACATTGTTGAGCTCACCATTGCTGTCTTGCTTTAAAAAACATACCAAACTGTTGATCGCAGGTTTTTGCTCTCTCTCTTATAGATTTATGAGTGTTTCAGCCTCATTGTGTCCTCCTTCATTTGCACTGGGATCTCCCTGTCAGAATATCTGCTATTGAAAAGGGACATGGAGCACGTCTTCTGTTTAGGAATCACAAAGTACTTTTATTGGTTTGTGGCACTAAAGGCTTTGATCTTGTGTCTGTATGTGATGCCTTAAAGTGAGATCAGGTTTAATGATACAAATACATTAAAGACGTAAAAGATGTCCTCTTAAAAATAAGTCCCAACTCTATTTTACTGTGACCAAGGGCAGCTAAGGGAAAAAAACACAGGCTGGTACCAAAAAATGAATCATAACAACTATCCAGAGCAACAGAGGGCGTGACAGTACCTGTCCGAGTATGTGTGCAGCAGCATGCGCATGTGTGTTGAGTCAGAAGACACGCCCTGTACCTGATCTTAGTCAGTGTGTCTGTAGACAGAGGACAAAAGCATAATATGAGTGTTCAGCTGGCCCTCAGGCTACTATTAATTTACACATAAGTGATGTTGAGGAGTGTCTGCACCCACAGCAGAGTCTCCACATGACCTGACGAAGAGAGAACAACGCCTGCAGGACATGAATTGGAGGAACTCATCACAGCTAAAACCTAAAAACACAGCGTTGTCTGAATTATCTCAGTCATTGCACAACAATGCCAATTTGTCACTGAACATGGATTTAAAATGGCCTTGTGCAAAAGTTCCAATATGCTGTTTTAAAACATTCTGTTCACAATATATTAATACTATTAAGTTTACATTGCATTTATGGGCCCAGAATTATTTAGATCAAAGTGTCCATTCAAAGTGTTTATTTGGTTGTTTTGTTGTTGTTCTTTTTTTTTTTTGGTGAGTCCAACCTAGGAGATTGTCCTCATGTACAGACGCCGTCCTGATGTTCAACTAACAATTAAAATCAAAACTGATGCATTCAGATCTGATTAAAACAACTCAAAAAGTGTTTTAAATGAGATCAAGTTTCCTTAGTGTAGTTTTAGTCTGAGCCTGGTTCAGTCTGGCTTGTTCTTGGTCTTGTGTTGGCATGCCGGAGTGTGTGTGTGTGTGTGTGTGTGTGTGTGTGTGTGTGTGTGTGTGTGTGTGTGTGTGTGTGTGTGTGTGTGTGTGTGTGTGTGTGTGTGTGTGTGTGTGTGTGTGTGTGTGTGTGTGTGTGTGTTGATTCATAAGTAAAGGGAGTGGAGGTGCAGGGCGTGACTCTGACATGCACTGTGTCACCTCGTCCAGGTGTCTATAAAGCTGCCGCCGGTTAACAGGATATTCTTTAATACAGTGAAGAACAGAAAACAGACGAACGTCGACAAATTCCCCCAACTGGCTTTGATTTTTGTTAGTTTTCTTTCTCATTTCTTCATTACTGCAAAAGGAGCACAACATGAGAATACTTTTAATTTTAGCTGGTAAGATGTACTTTATTTTTCCGTTTTCATATTATTGTTATTAAGGCTTTAGCGTCTTGTCTGATTCAGAATATTTGTTTCAAAGATATTGATGTTTCTCAGTTCCTTAAGTTGTTCCTTGATGGTTAAATTTAAATCCATCAAAACACGCTGCAGCAGCTGATTGACTTCATCCCTGAATCTATCTGTTGTCATGTGGTTACAGAAATGTTTTCACTGCATTTGTTTCAGTGATTTTCAAACTGTGATATCAGAACAATTGTAAGGAAATGCTGAATATTTAGATTTTTTTTCACAGCTCTTTACTGTCCGTCTGTCAGTCTTTTATATAAAAATACAGACAGCAGTCTTTCATACAATTCTTTACACCTCTTTCCGAGTAATAAACCCTTCAAACATCAGATTGGATTGGTATACTTGGTATAGAAACAGCTTTGTAACACATTCACCAATGAAACTTCAACCGGTCTATGTAGTCTGTAGACATCGTTTCTTAGAAACAGTCAAATGAATTGACTGTTTACTGGAATGATGCGAGCTCGGTCATGTTGGGTGCTGAAGTTGGGGTTTCACTGAGTTTCTGAGTTTATATTTTGACTTTGGAAGGTGTTCCAGTTCTGACAAGGAACTCTGAAATTATGACTTCTGCGTTTAAATTCACAGCAACAGTTTGGAAAATCAGAGCTTGAACACAAAAGTAAAATAGATGTCAAAATTAGTTAGGGATTGTTATTCTACAGATGGTAATAATGATAGATGAGGTTGGCATCTTCTCTTGCTATCATGCGAACGAATGATTGAACAAATGGTACAATGTTGTTTTCAAATGATAAAAAAATCTTCTGTTTGTGTTTCATTCTGAAGATATTCTCAATCATACTGGTGACCTGTACAGATCCACTCCAACTGATGGCAGCTGCAATAGGCGTTAAGCTTCATGCCAGCACCTAAAGATAAAACTGAGGAATCCTTTTTATAGTTTTAAATGATATATCACCAATCTCCATAAACTCACATTTCATCACAGTAACCTTTCCCTGCTGGTTCTCCATCAAACACTTTCACATAAATGTTTCTCCTCCAAAGGGGGGGGCCTTTTGTAACATCGTGTTACATGAAACAATGTCTATTGATTAAGAACAGCATTTCAGATGTTTTCAGTAATATACACATTTCTGTGTCCACTGTTGTCTTTTTGCAGCAATATCTGCAGTGTCTAAAGCCCAGAATGACTGCTCCCTCAGGGCGTGTTACCCCCCCAGCAACGACCTGATGCTAGGGAGGGCCCACCAGCTACGAGCCTCCTCCACCTGTGGTCTCACCGGCTCTGAGATCTACTGCACCCTTTACCAGCAGGTACCTAGTTTCAAGAACATGGCTCTGTGGATCAAGAACATTTGAGATACAAGTTGTATCACGAAACATGGATGGATGGATGGATGGATGGATGGATGGATGGATGGATGGATGGATGGATGGATGGATGGATGGATGGATGGATGGATGGATGGATGGATGGATGGACCAAGTTTAACTTTTTGATGAGCCGCCTTTCCAAGAGGCTTGTACAAGCCTTGAGACTGGACACCAGCCATAAAAGCTTGCAAGTACTAAACACAGATGCTGGACGACTGTAAACCAGTAAAAGAGACTGTCTCAGGCAGCAGCATTCATTCAGGTTATACATGAGTGTCTATGTGAGGTTTCCACCAGCAAAAGGCAAGCGATGCAAAAGTCAGGGTGAACAGACAGAGTTGATGGTTAAAGCTGCTCCTGGTGGTGGTTTTGGTCTGATTCCCTTCTGTCCATTTATGAAACTGTCTGATTCTTATGCCAGAAATCATGTTGAAACTGTACCATTGGCCAATATCTGCAAAATTGGCCACCAATCCGTCTGCTGGCTCAGAGCAAACATCCAACGCTGGATGGAAGAGATGATTTTGAAATGAGGGCAACTGTCCTGAGCAGAGGCCATGGACTGAGAAAGTCTAGCCTGTTGCAACTTTTGTTCTTGCGCACAAAAAAAAGAGAAAAATGGGAAATAAACTAATTTAAAAGTTTTTACAAAAAAATAAAACTCCTAAATGTTTTTGTTTATATTTTATAACCTTGGCAGTGTTTTGTATGTTATGGTCACCTGTGTTTCTAAATTTAATGTATCAGTGAGGGTGAACATACACTAATGATTGTCTCCGTGTCCCTGTGGTGGACTTGTGATAGTGTACGTGCAACCGAGTGAAGGCTGGAATGGGATCCAAACCACCCCAGTACTGGAGGTATTTTACCTCCATGTTAGCTGTGGAGAAGGGATGATGCAATGTAGAAGGTGAGGTTGAAGGTCCACAACAAGCTGGCCAACATTTCACAAATGGTAGTCCGGTCAAATGAAGTGAAGGATAAAAATGCTGGAGCTCCTTAGAAAATGAATAGTATGAAAATGAAAGGTCTCCCAGTTTTGAAATAAGCATAAATGTATTACTATATTTCATTGATTTACTTTCAGCCTTTAAATTTTAATCTCAGGTACCTATTAATAGCTGCTTGCCTGTGTGTGAGTAAGAAGCTCTGTGAACTCTGCCCCAGTTCAGTTCAGTTCAGTCCCCCAGCCGCAGTTTGCCGCAGTTTGCCTTGATAGCGATTGGGTGTCATCAGCCGGCCTCAGTAGAGCTCTGATTCAGGCGTTGTGGGGCAGAAGGGGAGGGGTAGTGGGGGCAGCATCACATCGGCATAACATCCAGGAGAAGCTGAGATAACCACCCTTCCAACACAAGTTGTCTCCAGGATCTTTCCAGAGACCAGAACATGACCCCCAATCAATTATTACATAAACATCTGCAGGTAAAAACTCCCCTCTGGTCAGTTTCCGCTAACGCCAACGCCAGCTTGGAACTTCTCCAACTTCCTTTCCATCCTGTTAATGAGTTCAGAAACACAGCTAGTGTTCGATTCGGTTCGAGAATCCCATCCAGTTTGCAGTTTTGCTCACACAGTATCTGAGTGTGGATGGCACGACATATTCCATCACACAGGTCAGGCAGCCTCACAATGACCAGAATAGCTGCAGACGTTTTCCGAATTGGTCAATATGCCAGGTAACCGCCAACTCCAAAAAGCAAAAATCCAGTTATTGAGAACCCAATTATGTGGGAAATCCTCAAATGACGGTCTAGACAGACACACAACCCTACACGTCCGCCAGGAGTCCATTGTGTATTCAGCAGCAGACGTCGTGCAGGGCTCGCAGGATCGTCTTTACCCAGTCTTCTCGTCGAGAAAATTTGGATTGCATTGAGGCCAGCTGACCAGTTTAAAAAATTTGGAGAGAAAGGTTCCAAATAGATTAATAGCACAAGACAAAGAGCAGAAGCAGGGCAAATGAACCCACAGGTGCTGTCAGGTCCTTGTTTGAAGACCAAATGGACACTTCGGACTTGTGTGTTTCAGGCGTAACTTAATAACACGTCTGTATAATATGTTTTAACCACTAGGTGACTATCTGGACTGAAACTGAGTTCATTAGATTATTATGAATAAAGACATGAGCGATGATCCAAATTCAGTAGATTTAATTCAGCAGTTGCATCCAAGTGGGTCAAACATACTTCAGGCGTCTCAATGCAGGAAGGACACAGAGTCTTCACTACGACAGTTTTTAAGAGCAGAGCTCGGTGACCTGCGGTTCTTCTTTGCAGCTGTGTCAGACAGCTAAACCCAAACTGCACAGACACAAACTGTTCTGACCTGACTGGACTCATCAGGACCTCCAAGAATGACTGGAAACTTCCATCAGATGAGCTGTCTGAGGACTTCTTAAAGACAATGGTTGAGGGGTGCATTTCTGTTCAGATGGGAGACGTGGCTACCATGTTGAGGGCTATGACTGTTCTGCAGAAGGTTTTAGGTAGGTGGCAGTGCTAAAATAACATCCACGTGAACGTCTGGTAGGAGTAGGAGTTAATAGCACAACAAAACATTGCACTTTTTAGCCTCAATAAAACTGTGGATGGCCTTTTAACTTACACCACAAACCTTTTACAGCTCTACAATCTTGAACAAACACTGGACTTATTTAAATATTTTCCTCATTGATAATCTTATAAAGTTAACTTGATCAAACATGGCAAATGTAAAATGCTCCTCAGCTAGTTAGCCTTAGCCACTTAGCTTGTTAGCAGATACAGTAGCAGGCCACAGTTTCTTCTGCTCCTTTTCCCATTTAACTTAGAAACCTGATTTGCTTTTTTATGTATTCATTTATTTTTTTGTATTGAGCTTAAAATAGTGTTTTCAAATGTTATCTTAACTCTATGCTACTCTGTACATTCATTGATATTTCCCCACAGCAGCTCAGTCCTGGTGGAGGTCTGGGCAACTGTAGGCTAGCGGCCGATTAGTCACTCCGGAAGGGTTTGGGCCAACTGAAGGGTGGCTCTCCTGGAGGACTCGGCAGGTCTCAACTGTCTTTAGAGCTATCAGCCAAGGAGCAAGTAGCCATTCTCCAGTTAGCCCAGAGAATGTAAATAACAATGGACAAAGCATTAGGTCACATGACCCATTAGTTTCTAAAGAGCGCTTCTGAAACAAGCACTAAACACCCAAACTCTGGGTTGAAGCTCATGCAGACCTAAGCTTTGTTGCAGTTCTTCAATTGACTGATAGAGGCTCCAAAGGCAAGTCAATCTCTATTGAATCCCATGTTAAAATGTCTGTCGTTGGCGTTGGATGGTTGACATTTGAAGTACCCCAGTAGCAGGCGCCAGCGTTGGATGGCTTGAAGTACCCCAGTAGCAGGCTTCGGCATTGAATGGTTGGTCATTGAAGTACCCCAGTAGCAGGTGTTGGCATTAAGAGATTGGTACTTGAAGTACCCCAGTAGCAGGCATCAGCATTGGATGGCTTGAAGTACCGAAGTAGCAGGCGTCGGCATTGAATGGTTGGTACTTGAAGTACCCCAGTAGCAGGTGTCGGCATTAAAAGGTTGGTACTTGAAGTACCCCAGTAGCAGGCGTCAGCTTTGAATGGCTTGAAATACCCCAGTAGCAGGCGTCGGCATTGAATGGTTGGCACTTGAAGGACCCCAGTAGCAGGTGTTGGCATCGAATTGTTGGCACATGAAGTACCCAAGTAGCAGGCGTCGGATGGTTGGCACTTGAAATACCCCAGTAGCAGTCATCAGCATTGAATGGTTGGTACTTGAAGGACCCCAGTAGCAGGCGTTGGCATTGAATGGTTGGCACTTGAAGTACCCCAGTAGCAGGCGTTGGATGGTTAGCACTTGAAGTACCCCAGTAGCAGGTGTTGGCATTAAATGGTTCAGTAGGTCCCAGTAGCAGGCGTCGGCATTAAATAGTTGGTACTTAAAGTACCTCAGTAGCAGGCATCAGCATTGAATGGTTGGCACATGAAGTACCCCAGTAGCAGGCATTGGCGTTGAATGGTTGGCATCTGAAGTACCACAGTAGCAGGTATCGGCATTGAATGGTTGGCACTTGAAGTACCCCACTAGCAGGCATTGGATGGTTGGTACTTGAGGTACCCCAGTAGCAAGCGTCAGCGTTGGATGGTTGGTACTTGAAGTACCCCACTAGCAGGCGTTGGCGTTGGATGGTTGGCACTTGAAGTACCTCCGTAGCAAGCGTCGGCATTGGATGGTTGGCACTTGAAGTACCCCAGTAGCAAGCGTCAGCGTTGGATGGTTGGTACTTGAAGTACCCCAGTAGCAAGCGTTGGCGTTGGATGGTTGGTACTTGAAGTACCCCATTAGCAAGCGTCAGCGTTGGATGGTTGGTACTTGAAGTACCCCACTAGCAGGCGTTGGATGGTTGGTACTTGAAGTACCCCAGTAGCAAGCGTCAGCGTTGGATGGTTGGTACTTGAAGTGAAGTGAATGGCTCTCTTGCTCTCATGGATGTAGTTCTCTATTTCTGTCTGTACTTCTTCTTCTGTTTATCTTCAAATGTAATAATCTATCAAACAAAGTTCATTTACAGATCAGGTTAGTCTGGTCAAAGTTGGAGCAATGATTTTTAAAAGCACACATTGTATTTAATGTTGAAAAATTAATACGTAACCAAGGACTTATCAAAGAAGAGAATTGAAAACCCAACAGCAAACTGCTAAACGTTATATAAGAGCATATTTAAAAGTACCTTTGTATCAAATTTTACACTGTATATTAGGATGAGGTAGACTTCGCATTTTTCTTTGAAAAAGGTTTTGTGATCCAGTGCAGTTTCAATAAGTTAAAACATAACCTGGGCCATCTTCTGCCAATAAAGAGAGATAAACATAGCAAGCTGAATTTATTATAATGTCACATAGACTTTACACCCTAGCTGTGGATCTAAGGGCAGGTTCAGTCGTGGGGACTGCTGGCAGCCAGTTAATGTAAACAGTGTGTATTTGCACATCTGTTTTTGGTGATACACGACAATGCCCAGAGCCAAAAGTATCAGGAGGAAGGTTCCACGTTGAATCTCTGTTAACCTAAACACAGTTTGAAATTAGGATGAAAGTCCTTGTCATGCTTTACAGGGGTGATTGCGGTGGTGAAAGTGGCAGGATTACCTGAGATTAGATTAGATTAATTATTTAAAAAAATAAAATAAAAACAAATAAAAACCCACAGTATATAACGAACAATGAGAAGCTTCTCTTCTAAGAGACATCCTCAACAAGGAATAAAGCGACTTGTGAACTTTGAGTCACGCCCATTTTGCATTTTCAAATTAAGATCAGGGTCTGGTATATTTGATTATGATTGCATTTTGCAAAATTACAAATACAAAGTAAGAAATTATGTAGTGACAATGAATAACATGAGTGAATCGCTTTTTCTGCTTGGTTTCTGTGGAGGACGCGTGCAGAGTTTCATCTCATCTGCTGCGCTATAACTGACCGCCATGCGTGTGAACTCGACGACAAAGAGAGACAAAGATGTGATAAACTGTTCTCACCCTGAATCCTTATTTTATTGACCTGAACCATAAAAGGGACTAAATTGCGATGTGGCTGGTTGTAAAAACTTATTTACTTACTTACTTACACACATACAGACAGACTTTTGAAACCACAACAAATGTACAAAAGCATTATCCTACAATCCTACAATCTATGCTTATCTTACAACTGCCTGTAAGTATACAAAATCCCACTAAAGAGGAGAAATAATACTTGTGAAACATCGCCATCTACATGCTGCTGGCAGCAGCATGTCTAACCAAATTCAGTTCAGCACTACAAAGTATACTGACTGGCAAAAAAAAAAAAAAAACCTCTGTGTGTGTAATTGTTCTTTTTGGACCAAATTTAGCTTTAATTGGCAGGAGAGTCAAATTTTCTCCAGCATTAAACACTGAATTGTGTCCATGTCTGGACTCTGTGGTGGCCCAGTCCACGTGTTAAAATGATTTCTCATAAAATTATTGTATGCTACAACAACAGCGAATGAGAAACGGGTTTGCTGATGATGTGGGGCTAAGGAGGTGTGTCTGTGTGAGAGATAAAATAAATAAAACATGACAAAACACCAGATCAATTACAAACAAATGACTCTGCTGAATCTGATTCCAAATCAGACTAATAGTAAATTAGAGTCGTGAAGAAAGTCTTGCTTATCCAGAGGAATTGTGAAATTGTGAAATCATCTTTTGGTCTCTGAAAAGATCCTAGAGACAACTTGTAATAGACACTACATAAATAAAATTGAATTGAATTGAAATTATCATACACTTCCAACTATTATCATATAGAAGTCAAATTTATCGTATGAATATGATAATTATCGTATATCTGAATCGCTCTTTCACTATTTCAACACAATTAACTCTGACATAAAATTGACATCAGGGACGAAAACGTCCACTGATGGAAAAAACCTGCTCATTGAGGATATTGATTATTAAATGATTGTCTGACCTGGGGCTAAACCTTAGTTGCTGAACTTCAACCTGGCCAACTTAAGCAAAGGCCCAGGTCATAAAACACACCTATATTACATCCCGTCTGTAGGCCTAACACCTCTGCAGTGTTACTAGCCCTACAGTCTTACAGCAGCCTAGTATGGACCTCCACACCTGATTGGTATTTCACATTCAGTGTTTGAGGTTACATAAGCTCAGAACATTTGGGGTTAAGGTCCTGGCAAAATAGTTTGCAGGGTTTGTCACTCTTGTACATGATTGTGTGTGTGATGTGCAGCACGTATAAGGAAGAAAAACATTATTAAGGTTTTTGTGTCAACAACCAACGACCAAGTTGGAAGTGGTCCAGACAGGGAAAGCAGCCAGAAGTGGTTCTCAGCAATGGGAGTGTGCAGACGTCCAAATGCATATGTTCACAAACAGAGAGAAGGGCATCCCTCCTCCACACGTACTGGGGCAAAGGTTATGCCACTGTGTTTCCCGTCTGAGGCGTATCGACTCTGTGACAGCAAATGTACCCAGCAAGGCGCTGAGCCAGAGAGCAGCCTGGAAGTCGACTTTGGATCAGATTTGGATCATGGAAAAGACAGTATATTGATAATATTCTGCATGTGCATAAGAAAGCATTCATCTGCAAACATCAGAAAAAAATAGAAAACACATGTTTGTGTTTGTTACAGAGGAGCATGAAGTGCTGCCCATGTGACTCCAGTAACCCCAACAGTCAGCTGGCCCACACAGTCAAGGACATCCTTTCGTCTTCTGGACCAAACAGATGGTGGCAGTCCAGGAAAGGTGAGGAGGCAAAATCTTTACAACCTAAACGATAAATAAATCCCCATCTGAGAGAGAAACCTCACAGATAGCTGGATCTGTGTCACTGAATCGTGTTATGTGACTGAGTTTACATGTGTCGGTCAGCAGCAGACAAGACCTCTCATCTGGAGATTACTGCTGCTTTGACCAAGGCAAAGTTTTTCCCTGTAAAAACTAATAAAGAACGTGTTCATGAAAGAGCTTGTGCTGCTACAGACGCGCTGATGTTGGGTTTTCTTGCAGAGGTGAACGAAGTCACGCTCCAGCTGGACCTCAACAATCTGTTCCAGCTTGACAACTTGGTGCTCAGCTTCAAGGTGTGATGCAGCCAGGACTCACATAAAACATCACCTTCCCACACAGATGCTCTCATTGAACAATGTAAAATATCAACACACAAAAACAATGTAAAAATGCTGAGAATATACAGCATACCAGGAAATGTCGGGACAATACAAATCTAAATATCTTTTTAGATTTAGTATTTTATTTCCCCTGGCAGACGCTTTGAATCCAAGATATTCTGCCGGCTTTTTTTAACTTTATTAAATTTGTCCATATTCATCCATTTTTGCATTTCAGGAATGCAACACAATCAAAAGAACAATTAGTGCAGGAGCAATTAAATTGTTGCTCAGGGAAGCCTTTATTTTGCACAATTTAGTTAAGGCTCAAGGACATAGAGAGGCAGTTTTCGACTCAGTTTTTTTTTTTTTCACCTGGATCCTTATGGAGAGTGTGAGAAGCAGGAAAAAAAGCAGATGTGTCTCATTTCAATGTGACAACATAACTCCCCTGCAATCTGTAACTTTATTGAGGACTCTCTCGGCTATTGCTCCTTGCAGGGTCCTCGTCCCAGCGCCTTGGTCATAGAGAGGACGCTGGATAATGGCAGGACGTGGCAGCCTGCTCTCTACTTGGCAGCAGATTGTGAAAGCGCATTTCCTGGTGTGCCCACAGCAACTCCTCTCAGCCTGGACCAGACTTACTGCCACACGCTGACCTCTATTGATCCCAGCAGGGATCAGACCGTAAGTCAACGGCTCCTCTTTCACCTTGTATATTTAAGCAGCACAGCTGATACCCACAGATAGTTCAAAGTACTTTGTAGCCAACACAGAGATAAGTACACAGATTTGAGAGATCACAAGAGATGTACAATGACTCAAAATAGCTCTTATTGACATGCTGTGACTTGCACATTTACATCAAAACAACCATAGACAAATTAAGGGATCTATAGCCTCTGCTTGGCGAAGTGTCACCAGCTGCCTGGGGTGATTAAGCAGCGCCGTCAAACGCTGTTGTAACTCCTGTCAACTGGCTGGTGGCCAGTGGCCGGCGTGTTTCCTAACTATGGTCAGCTTTGTGAACACGCAGACATGAGCTGACGATGTTAACTTTGGACAGAACAATCAACTTGTTGAGCCAGAATCCACTGAGGAAAATCCACAGGTGTTGAAGCTGATAGTAAACGCACGTAAACGCCGGCTCGCTGCCGGACTTCACTGACTAATCTAATCACGGCTTTGCTAATTCACATCTCATTTGCTAGTTCTTTCAACACAAGGTAAATGCACCAGTCACAGCATGTAAACCTGAACATTTTGGAGTTATTAGGAAGTTTTAATTTTTCAGTGACTATGCTAGGCCAGGCCAGCAGGCGCTTTGCTGAACCAGTGTGGCAATCCTGTGCCAACGGCGTTGGTTTCAGCAGTACACAACAAGTGCTTCATTGATGGCATTTTTCCTGGAACCACTCGTCCACTGCTCCCTGAACCGCTCCCTGAACCGCTCCCTGAACCGCTCCCTGAACCGCTCCCTGAACCGCTCCCTGAACCGCTCCCTGAACCGCTGTCCCACCGTTCCCTGAACCGCTGCTCCAACGCTCCCTGAACCGCTTTTCCTAAAAGTGTGAAGAAATTTTTACGTTTTGCTTTAATGCCTATATATATATATATATATAGTTTATATCTGTACACATATATATATATATATATATATATATATGATTTATATATTTATATATTTATATATATATAAGTAATATCAAGTAATATTTATACCATAGATGTATTTAGATAGATTGATATAAATGTATCTATTCATTCATTTATCCATCAATTTCAGGATGTTGACACTTTAGTATAAAGCAGAATGTCCTTCTGATTTTTGTTGTTTAACTCGGGTCTTCTGTTTTACCCAAAGTCTTTAAAAAGGTAAACACAAGTATGGCTTTTTAAGATGGATGCGAATACCTCCATGAAGTGGAGGAACTTCTGGTCTGTGACTGTGTTGTGAAAACAATTGTTATCTAATACAACCTTTCGTCCCCAGATTGAGTTCAGCCCGTTGCGTCAGTACGCTTTTGTCTCAGCTCCCACCAGCCGGAAAATTGAAGGTACGCGTCTGTTCTGTCACTAATGACTGTGTTAAAGTGAACAGAAAGTGAACACCAAGTCGATGTTTGCAGACAGCTGCTTCATCAGTTTGCTCTGTTGTGTCTGCAGGAGTGTCTGGGCTCTCAGGGTTGAGGGTGAGGTTGACTGAGCTGGGCAGTGTGCCCCACCTGCCTGGAAGACGTCTCAGCAGGTTTTATGCCCTGAAGGAGATGAGAGTAATGGGCAGCTGTATGTGCCATGGACATGCCAATAGATGCCTCCCTGAGACGTACAACAGCCAGCTGTCCGACGCCATTCAGGTGTGTGAGCAGAGACCTGGATCAGAGATTATTCCATGGCCACACCATGAACAAGCCTCAACTTTTTGGTGCAGATTGTAACGCACTTGTGTTTGTCTCATGTCTCAGAGCCAGTGTGGCACAAATCACAAACCTGAGGTGTTTTTCTGTGCTTCTTTGCAGGTAAATCCTCGGTGTGACTGCCAGCATAACACAGCTGGTGTGAACTGTGAGCACTGCGCCGATCTCTACAACGATCTGCCCTGGAGGCCAGCAGACGAGGCCAACACCCACACATGCAAACGTAAGATCACTCTCACTTGATTTGCACCTTCATATCTGATGAAGCAGGGTTTCATCAGTTCTGCACAATGTCCATGACTGCAGCAGTCCTCATCTCAATCTTCTAAAGTAACTGCAGTTGTGGAGGTTTGACATCCGCAAAGAGTTGCTGATTAAAATGCAGTCATGTTTGCTTCTCCTCTTTTAATCTTTCTTTTTTTGCATGTGTCTTAGTAAGTGTGTAAAGGCATAAAAAAACATCTGATTGGAGTGGATCAGAAATGGAGAAATATAACATCAGATTAACAACAACATATAACTGACATGTCCAAAATCCTGAAAGAACCAAAGGAACGTTTTGAGCGATGGAATAAACCAAAAGTCCCCCAAAACTATGTGAGAAAAAGATGAAGTTATTGCTGCTGAAGGTGGATCTGATTGAAAATGAGTCATTGATTATTTAGAACAATGCACATGATTGAGTTTTTTTTTATTTATTTTTGTTAATATTATATAAATAACTATTTATACTGTTAAAAATGTTACATGTTGTTGTTTGTCTGAGATTGTTTTTTTCCTGATATGAATACCAGTTGTGATCAGTGAAGATCAGTGGACACACAAAATAAAAGTTTAAAAGCATCTTACTGACTTTTGCACAAGACAGTAAAATGAATGTTTCTGTATAATAATTGTCTGTAAGTGTGGTACATGTTCTTACTGAGCCGTCGGGCCTGTCTTCAGGCTGCGAGTGCAACAACCACTCCCAGCGCTGTTACTTCGACCAGGCTGTGTATGAAGCCAGCGGCAGGACGAGTGGAGGAGTGTGTGAGGACTGCATGCACCACACCACAGGGCCAAAGTGTGACCAGTGCACCCCAGGCTACCAGCGAAACCCCTACAGCCCTATGGACCGTCCTGATGCATGCATACGTAAGTAAATGTCAAACAATTACAACAGTCCTGAAGCCACAGTCCTGTACCACGTCTGAGCAGCTCACGGTTGTCGTGCGGCTTCCAGGATGTTCCTGCAGTGCTGAGGGGACAGAGAACGGGACCCCCTGTGAGGACAGCACAGGCTCCTGCCAGTGCAAAGTAAATGTGGAGGGCCCACGCTGTGATCGCTGTAAGAGGGGATACTACGGCCTGAGGGTATCCAACGCTCTGGGTTGCAAGAGTGAGTGGTCCATCATCACATCATTAACACAACAGTTGCTGTTTCAGCTGGGCAACTGCTAACCGACAGAGCAAGTGGCCCAAAGAGCTTTTACATATAACTTACCTGAAAAACAGGGAAGTAAAGTTAGACAAAGACAGACGTTGTGATGCATGTTACGCTTTAGGACACTGAGCAGACGATGGGTCCCAAAAATGCTGCAACCGCCATTTCTGCTGAACAAAACCCACCACTGAAATTTAAACAAAAGTCTTCTTTCTTTTGAAGGTGAAAATAAAAGACATGTTAATTGCTTTGATTTACACTGCGATCAGATATCACGCAGGACTTCCTGTTGAAAGTACTGTCACTGAAGAAATATTTGTGTCCTTGTTCCTTCCTAACTCCGACTCACCCTGCTACCCAGAATGTTCCTGCTCTCTGGACGGCTCGCTGTCGGAGGATTGCGACCCTATAACAGGCCAGTGCCCCTGCCGCCCCCACTTCCACGGTTTGACCTGTGACAAGTGTTCAAAAGGCTTCTGGAAACCCTTCCTGTCAGAAAGCTGTGAACCGTGCGGCTGTGACCCCACCAGTTCCACCAGTGACACTTGTGACCAGGTACGAGTTCCACTGGCCACACCCCTACATCCAACAATGAGGTCCAATAATGTTCAGATTTTAAGAATGTTGCATGAAGTGTAGTTTGTGAATCGCACAGTGAATCATAGAGTACAGCTGCCTGGTGCCGCTGCTACATTCATCACTGAAGGAAACATTTTCTGCACTTTTTAAAAGCTGAGATCTTGATGAAATGTTTTTGATATATTTTGGCCAAAATACCACAGCAAAACAGAAGAACAGCTCTTTTCCCTTTTTTATAGCGGCCCCTTTTAGAGGGTGGAGTCAGACACTAGAATAAAGTCCACCTCCTAGGAACCAAGGAACAGCAAATGCACAATAATGACAATAATGATAATTATTATCATGCACCATTTGTTCTTAACAAAGACCCTCAGTTCCTCAGAGGGCTTGCCTGTTCCTTAGCGCCTTGGTATGGTTAACTAATTAAAACATTTTCCCCTTTACTCTAACACGTGGCATCATAGGCCTTTAAATGCCAACGTTTATGAGTTAACATCTTAAAGAATTGCTTTTTAGACCTTTAGAATACACTGTGTTTAACTCTTGCCAATTTTGCAAACAACTCAGAAGAACATTTATATGACAGCAAAACTTTAGAAAGGAGCACAACAAGAGGCTGGAGTTTAAGGGTTTTAATCTTGCTAATGGTTTGCTGAAAGTACGTGTTTAGTACAAAATGTGGAGGAATATTTGAGAAGGCTTTTACAGATGTGCAGTGAAGTGTGACAGTATGAGAAAGTATAGATATGCTGTCATTCTACCGTACTCGTTATCTCAGGTTAATCCGTGTGTGGGTGACGATCGTAACCTTATATCTGTCCTGACTTATCTCGATACTCAGCTCTTTTTCTTTCCATGCAGTTCACAGGCCAGTGTCAGTGCAGACCAGGCTTCGGTGGCCGAACGTGTATCGAGTGTGCACATAACACGTACGGAGATCCTGTGACTGGCTGCCGACGTACGTCTGCTTATTTTAACACTCCAGTTAGTCAGTCGTGGTGCAAAAGACCAGGAACTGGTCTATTGCAACAACCTTAAAAAATCTAACTAAAACTATGCATTTGTATGTTATTGTTCAGATTATGAGAACGACCTTAGGGCACAATTAGATTACGTTAAAAAATGTTGTAATTATTCTATAATAATACATTTTTATTATAACATTTCAGTTTAATGTTTTCGGTAGTCATCTTGATGTCTTCTTGTTTCCACAGCATGCCAGTGTGATGCTGAAGGTACGCTTCCAGAAATGTGCGACAAGCAGACAGGGCGGTGTCTTTGCCAGCTCGGCGTCACTGGGACTCGATGTGACTCCTGCAGTGTTGGACATTGTGACTCCTTTCCTGCTTGCGAGCTGTGTCCGTCCTGCTTCTTTAGCCTTGATTTGCAACGAAAGAACATTAGTTTAGCTCTGGGAAACTTGTCTCCCAGTTTCCCCACCCGTCCTGGAGGCACTGGAACCCCAGACGACTTTGGATTACGCATTCGAGCCCTTGAGACTAACTTGAGGAGGATCAGGGACTCTCTTTCCCTTCCACCCATAACAGTTAAACAAGTTGATGATGCTCTCTCCGAGCTTGAAAAGCTCAGGTGAGAAGTTGCTGAGATCTTTGAGGTTTAACTTTGAGTTTACATTTTTTTTCAGATAACACAATAAAGATTTATCCTTTATTTAAAAGCGTGTCATTGTTATTTTGAAAGTGGTGTCAGAGATTCATGCTTCTGTTCACTTTTTTTCTTCACTGCTGACCATCTTGACTATCTTGCAGGGATGAGGTGGAAAAGGTTGATAAGGATCTCTCTCCTCTTGGGAGAACTCCTGATTTGGAATCCGAGTTGGACAAACTTCAAGCTATCCTGGATAACCTAACTTTGGTTTACACTGCTAAGAAAGATGCCATGGAGAACTCCATCAGCTCTGGTGATGCAGGTGAAGAACACAACCAAGTTAAAATCTGAAAAAAGCTCCTAATAAATAAAATTTACATAATCAAAGTGGTGCATTCACACTGTTAAACACAACTATGTTTGATTTGTCTGTGTTTATACAGAAGCATTTGTTACCATCAAGGATGCCTATAACAAGTCCAAAGACGCAGCCAAGAAAGTGAATACCTCTGGGAAGATGGTTGAGGAGGCAGCTGAAATCAGAGAAGAGACAAAGGACATGCAGAACAAAGTACAGCCAGCAAACACCAAAGACCTGAACAAGCTGAACCTCAGCATGGCTTCCCAACCGGACCTCACTCCTGCTGCCAGACAGGTACCTGCCACAACCATCCTCTCTTCATCCAGTCAGAGAAATTTATTTTACATCTAATTTGTAAAGTTCACTGTCCTAAGCCAGTATGTAACCATGTATGAATTCTTTCCTTGCTTTCAACACAGTAAATCACAACATCCTACAACTCTGAGATGGGCATTCTTGGTTTTAAAAAAGTAATTTTCTGGGTGCTCATTTGAAATATAATGGCAAGGACAAACATCTGCACACTATTTTCTTACTACTGGGGTGCCCCAAGGCTCAGTACAGGGACTCTTAAGAAGAGTCCGTTGTGCCTTTATGGATGCTCACTTATCATTCTGAGACCAGGTTACACCTGAATCTAAGTCATGTTGTATCTGACTCAACTTTTCGTGCAGGCCATGGTTATGTCTTATCTTGACCACTGCAACGCTGTTGTAACTGGTTTCATGTCACGGACAGTGAAGCCCCTTCAGATTACCTACAACAGTGTCCCTTCTTCAGCTCAATCCTCAGTTATTTACAAGAAGTATCACCTTAGCATAATTGTGCTCCATTGTTCTTGTAGTTTGTTGCCACACACATACAAACCGCAGTCACAGAAACATTGTCTGGTTCTGCCATCCCCACAAGACTGTTGTCATTTGTGGCTCTACAATAGTAAATGACTAAAGGCTATCAGAGCAGGGTCATCACTCTTTACCTTTAGGAATGTCCCAAAGACCCATCTCTTTCAGAGAGTACCTCCAATTTATGCACCTCTAACAGCCAGAAGCTTCTTTCTCGCACTTTGTTTGTACTTCTGCATCTGCTCGATTTCAGCTCTGACATTTTTTTTTTTTTTTTTTTTTCCTTTTCATTGTCAGTGTGGACATCGTGCACACGCTGTATGTACGATGCACCCCGAAATTAGTCTCTGCTTTTAACCCATCAACTAGTTTCACTAGTGAGCAGTGGGGCTGCCAGCAGGGCAGCGCCCCGGGGAGCAATTGGGAGTTAAGGGCCTTGCTCAGGGGCCCCCAGTGATTTACCATTGTGGGCAGCCCTGGGTCAGCCCTGGGTCGAGCCCTTGAACCTGGGTCCTCCACGCCCAAGCCCACCACTGTAACCACCAGGCCACCACTCCCTCCCACTCCCACCTCCTTTAAATAGGTTGTAGGTATTTATCTATAGGCCAGTGTTTCTTCTGTATCGTCCTGTATTGAATCCTTCTCCTCACTTGCAGGTAGCTTTGGATTACAAGGTGTCTCCTACACATAAATGTTGATGTGATCATTATCTGAGGACTGTGAATATTTGCAGCACATTTTATTACATTCTGGCAAATAGTGGGTTAAAAACTCTGTGACTAAACTGATCTGAGGTGAAACTAACATAAGATGAACAATTTTATGTTCTGCTTTGGTTTTCAAATTGCTGTTGTACATGAACCTGCAAGATTTGTGGCTTCATTTTTCAGGTGTGCGGCAGCATTCGAACGGAGCCCTGCACCCCCCTCCAGTGTACAGGTGACGATTTGTGCCCACCAGAGGAAGCGCCACCCTGTGAAAAAGGGAAGAAATGCGTGGGTGGTCTGCCTTTGAGCATCCGGGCAAATGCTGATGTTAAGGATGTGAAAGACCGACTGGAGAAGTTCAGTGGGAAGATCACAGAGGCTTCAGAGATGGTACACAGGCTGTCTTTCTTTTGACCTTGCTGGATTATTTTGTGATAATTTAGCAGTTTGCAAATTCTAAATGATTATTTTGCTTTTATTTCATCATAGCTCCAGAAAACCCAGGAGACAACTAACCAGGTGAGACAGTCTGCAGAAAAGCTGTCCAACAAAATGAAGCAGGCAAGAGATGAGCTGGAAGATGACTTAAAAGAAACACGAGATGTTGTGAGGGAGCTCAAAGACTTTCTTTCAGGTACAAGTTCTCCTGAGTACGCTGGTTTATGGACAAAATGTCTTGTCTTTTTGCCACTTAAGTCTGACTTTTTCCATTTTTGTTGTTGTTGTTTCTAGACCCTTCCTCCAATTTGACCCAGATACAAGAGGTGAGTGACTGGATCCTGAAAGCCAAACTGCCCCTCAGCCTGGCTGATCTGAAGAGGAAGCTGGAGGAGCTCAAGAACCTGGCAGCGAATCTTCCAAACAGCACAGCCGTGCTGCGAGAGGCCAAACCACAGCTGGATGCAGCCAGGAAGCTGCTGGAGGAGGCTCAAGAGGCCAGGTGTGCCTTCACACTTCACTGACACATAATGATCACTTGTATTGATGTGGTTTTTCAAACAAGCAACTTTACACCATCACACCATCTGTACATTTCTGTACCTAAAAACCTTCACTGTTGTCTTTGTCAAGTGGCTGCACTTTACTCTGTCTCCTCAGCATTATTTACACTTTGCATTAATGTGTAGACTGTGCACAAAATATCAATATATCATTGTCTGTCTTTATGCAATATAAGTGTCACATCTGCTAAATACCCAGCTAAGAGTTGAATGTGGGGCAAACGTGAGACGTACATTGGCTGAAAAACAAAACCCCTCACAGGGTTGTGTGCTGGTTCCACGTTGGGCCCATGTGAGCCCTCAGTGGTTATATTCAGGTACATGGGGACGAACAGCCATGGGACTAAAGTGGGTGTCTCATGTGGCTCAAACCACATAAGTGGGTCCTTCACACGGTTCTAGTAAGAACCAGCAAACAATCATATGTGAGGCCCCATTTTTACTTCGTGTGGGCCCCAAGGACAACTGTTGGCTGAGATATTGATATTTAACTGCCAAATGTTGCACATGACATGCTTTGTTTGTGCCAGATTTAACTTTTTATTCTTAAATTCAGTTTAGTCCAGGATTTTTGTGAGGATTGTTTAATAGCACTATACCACAGACATTTGTTCTTACACGTGCATAAAGATGTTCCCGAAATAAACAGTTCCTTCCTCATATGTCATTTATTTATCCTAATTCAAATTTGTATTTCTCAATATGGCTTGAATTATAGTATATAGAAGTGAATTATTCTTTTATTTCAATCAGGTGTGTTATTGAAATAAGGAAACTTTAATTTTGAATGACAGTAGTTAAAGAATCACTTGGGAACTTGGGTTGCATATATCTTTCTGGCTGCTTTCCTTCCAGACAGCACAATTACTGCATTTTAATTTACTATGCTCTGTATTTTTAGATAAGTGTCAAATGTTTCACTATATGACACCAAAAAACAAAACAAATAACTTACATTTTCGTCTTGACATGGTGCAGATCTTCCAGTTTCATAACCATCAAAAACATCTTCAGTGCCACTTGGGTGATTTTTAACTGTGAAGTCCCTCAGACTTATGGAAAATGTGTTTTTTCTGCCTGCAGAGACGTTGCAGTGGGAGTAAAGGCTGACGTCGACGGGCTGCTGGAGGGCTTCGGCTCAGCGGAGAGCGCCCTCTCTACTCTGGAACACAGACTGCAGGACAGCATGAAACTTATAGATGGCGTGAACGACAAACTGATACAGGTGGGGAACAGAGGACACCTTTCAGCACAGAGATTAAATGCTGGAGGAGCTGATTTCATCCTTTGGCCTTTTGCTGAACGCAGGGCAGATCAGGCAACTGAAAGCCTTTGAGGTGTGAAATGTTCCATGCTGGTGTAACGTATCCTTCACCTGTATCATCCCTAAATCTATGCGTATTACATATTTATGTAGTAAAAACTATAATAATTAAGCATAAATTAATTCAAACAAAAAGACAGAAATGTGACCCTGGAAACACTGAACCAGTCAGAAATGCCTGACGATGCTTGCTCTACTCAGAGAATTTGGAGTAATAATTCCCTCCTTACAGAGCTGCCAAACATCTCCATCTAACTTTCTTTAGCCCCTGTTTCCTGCAGTGTCAGTGGTGTTGAAGAAATGACTCCTCAGTCCACCACCAGCTCTTCAGCAGTACTCTCAGCTGCTGATACACGGTGGCCCATTTACTCCAAAAGCGACTCTCATCATGCTTCACTGAATGTTTTCTCTTCACCCAGGCCCAAAACCAGCTGAGTCCAGCAGAGAAGGTGTTGGATGATGTGTCAACATTGTTAAAGCCACTGAAACCCCAACTGGAAGAGTTGAAAAACATGCTAGAAAAAGCAGGCCAGCGGGCCCAGGATGTACAGGACAAAGCAGACAAAGCCGAGGATGAAGCAGCTGCAGCAAATCAGGTGAGAGTTTTGTTACGAGCCAGGACATCGCTCGTGGTAAAGATGCCACGATGGACATCATTCATCTCATCGTCTCTCAAGGAAGTCCATCTGTCTTGACCAAACCATGTTCAATTTTCTTTATTGTGTAAGCTCAAAATGTTCATGCAATATGCTGTAAAATGTGCCATGACCTCTGTGTTTGCTGAAATGGGTCATTTCTAGTGGACTCTTTACTTTATGTACAGACATGGAGCATTCATAGGGGATGAAAATTCAGATGACCTCTGTAATACTTACAGATTAGTGCCGGCCTCTGGGTTGTTCTAGTCTTGTAGTAAATAAGGCGCTGCAGGGGTTTTGTGGCGTCCAAATCCAGGACAGAAGTAGTTGTTACATATAACAGGCAGCTATTAGAACTCATTTACTTTTTGTGCTTCTCTTTTTTGATCTCATTGGTTTGGTTGTGACAGTGATGGTGGGACCTCACCCACCACCAGTTGAACCCATTTTTGCAGAAGCCCCACATCTTGTTAACATTATGACACCAAACTCTTTTAGAACAGTGAATCAGAGCAAGGAACTTTCAGCTGTTGCTTGCTTCCCTCCACTCATTTATTCATACTTTTCACCAAACCAAACTTTGCTGAATGAATTTGGGAGCAATAAGACTGATAATGAACACTGTTTTAAAAGGATTTAACTGCATATGGTCAACTAAATGTCCCCTTATAAGCACTCATAAAAATATGTGTTTGTAGGACCTGTTGACTTTGGAGAAACAGCTTGATCGTCTCAAAAATGAAAGTGCCACCGGAGGAACCGGAGAAGGTGTACCCACGGGGGATCGACTGGCCAAACTGAAGGAGGATGCTGGAGCTCTGGCAAACACCACCAAAAACATGATGGAGTCTCTGGAGGGTAATCCAGCAATGATATATTCATGTTGTTATAACAACACTTAAGTAGTCCAATCACTTTGGGTTTTTCTCTATATTAAATTGGCTCTTAGAAATGTGCTCTCATGTGGATAGGAAATCTGGCGATACCCCTGAAATGAGACACATTTTTTCTACTTTATTTTTATTTGCAGCATCTCTACAGGTAGATCTGCAGTAACTGTAATGTTTCTCTTTCAGTTCAGTGACATTTTGGGTTTATAGTGTTTCTCAACCCCCCCTAATTAATTTTATGTTTTTGTGTAAAAACTTAGGAAAAAATGTCTGATTGTTGTGGCTTCTTGCTTTAGGAAAATACCACTTCAGACTATGGTTGTGGTGGAATTTTGATTTAATTTTCTTTGCAACATTGGTTCGTTAATTAATTGGGGATTTGGGAGCATTGCAGGCTCTCTTAAGATCCTGTTATGTTATTTAAATTAGGTTGAATGCTGCACTTTAACTCGGCCGTTCCAAAACCTTGATGCTTTTATCATGTCCTTCTGATCATTGTTCTGTCACATGATCCACTTTCAGCCAAGATTTAGCTGTCACCTACAGCTCCACTGACCTATATCTACAATCAGATTTTACTATGTTTGTGCACACACAGAATAAAAGTTGCAGTACAGGTACCAACTTTTGCATGATTTTAAGTAGCGTTTTCTTTGCACGCATACAAAATATCTCCTAGTTTTAAAAAACGTCAACTGCGCATGAATTGACACAGTGCATTAAAAGCCCACTTTTAACAAAAGAAAGGTGATATTTCTGTGATTACATGGAGATCTGGATCAGCAAGACTGTCAATATCTGTCCTCTTGTCTTTCTGCAGGAAAAGCAGATACCCTCAGACGGCTGCAGGACAATATTCTTCAGAAGTCCACAAGGCTTGAAGGACTTGATGCCAAGGTGAAAGACCTCTTGGAAAAGATTCGATACTCAGCCCGTATTCTTAGCTCCTGCCAGGGCTGAGTATCACCACACGGTCTTTCACCAGTCGAACTTTCTGGCTGTCGGGAAACATCCTTGGTTTTTTTTTTTACCAGTGATACACTCTTGATATTTTAACCGTCCTTCTGTGTGCTTCATTTCTCTACTATACTACCAAAAAAAAACTCGTAGCAAATCAGACTGCATAACTGTTGAAATGAAACTGAATTAAAAATGAAGTCAGGCTTTGTTTAAAGTTAACGTTACCCTCATTGTGACTGGAAAAGACCTAAATGACCTGTTAGATACAAAATGCTTGGGATTTCTTTCTATCTTTATCAAACCCAAGTTTCCTCCTATTGTTGACTGCTTTACTTTTGAAAAATTAGTATAGCCGTTTATTCCCCTTGATCACCAGAAGTCGGGTAGGAGTGCTCCAGTGCTTGTCCAGGACGATGTAATCCTAGACACGTGACTGAAGGAGCACCTCTGCACCCCAGATGTTAACTGTTAGATTTAACTTTCCAGCCATGCTACCTTCTGAGAAGGCTCACCTCTGCCGATACTGCGTGACGACATCACTACAGTTGTTGCAAGACAACGAAGATGACACTGTAAAGCAGTCGTGATAATAATTTACACTTCAACAGTTCGATTTCCCTTTGGCAAATTAAAAAGTCATCAATCAAGTATAATTCAATTTAATACAATAAATGTTTTCTTTTTGATGACACAATGGTTGCAGAAGCCTTGTATGGTGAATTAAAACATTAAAACCTAGTACTAATTAAAGTCAAACAGGTTGAATTTATCAGAAATCAACAAGCAATTTGGGTGACATTTTTCTCCATGCATGAAACACCAAAGTGAACGTACAGACTCAGATAGAACAAAGGATGAATGTTTCATGATTTTATGTTATTTATTTTCTGTTTTCTGTGCACATTTTAAATAAAAGCCAGTTTAAAATTAAATTTCAGTCTTCAAGTTTCAGACCAATGGCCACTAATTCCATCAAGGAGAAGCAGCGAGATTAGTTAGCTTTAATTCAGAAAATACAAAACAAAACAAAAAAAAGCAAGTTACTAAACACTATACTTGAATATAGAATATAGAATCATCCATGGCATCACTAGTGTTGACAGCATCTTTACACCAGCTTGTGGCACTTAACAAGACAGCAGCTTTGAAACACCAGAGAAACCACATAAGCATCCATCTGCTGCAAGTCAAAAGTTTGACTAAAATTAACTGCAGAGCCAGCACAAATGTAAAAATAATTATTGTACGTATTTTTCCCAGCTTCACATATAATGTCCAACTGCAAGTACAAACCAGAATAGCGCAGTCACAGGCATGTCAGCATCAGAAGTTTCACCAGCTCATTCAGTTTTACACTTTTACATGTTTACTTACAAACAGCATCTTCAGTAGTGATTATAAAATATTGACATGTCTTACATGACAAGAAATTTTAACCATATGAGCAGTCAAATATAGAACTAAAAAAATAAGAAAATGTGTTAATCAACTTAAACATTACAAATCAGCTAAGTCTAGTCAAAATGAATGAATTTAAAAGAATTAACAAAGAGCAGTAACAAATGGTAATTTTAAAGTTATAACTGCCACCCAATGTGTTCAAACATATGAACTACATTTACTGAATGACATTCCTACGACTTGACTGCTTGTTCAAGTGTAGTTAGTGTGTGAGAGCCGATGGGCATCATTCTGCAGCAGTGAACCAGAGCAGATGTGATGAAGCTGAGCAGCGTCAGCATCTTCACGTCACAGATCCTGATGAGTGCAACCCACCCACAAGACAAACTAAAAAAAAAAAAGAAATAAAATGAGTAATCATTGGCAGGCAGGTTAAGATGAGGAGTTAAAACCAAAAAATTTGACTCTTTCTTACCTGAATAAGAGTCATCATAGGTGAATTCAGTCACATGACAGCACAAACTCCAGACTGAAGCGGCTGGTCGTTCCTCTGAGCTACAACATCCAGGCTACAACACAGAAAAACAAAGTCCTATTGTTGTTGTACCTGACTCCATCTTGATTACACAAATGATCTTTCAAATAAAGAAAATGAGCTACAATGAAGGAAAATACTATTTAAACTGCTTCTGCCAAGAAAATACACATTTATACTCAGAGCACAATGCAGTATGGAACTGCTGGATTGGGTTGATTTGGGCTTGCAGAGTCAAATTTCTGGTGGGTTGAGTAACTTTGGGTTGGTTGTTTTGGTTTATTGGCTGGGTTACTTGGCATTGGCCGTACTAAGGTTAGTTGGTGGGTTGGTCAGTTTGGGGTAGTGAATTGGTGGTTTGGTATGTTATGTTTAAATTACTGCATATTGTGTGCAAACTCCCTGATTTTCATCCAGTTGAGCAGGACAGCTGCTCTTACCTCTTTGACGGTCTGAAATGAGCTTCACTCTCTGAGTGGAAGTCATGGACTTCAGCTAACTCAGTGGCAGTGAGCGTGTTTCCAGGTTCACTGTGGCTGGCCCTCAGCAGTGGGCAGAGCGCTTGGCCAGAATCAGGATCACTGTAAGACAGATGGCTAGTGCTGAGAACAGGGTTCCCGTTGGGGTCAAGGGGGTCATCGTCCACACGGCAGGGTCTCAGCAGTTCCAAGTCATTCTCAGAGGAGGACTGTACTGTGATGTTGGGCAGGCAGAGGGGAGAGGGATGTGGGACAGTGTGGGACAGCTGCAGTTTCTTCATGTGGTGGACGGCTGAGGCTGCGTTAAAGGCTTGCTGTTGGAAAAACAAAAACACAAAGAAAAACAATTAATACTGAAGCAGATCAGTTTGAGTCAGAGACAAACAATAAACTGCATTTGCTCAGTTCAAAGGTGTACACAACACCACAACACAAAAACTCTATATTGAGATCATTCTTGATATGCACAGACTAAAATAGTACCGTTTATACTGTTGATAAGAATTCACAGCCTTTCAAATCATTTACATCCTGTTTGGTTTAAGGTTTTTCTCCCACTAGGGGAGTTTTTACCTGCCGTTGTATGTGTAATAATTGATTGGGGGTCATGTTCTGGTCTCTGGAAAGATCCTGGAGACAATTTGTGTCGTAAAAGACGCTATATAAATAAAAAATTAATTGAAATTGAGTTGTATTCTGCGCACTTTCATTTAGATCTCTCATTTTTCTGTCTTCTGGAAATACAGTACAGACCTCTCTAGGTCGCAAACTTTGGGTTTTTCCTTTTATAAAAATAAAAGTGATGCAATCAACTAACGATAACAGGTCACATGACTTAGGATCAGATGATGAGAATAAGTCATTACGCAAAAAAGTAAATGTGTAAAAACTTCTGGACATTGACGCTGGTTTTAATTATGCTCAACATGTGTCACATGCTCACATTTTGCTCAAACAGCTACATCTGAAATGGTCTTCACTTTTTTTTATAGCTTCTTTTAATCTCAAAGTTCTAAAAAAGTGTTTTACACTGAAGAAGCACAGCTGACAAAATTAGAAAGAAACAAAAAGAAAGAATGCTACATTTTTTAATCCATTAATCAGTAACAGTTGGTTACAAGTTTAACTATTTCCACTTATTTGAAGAAGTTCCTTCATTAGAGCCAAATTTAGAAACCACCTCAGGCCATACAGAAACAAATACAAAAATTAAAAAAAAAGGAAATCTGGAAATAAATCAATTAAGTTAAAACATCTATTAATAAACACTATGTAAAATATATTAAAAAATAAAGTTATTTCTGCAATATTTTCTAAAATAAATGTATCAATAAATAAATAAATAAACAAAAGAATGAACAAATAAATGTCTCAAGAGATGGTCCAAACAAGGTTTCTCCAAATCAAGAGGAGCCAGTAGAGATGGTCTGAATGTCTGTCTGTCTCTTTGGCATCTCATTGAGGAGGTGTTTTGAACATGTGCTGTCAAAAGGAGGTCTCAAGACAGAAGAAAGATATGATCTGTTTGTTGGCCTAGCGACACCTAGACCAACAAACCAAGATCTTTTGGTATTTCCAGAGGATCTAGAGGAGATGGCTGTAGAGAGGGAGGTCCAGGCTGCACTGCTTAGGCCTCTGCCCCTGCACATAAGCACCCTTTTTGTAGCAGGCTGTAAATATGTGAATTTCTGCTATAAGGCTGGACATTTTTATGGAGATTGATTCACTTTTGGATCCTGCCCCTAGTGACCATCAGATGTTGGTCCTTGGGTTAACTCAACTACCTGGTTTTCCATAATGAGCCATGTTTGCAGTTGTTACTTAACGTCATCAGCAGGTGCGTCTTACCTTCCATTTGGATTTGGCAAAGTTTCTTTCCATTTGTTCACAGACAGACTGATAAATGTCCAGGTCTTTAGCTGCATCTCCAGCGATCCTGGAACCAAATCAGTGTCGTGAGTTTATGTGAACTGAGTGGAAAAAGCAGAAAACAAGCATGCGCCTTGGAGCTGGGACTCACCAGGGGTGTGAGAGGGCCTGTTCGGTGGTGAAGCGCTTGGTAGGGCTTTTCTCCATCATGCTTCTGATAAAGTCTTTGGCTGTTGACACATGAAAGGGACAGCTGAGCTTCAGCGCCCTGACCTGCTTTGTTTTCAAATGCTCTCATCAAAAACTTTGGTAGAACAGCTGGACACGTGATAAGTCCTGCAGTTGTTTCATCAGCAATTATTCATGTGACAAGAAAAACATAAACCCACAACCACACGTCAGGAGACGGGGCTGGTCAAGACAGACAGACAGACAGACAGACAGACAGACAGACAGACAGACAGACAGACAGACAGACAGAAAGAAAGAAAGAAAGAAAGAAAGAAAGAAAGAAAGAAAGAAAGAAAGAAAGAAAGAAAGAAAGAAAGAAAGAAAGAAAGAAAGAAAGAAAGAAAGAAAGAAAGAAAGAAAGAAAGAAAGAAAGAAAGAAAGAAAGAAAGAAAGAAAGAAAGAAAGAAAGAAAGAAAGAAAGAAAGAAGACATGTTTTGAACTTGGCCTTTGAAATACGAGATTCAAAATACAAGGATAGCAAGTTTATTTTAGTTTGAATATATATTTGATTTGTTTTTTTGTTTTTTTAAATGTGTTTGTGAAATATGCAAACTAAGACTTTAAAATGTAAACAGAGAGGTAAAAGGATTCGTTCTACCATCAGGAAACATATGTCAAATATTTATTCATATCAGACTTTTACTTACTTTCAGTCTTTGACACTTCAAATGTTCTTTTATGTGTAAATTCACTCAACATTTAAATGGGTAGATAAAATGTTCCTTTTTTTTTTTTCAGTCCAATTTTCCAGAGAAAACGTTTCATGAATCTTACACCCCATGGATTCATTAGTTAACTGAGGTTTTTCCTTCAGATGAGGCCGATAACTGGCGTGTCCATGACTGCCGACTGTAATTTTAGGACCTGCAGAGGGGGAATCCGGCTTAATCCAGGATGTCAAACCACTATAGATGTCCTCAGGCTAATCTCAAAGATTATAGGCATAAATCCTGCTCTGCACTTGACCAACATTTCAGTTGGCCTGAGAATTGGCACCTTTGGAATGATGTTTGACATTAAAGCCAAATAAGTCCAGTTTGGTCTCATCTGTTCATAGGATATTGCTCCAGGAGTCTTCAGATGCCGTTTTGTGCAGCTCAGTCGTGCTTCCATGTTTTTAGACAGAAGAGGCTTATTCCTGGAAACCTGTGCAAACAAACTGTTCTTGCTCCATCTTCTTCTTCTGCACTGTCATGATCTTTTTACCATGCTCAGTGTAGGCTCTGAGATGTAGGTCTTGGGTTTTATTTCTCCCATTTTCCCATGGATAGCAAGATTGACAACTCCCTGGAATGTTTTCTCCTTATAAATTATTTCTCTCACTGTAGAAGGCTTAAATCCAAGTCGTTTTGAAATGGTTTTATATCATCTCCCAGGTTGAGACTTTGGAGACGGTTGCTTTTCTAGGACAATTGCTGATTTCTTTCCCTCATTATGTTAACACACACCTGCTTTTATAGGGGTCTGAACACCTGCTGGTGATCAGTTCATCATAGACTGATGATGAGCAGCACCAAGTTATCTTCCTAAATCCAACTGAAAACTAAGGGGTACTTAGTGTTGCCCACATTACTGTTCTTTTCTTTTCAGGCTCCCTGTCTGTTCCATAAGTGTGGGCTTGAATCTGAGCTTAAACTATTAAATACTATGACCCACCAAGATCAGATGGCAGTATTTTTACACAAACATAGTTATACACATGTTAAAGCAAAAATCAGATGTGGAGTTGAAGATTTTAGACTTAGAAAATATCCTTGATGACAAACCTTTAAGAAGCGCGTGCTTCAATAACATAACTGACTAAAGTCTATTGAGAAGTATCCCCGTGCGTTTGGCGTTGCAGGTGTACCTGAATCGGAGATGTCATCCCAGAATGGTGAGTGGAAGGCATACTCGGCCCTCATGATCTTGGAAAACAGACGAGTCTCATTTTCATCAAAGAACGGAGGGTAGCCGGAGAGCCTGCAGCACACAGACGACATGCATCAAATCCTAGTTTACAGACGTTTCTGGGCTTGTTCAGGAGCGGCAGTCCTAAATGTGTTTACTGTGAGTTTTAACCACAAAAAACAAAAAGGGTTTTCTTTCTAAGTAAACTTTAAACTTGGTTGACGAGTTCTCGCCTCTGATGTTGCCGCTTAGCTTTTTGTGTTTTTAAAGCGTCCTGTTAGATCTGCTCTCAGCTGGTATTCCTCTTACTCAGTCCTGTGAGATGGCTGATAAAACAGTGTGTGGATTTGCATTCAAGCTTGACCAGAGGTGCATCTGCTTCGTCCCCTCTGACACGTTACAGTGGAGCACAAAATATTACGTTCATGTTAGACGGGATGCCCGTACTTACAGGATGTACGTGATGACCCCGATGGACCAGCAGTCCACGGCTTTGCTGTATGGTTTCTGAGCGAGAACCTCGGGGGCTGTAAAAGGAAAAGCAGCAGTTTTCAGTACAGATTCGTATGATGGAGCGCAGAATTAAAGTTTCAGTTAAAAGCGGATCATTGTAATAAAGATGTTTGTGTATATTATTATCCGAGATAATTTAGTGTTGTTTAATAGATTGAAGTTTCTCTCCTCATTTTTTTAAATATATAATACAAATAGTTAAATTGTGTTTATTTATCCTTTACATTTATGTTTGGAATCGTGAAGCTTTATCAAACTTTAATTCAGACTAATATTCGCACGTGTGTGGCATTTTTCAAATCTTTTTCTGCAAAAAAAGGATAAAAGTAGTTGGAATCATTTCTGCATTTTTACTTCTAAACCCAAAGCAGCTCCAACATGATGCAAAAGGACGAGAACTGTTGGCACCAAAGTAAAGTCCTTGTTTTTTTTTAGAAGAGCAGAGGATTCCTTGCCAGGTATGTGTTGAACATGTAAAATAAGGCTGTTTTAAAGAAATCTTTGGTACCTTTGACGGTGTGTCTGTGTCTCTATTCTCTCTTTACTTCCTGCTCTACCCGGCTGGTCTTCACCTTATGATCCAGGTCCTGGTCCAGGTTTCTTCCCTCTTAAAGGGGAGTTTTTACCTGCCATTGTTTATGTAATAATTGTTCGGGGGTCATGTTCTAGTGTCTGGAAAGATCCTGGAGACAACTTTGTGTTGTAATAGATGCTGTATAAATAAAACTGAACTGAATTACAAAGGTGGGGATGAAGGTTGTTATTGTTCCTTCCAGAATTCTCCAAACTCTTTCAAAATCCACGCGGTTTTGTCCAGGAGGGTGGAATTTCTAATCAAATGGATCCCTGTAATCAGTTCCAAGAATATATTACTGGTTGTGCTGCTCTCAAACAGATTGTAAATAAAGCTCATTTTCAGAGCACTTTGTATCCTTACTTTTGGCTTGGCGGGGGCCTGAGGGAGCTTGCAGAACTAATCATTGCTGACTTAATTCTGTTAGTGAACACATGTGATGAAACACATGTCAGCTGCTCAGGTTTATCTGCTGTGTAGTTTATCTCATCAGAATATTGATATATTATAATGATATATATATATATTGATATAAGACCTCGTTCAGAATGTCATCAAGTCAAAAAACCAAAACTTCAGATGGCTACGAAATATGGTTTGTGTGTTATTTACAACAGTTTCTGTATGAACTGGATGCATAATCAAAAGGGAAGTGTCAGTCTGAAACACATTAAAGACATCCTTCCATCATCCATCCCTCCCTCCATCATCTATCCATTCATCCCACCATCATCCATCCCTCCATCATCCATTCTTTTCTTTTCACTGTTTGGTTTAAGGTTTTCCGTCCACTAGGGGAGTTTTTACTGCCGTTGTTTATGTAATAATTGATCGTGGGTCATGTATCTTCAATAAAGACATGAGAAATTATAAAGGCATGTGTGTTATCAGTTCAAGTACATATAGTCCACATAGTCTTTCTTGGATTCTTTTTCCTGTAGGGAATGAACTCACCAACGTATCCTGGTGTGCCACAGGCCGTGGACATCACCCCGTGTTCCAGAGTCTTAGACAGACCGAAGTCACTGACCATGATCTTCGCGTTCTCATCTGCGTTGTAGTACAGCAGGTTCTCTGGCTGAAAACAGGAGGAAGGAGAGCAGAGGGAAGAACTCAGTGTCTTTGTGATGTGGAAGCAGCTTTACATACTGCTAATAACATGAATGTTTATACCATTAGAACCTACATTTACTTTATTTTCCTGACATTTAAGGCCTTAAACTTCTTTGTTTTGTTATTTTATGTCAATGTTTTGTTAAATGTTAAGGTAACATTCAGGGTGAGGCAAGAGGTTACAGAGAGTCTCCACAAATGTTTGCACGCTTTCTTTTCCTGAACAAAAACAGCTGAGGGGCTTAGTGGTCAGCACTGTTGCCTCACAGCAAGAAGGTTCCTGGTTCGGTTCCCGGCCCGGTGGGTCTTTCAGTGTGGAGTTTGCATGTTCTCCCCAAGCTTGTGTGGATTCCCTCCAGGTGCTCCGGCTTCCTCCCACAGTCCAAAAACATGCATATTAGGTTGATTGATCATTGTATATCCGTATGACTGTGCATGGTTGTCTCTCTTTGTATGTGGCGACCTTCCAGGTGGACCCCTGCCTTTCTCCTGCTATGCTTCGGGATAGGCTCCGACAGACCCCCGTGACCCTGAGACGGAGTAAGTGGGTATAGATGATGGATGGAGACGGGAACATGGCACAGCTTTTCCTCTGAGGTCATGAACATCTCATGAGTGAAGATTTACTGCCACCAGCTGTTCTGCTCGGGGTTTCACATCCATTCAACCCTCCAGTTCACTTGTCGCTCACAGGAAAAAACATTTAAAATCATGTATGAACAGTCTTGATTTATCTTTTGATCCCATGTTTGCCTCTTACAGTCTTCATAGGAATTAAGAGGGTAATCAGCAATCAACACCTCAATTGATCGTCAGCAGGTGTGCGGATGTCCATTATTGCAGATATTTTGGCTGTTTGCTGGTCTGGAGCGTTCCCGACCTGGTGGGTCTTTCTGTGTGGAGTTTGCATGTTCTCCCCGTGCTTGCGTGGGTTCCCTCCGGGTACTCCGGCTTCCTCCCACGGTCCAAAAACATGCAGGGTAGGTTAATTGATTGTTCTAAAATTGCCCGTAGGTGTGAATGTGCGTGTGCATGATTGTTTGTCTTGTATGTGGCCCTGCGACAGACTGGCGACCTGTCCAGGTGGACCCCTGCCTTCCGCCTACTATGCATCGGGATAGGCTCCGACAGACCCCCGTGACCCGGTGACGGATTAAGCGTGTATAGATAATGGATGGATGGATGGATGACGCTGGTCAGTGAACACAACAAAAATTCTAATCTTTGCAAGTGTGCCTGTTAAACTAATGTTCAAACAAATACAGATGACAGAATTTAAATGCAACGCAATGTTGCATTTGCAAAACACTTCAATATTTCTTGAAATGAATTTGCACTTTTGGAAAAACATTCAAAGATCAGTGAAAACAAATTAACAGACGTATCACCATCCAAGTGAGGGTTGTTCTTTATCTGCCAGTCTTTGAGTCCATCTGAGTCTTACCTTCAGGTCCCTGTGCACGATGCTGTTTTCATGCAGGTAGCTGACGGCCTGCAGCACCTGCTTGATCACTTTGCTGGCATCCTTTTCAGTATAAACCCCCTTGTCTAAAATGCGATCAAAAAGTTCCCCACCCGACACCCTGTACAAGACACAAAATAAGAATCATGAGAACCACTCACATTTTTTAAAACCTTTGCTGACCTTCTTTACACGTGTTAGGTTGATAGTTTTGTAAAAACTCAACTTTTATTTTCTATAGACTTATGAACAGTTATAACAAATATATCACAAGCTGTTTTTAAATGTACTTCTTTATAGTCATAAAAGTCATTGTTATCAGTTCACATCTCATGAGAACTTGTTGTGATAATGATGTTAAGACTTAAGTCCGGCATGTTGTATGAGACCTCCTGCCAGGGCTGATGTAATAAGAACGAGTCCACTCACAGCTGCATGACCAGGTAGTAATGTGTCCTGCTCTCGTAGAAGTCCTCCAGTCCAACCACATTCTCATGTTTTATCCTGAAACAGTGAGAAAGAACAGAGACTGATGCTCAGAGAGATTCCTGAGATACTGATCAAACCTTTGGTCAAAATATCTCATAGAAGCGGTACAACAGCTTCAACTTTTGACTTACTGCGCCTCATTTTTAGGGGGCGGGGTCAGGCATGCAATGCGACTCCACCCCCTTTTTCTGAAATCAGTGTTACAACTTTGTGCTTCCCACCTCTGAGATCATTGTCCTCTGTTCGGGGTCTGTATTGTCACAGAGACTTCAAATCTGAGGCACTTGCTGAATTTTTCAGACCAAAGAGCACAAACAACAGGACAGAGTTAAAATATGTCAGACGTTCTGACATATTATAACCAAGACCGTGTTTTGTTTTTTTTTTTGCTCATCAATTCTTAGTTGGAAGCAAAAGATCTCAATTTTTGAGCAGAAAGACCAGTTTCACAGAAGACACAGTAACTGTTTTCTCTTGAGACACCTCATGTCCTTCCTGCACACGTGTGGATCTAAGACTTCAATGTGCTGCCGCGTCGTGATGAAACGCAGACCTCATTTGTCATCCAAAACCACCCAAACACCAGGACCTTGATCAACAACATGCAAGATCATTTTCAGATTTGCACTCTATCTGGTGGGGCAGTCCTGTGACCAATTTGAAAGCAGCCAACATGCCAAACTTCGTGTTGGTTTTATCAAGAGACCAATAAACTATAAATAAATGCTGTGATGGTCACAAGCTCAACCCTGTGGTAGGTGTTACATTCAAATTCAAAAGTACTTTATTACTCCTGAAGGAATATTAATTAGGGTTAGGGCAGGGTAAGGGTAACATAACCACAGAATTGCTCTTATTGTTGCAGTGCTTCTTTAAAGCAACCTGGTGTAGCAATATCATTTCTGACCACATGAGGGCAGCGTAATGTTTCGTGTATCAGTGACTAAACTAAGACTACAGCTAAAGCTGTTCTGGTCTCTGGGTGACAGAGTGTGAGTTTGTGTTTACCTCCTCAGAACATTGATTTCATTTTCCAGGTTGCTGTGACAAAGGTGCTTCTTCTTCAAACATTTCAACGCATAAAGCTGCCCCGTTTTCTTCTCCCGCACCATGAAAACCTCTGAGAATGACCCCCTGCACAAAAACAGAAAAACACTCACATACCAGTACACTGTTTCAGTGAAGAAACATGCTCAGACCTATTAGAACAGAAGTTACACTAATCTCTTTGTGTTTTGTTGGCATACACTGGATGGAAAAAGTCTACACGCCCTTATGGGAGTGGTGGCCTAGTGGTTGCAGTGGTTGGGCGTGGAGGACTCAGGTTCAAGCCCAGGGCTGCCCACGATGGTAAATCACTGGGGGCCCCTGAGCAAGGCCCTTAACTCCCAATTGCTCCCCGGGCGCTGATGCTGGCAGCCCCACTGCTCACTAGTGAAACTAGTTGATGGGTTAAAAGCAGAGGTCCAGTTTCGGTGTGCATCGTACATACGTGGTGTGCACGATGTCCACACTGACAAGAATGACAATGAAAAAAATAAATTAAATAAAATTTTGGGTTTTAAAAATATAAAAAGACAGAAAGAAACAACAACAGAAATATCAGACTTGTTACATCTTTACATGCGTCATTCCAACAAGCACAAATCCAGAAAAATAAAATAAGATAAATTGTATTTATTTATTGATTCTATCTTAAATAAAAAGAAAGAGTCCAACAGCTTGATTGCATAAATTTGAACACCCCACCCAACTAATACTTTGTGTGCACCTTCTGCTTTTGGGATTTGAGAATAAGTCTCCATTAACTTCACACATCTAAAGGTTGTAATTAAATCCCACTCAACTTTGTAAAACATACACGTTTGTGGCTCGTTTTAGGTCATTCCAGAGGTTTTAGATGGAACTGCAGTGTGGGTTCCCACTGCGATGTTCCAAGACTTTGGTTCTCCTTTTCTGAATCTGTGCCTGTTAAGTTTGATGTGAGCTTTGCGTAACTGTTGTGTTGTTTCTGAAAGAGGACAGAAGCTGTTGTGCCAAAATGTCTTGGTATTTGGAGCTCTATCTTGACAAGTGCCCCTGGTCCAGCTGAAGAGAGGCAGGCCTTTGGCATGACTCCACCATGCTTCACTGTTTGCAGGGTATTCCATGGATGATGCTGCGTTTTGGCTTTGCACAAAATATGGCTTTAAAAATTAGGCCATCTTGATCTCGTCAGACCATTACACTTTTGCTCCTCTGGTATCGAGTGACTGAAATAACTTTTTTACATAATTCAGACGGTCTTGCAGATTACTTTCTGTTTTTAAGATACAGCTTCTGTTTTGCTCCCCAACCCCACAGCCCAGACTTGTGCAGAATATGGGAAAGGGCAGTATATTCCCATAGTTCCCTCAGCGTTGTTCTTGGCCTCTTGGTAGTCTCCCTGGTTTTGGCCTCTTCAACGTTGGTCATCCTGATTGTTGAGATGACTGGCAAACAAATGAAAGAGCACGGAACGCTGCTGAAAACAAATCAGGAACACAGGGAATTCAACAGAGGAAACTGCAGCAGCTCAGATGTACAGACGAAGCAGGTGGTGGAGCAGGAAGGACTGCAGCGCTCCTTAACACCAGATGGTGAAATCCTGGACATGTAGATGTGAATGAGGGTCTCAAATATAGAACTGCTGGTCATGTGATCTTTCCCCCTCTCTGCTGAACTGTCCTGGATATACAGAGTGAATAAGGTAACTCAGGCACACCTGTGTCATGACGGTGTTAACGCTCACACAGCTGCACCTGCCCACACCTCCGACACACCAAGACACACGCCTGCTGTAATCCTTTAACCAAGCAGTGCTAAGATGTTCCTGCAGAGCCTCTCTGACGTCAGCGTGCACACACACTTATACACAAACACACCTGACTCATTCACAGCCAGCGCAGTGAGCGTTAAAGCTGCTTTTACATTTTACATTACTCGTGCAGTAAACTGGACGTTACAGCTGAAAACCTGATGTCCCCGGTAACAATGTAGGCAGAGCAAATACCTGCAGGACAGGTGCTTTTTAGTGCTTTTGCAGTACAAGTTTAACTACATGACTGTTTGGAGTTCTTTAGGTAGATATATAATGATTTAAGTCATAAGTCATTGTATTTTTGATGTTCTTCCGAGGCCTGAGATCAATACCTCAAGATCAGCTCAATATTGATCCAACACCAGTGTTATTTTTCAGCTTTTATCTTTTTCCGTAACTATGCATTCATCTATACCCATTTTTACCCTTTGGAGGGTCACGGGGGTCTGCTGGAGTCTATCCTGGCTCATTGCAGACCAGAGGCAGGGCTCCCAATCTCCCCACACTCGCAACTACGGGACTCGCACCTACGAGACTCTCGCACCAACAGGCAATTTAGAATCCCCAATCAACCTAACATTCATGTTGTTGGACCACGGAAGCCGGAGTACCCAGAGGGAACCCACGCAAGCTCCGGGAGAACATGCAAACTTTGCATAATGAGCCTGTCGCAGTTTTCCTGAACTTTCCAGCGGTATGTAATGCCATATCACCAACAAAAGTCTAATACAAGATCCCCTGACCGATGCAACAGCGCATATGCCTCCTGACTCAAAACACTCAAAAAAGGAGCCCTCTAGCTTTCAGAGCAACAAAAAAAGAAATTGGGACTATTTTCATAAAAATGGCCCCCATATGGTATCAGGTGAAGTAACTACTCACTAATGCCCTTATTTTCAGCAGTTTTGACAAGTGTTTCTGATACCGGTATTGTGTCAGAAATACTGTAATGTTCACTAAATAATTTAGCGAAATTGGTTACATTTGGTAATTATGCAATCCCAGCTATAAGGAGGATATAAGTATTTAATAAAAACCACTGCAAACATCAGTTAACTTTTAAATTAAGTAGGTTTTCTGCCCAACTTTTTAAATATCGGGTAATGATTGTTATATAATTTGTCCAGCAGGTTAGCAATGTGAAGTCCTCCAGGGGCAGACTGAGCGCTGAGTCACCTACAGCGATGCTAGAAGAGATCTCATTGATAAAACAGGCTCTGGAGGAGCTGATGAAGGGTATTTTCATTAACCTAAAGCCTAATCTCAGCATGGCTGCAGAGCGGTGCTCCCAGATCCTCAGCTGTCTAACTGCTTCAGGGTTGCCTGGAAAAGGTCACTAAAACCCAGTTTGTGGCTTTAAGAAAAATCATTTATGTATTCACTTTTCATACAAATGCAGAGACATACGGGTGTCTCTTTATGAAAAAGCTGAAGCAATAGTTTGTTTGCTTTTCCAGAACACACCAGGGATTTCTGCACCAGCGGGCATCTGCAGGACATCGTTCCCACAAGCCCACATGGAGCCATCGTTTCACACCACAAAATCATTCACCCCTGACCTTATGCAACATTCCTTATACAACAATAAAATCTTCTGTGATCTTTTAAAATTGGTGTGAACAGGGTTGTAAAATTCTGTGAATTTTTAAAGTTGGACACTTTCAATGGAAGTGTCTTGAATTCAATGGGAATAGACTAGAAAGTTGCTAAACAGCATCATAATTCTAACATTCATCCTTGTTATTTAAAGCAGATTCATTTGAACTCTTCAGCGGTCAGTCCTCACGTTCACAGATCATTTCTAGATTGCTGCACATGACACCTGGCTACCGAGGAGACACGCTGTGTCAAACAAACTAAACCCGCTCAAGTGCATTTTGATCGCCACCAGCTAATGTAGTGACCATCAGTTTTTCATGATGCACGTCGGGATCTCCGAGTGCACATTACAGGGCAGAGCGAGTCACATGCAGACACCTCGACCACATGGAAACCCACCATGAAGTGCACTTCTCAGGGGCCAGGGAGGCCAGCTAGTTTATTACCGTGACACAGGTGACAACAATCTAAGCTCTGGGTGGCATTTTTGTATCGTGTGTTTTGTAATATGAGATGTAGACTTTCAAATGTGTCGGCTTAACCGATGTTTAGCCATCATCACTTCCTCGTCGGTCATCATTGCGCCACAAAACTTAGCGAAGAAGGTAGCGGTTCGTAATAGCAGCGCAGTGGTATTTGCCACTGAAACAATCACATGAAGGACCTGGGAGCCATGGTAACTTTGATTGACAGAGGTGGGCGTGTTTAGGTTGCCCTAAGGCTCGCTTGTCGAGTAACTTTACAGATTATGCAGAGATTCTGTTTCTTCTGCTCCAGTTTTCTGTTTTCAGACAAGAACCCCGGTTATATTTTAATTTAGCAGGTGAACATATGCACGTATGTGTGCGCCAGCAAATCAAACAAGCAAAAGTAAGCTTTTGACCATCGTGCTGTTTCTTCTGCCGTCACAGGCTTGTCTTCTGTTCATATAAGAAGACCGGTTTCAGTTTGATGCGGTGCGCTAATTAAGGAGCATTCATCTACACCTCTAGCCTGTTACTATTCTTTTATCCATCATTGAGCAGTTCCACAATATTCTACTTTGTCAGCTAAGTGTATATTTCTGCATGGGGTTGGATTTGTGTTTTGTTGAAACCATTTTCTAATCTTTTCCTACAAAATGTACTTGATTACTTGATTTTAGATTAAGACATTTTCAAAATTCCCCAGCTTATCATGGAAAGTTTTTGGAATGTTTCCAGAAATTTCCTGGAGATGTTCCCTTTGCAGCCCCACAGCTGTGTGGCAAATGTTCTTGCGTGCAGGTCTTAACAGATCCACCATGACCAAGAAGTTGTCACTGCACGTTCACTAATGAACATCAAACAAAAGGAGGACTAAATGAGACTCGGAACATGTTTTCTAAAGCCAAGGTCCATTTCTGATCCCAGTGCTGATCATTTTTGACATTTTATGCATCCTATTGGGGAATAAATAAGAAATCCTGATCTGGTAGCAGTGAAGACTAATTGTTTTTTCATATTTGTCTTCTGAGTTTTCATGTCTTTTTTTTTCAGCAGTTACTTACGATCCCATTTTGGCTTTGAAGTCAAACACATCTTTGATGTTGCTGATGTTTTTCTTCCAGCTGCATATGATCTCCTTCCGCCTCATTGTGGCTCTGACGTTGACGTAGACTCCTGAAAATTTTGAAATAGAACAAAATTTTAAACTTTTAGCCAAATGAGTTGTATGGAGATGATCTGGTATCACTTTTTGGACATGTAATGTCATTAATTACAAGATAATTCACATGCTTTTTTTTAAAGATAAATTAGGATTCTTGTGGTAGACTGGACCCTAGCGCCCAAAACCTTTCCTTTCTACTTTCACAATCAAATAAAACATGGAGAGAAAAATAATTAAGCAGGAAAAATTGGAAATTAAAAATCTTTTTTGCAAAGATGTCCAGGTCTGGCCCCTGAGGACTCACCCCGTTTGCTCTGCTTACATAAACTACAGCAAGTAAAGCCTGTTTATACCAATCAGTTACACAAGATTCACAAATGTGAGGATTAGGGAGGTAAAGAGCTGAATGGTTAATCTTAGATGGCATGCCTCATCTCCTCTACTTCTCCTTTGTGTCTGCTGTGGGAACAGATTAACAGCTCATTTCCTGACAGGACAAAAACTGGGTCATTTATTTTAAGTCACAGCCTTGAAAAGCGATTGAACCATCAAATTATTTGCAGGACGACACCAAAATCAGGTCTCAAAATTACAGTAGCTCAATTTTATTTAGAGATGTTCCAATTTACAAACTATATAGTCAACAATTGAATTACTTCTGTATTAGCTCCTGATAAAGGTTTTGGGTTAAATCAGTACTATCTTTCTTTTTTAAAACGTAGATGTAATCCTCATGTGGGAAATGTGCCCAAATTTCATTAAGTTTTTTTTTTTTTTAACTGTGAGAAACTAATAAAAGTCAATTCAGTTCATTACAATAACTAGACAAAATGTAGTCCAGAAAAGTTCTTACATTTATCAACTTAAGTAAAATGAATACAGATGTATATTTTCATCTTTTGCTCAACATGCATGTTGCTCATGATGAGCAGAACCTGGTCAGTTATTGATCTGTTAGTTCTAACACAAGCTCACACCTTTCTAAATAATTTATTCTAGCAGTGAATTTCAGTTACGACGACAAATCAACAGAAACAGTCGCGGCAGAGAGCCGGTGGCGGAACTTACCCGAGTAGTGGCGTGGACGAGCAGAGGTGTCCGCTAGTGTACCTGAAGCTGCAGGTGAGCTGCAGGTCTTCACCCTTCACGCTCAGGGCGGAGGCGGAGCCTCGTTCATTCATCGTCACTACGATCAGAAAGTGATGCGTTCGCGAACCCTCGGAACTCTAGATTCTTTACGGTTGGTCAAAGAACTGATAACATGATTGAGTATGCTCATGTAGCTCTTTTAGCTTATAATAAAATACAGATGTGACACAAAACTGTTTTATTTCAACATTCAGGCTTGTAAAACAAACTTGAAAAAAAACGCAGTAAAATTATTTAAATGCATGGATTTTTTGTAGATCAAATAGAGAAAAGACTTATGGAATCACATTTTAATTTAAAAACAAATTCTTGTATAATTGTAAATGTGTCTTATATATGTACTCAGAAGTCAGAAATGAGTTCCTATGAAATATTGAAAGTGAAACATTTTACCGTTGTGTGATCAATTATTTCATCTCAGCAATAAGAGAAAACAGAAAATGATCCCTCCACCCATTATCTAAATCTGCTTATTCATATTTACGGTCACAGAGATCTGCTAGAGTCTATCCCAAATGTCTTCAGGCAAAGTCAGTGATAAATGCTGGACATGTCACCTCTTCTTCACAGGGTTACATATAGAAAAAAACCACCACATACTCCTATGGAGGATTTAGCACCAACAAATAACTTGACATACATGTTTTCCGACTGTGTGAGGAAGCTGAAGAACCTGCAGAAAACTAATGTGCACAATTTTGATGTGAATGATTTAGAAAATAAAAAAGCGAACAAACTTACTTTGGCCAGCTGTATGTCTGATGGTTGCATCTTTATTTGTAAAACATTCTGAAAAAAGATGCTTCTGATGGTGAACATGACAATCATTTAAAATAATAACGATTCTCAGATTCACAGAATTTAATAGAACATACGTTTTCCAAAAATAAGTTACAGTCTAAATGAAGAGGTGTAATTCTGAAGAACTCACTAGAATCAAACATATCTGGCATCTCCTTATTAAAAGAAACCGCGTCCATGTGCGTGCATCATCGTGTCAGCACAGGAGAGGATTAAATGTGTCTGTAATTTTACTTAAACGACTCCTCTGAAGTGCTCCTCACGCTTTCCTTAATCTACTCTGGAGCAAGCCTGTTGTACTATTTCACATGGACACACATGCTGCGCTGCAGAGGACAGCAGCGGCCGCTGTGTAATAAGCACACACAAGTAGTCAGCATACTGCTGTAATAACTGCGTCATCTAACCATCTGGCCATTATTTCTGCAGGAACAGCCTATGTGCGATGATGCTCTTGTATAACAATAAACCTGCTGGCTGCATGTGTCTGCAGGTGCTGTAGGTGAATGCACGCTGTCATGTGACAGGCTCCTTATATCAGTCCTTTTTATACCACATTTGGACTGCAAACACTCTTTTAATGCTGCATCATGTCACTACTCATGCTCCACTCAGCAGTGTGCACTGCTCCAGCACAAGTTTTTCAATGGCAGGGCATAAGCAGCTAAGCAGATTACATATATCTCTGCAGCTTATTCAAAGAGATGCTCTGTAGGCCATTTAAATGCATCATTAGTAATCAAAAATAGATTCATACCTAGAGACAACATGTGACCTCAGATAAAACCAAATTGCTTTCCAAATGTAAGACAAAAAACAAGAACTGAAAAAACAACAATACAACAACAATAATCACCCCCGGCTGGATATTTTTAATCAGATCATGGTGATATTGTGAATGACTATTTGGATATGTCTTTAAAATTTGGGTAAAAAGAAGTACACATGAGGAAAGGAGGTTCACCTGGAGGTCTCTCTACCTGTTAATGAGCAGTTCTTCCTCTTGAATGCTGCTCAGTACAATGAAAGGCAGCACTGAAGATGTGTCCACACTGGTCTTTTATTTTGTTTCCAACCAAAGGGCAACATTCAGTTTTCACACCTGAAGCAGAACATTGGAAAATTACAGTTTGACAAATGAGCACTAGGAGCTGTTGCCAAAGGGGAGGGAACTCCATCAGCCTCCATGTTAAAATATCCAACTTCACAGCAGAAATAAAAAATATTTAGAGCCCGGTATAAACATATTAAATAGCTAATGGATAGAAAAAGACCTCAAATGCCGATCAGTTAAAGAGAAGATGTCAAGGATGTTAAACAGGAGATAAAAGAAGAGGGAAAAGTTTTCACTATTTTTTTTTTTTTGCCTTGAACATCATGGAGCGTGTGAGGTCCCTGGTAGGTGGGATAAATCAGTCTGTTGCTCAAAAAAGAGATAGCAGGAGTATCATATACTTCAAGGAGCATGTCCTGAACTTCAGCATCTCTCTGCATGAATTTTGAAGGACAAAAACTTCGGGGACCAACAAAAGTGGGGTAGGAGTGCTGCAGTGCTTGTTAACATCAGACCGTGTGATCTTGGGTAATATGTCTGTGAAGGTGCACCTCTGAAACCAGATGTTGAGCTGTTGAATCTGAGGTTTGCATCCATGCTCTTTATTGAGAACTCACTCACTCAATTACCTTCCAATGCTGCAAGTGGCATCTTCACCACAGTTGTTGCCAGGCAACAAACACAACACTAATGCATTCATGATGAACTCTGGTCATTTCAGCTTGGCTTACTATTTGACAGTTGATCACCTCAAGTTTATTTTAATTTACACTGCTACAATATAACTTCACTTTGGGGATTAATAACACAGTTGCAATTGCATGATGTAGTCTTATATAGTCCACAGCATCACACTATGGAGAAGTAGTGAGGTAGAGAGGGAACGATCTAACCATATACAATCCAGTCAAATGTAATACACAACGCAGTTAAATGTAACACTGGATTTGATCAGATTAAAGATTTTGCCATTAGAAGGACAAACGTTTTGCTTTTGAGTCAATATTAAGTTTGCACTGCTGTCCTTTACATACTGCACTCTACCCACTTTTCATGCTAAAAAAAATTAAGGGAACTGTTAGTCTTCATGGTGTTGTTTATAGTTGTACAGTTTGTGCTTGTGTTATTCAAATTAAAAAAATGCTTCTCTGTACATAATTATTGTATACTATTGTCTACTAAATCGAACCCTTCAGAGATTTCTTAAACTTCAGCCTTTAAATAAATCACTGGGAAACTGACAACCAGTTGTAAAAAAACAGTGGCACGTCAAAAACAGCAGGACAGCGTTTAATCCAGTTCAATCGGAGGCGCATCATGACTGCGACTGGGGTCGCCCCGTTCGGGGCGGACGGACCGGTGGATCGGAGGGGCCGGTGGATCGGACGGACCGGTGGATCGGAGGGGGCGGGAGCCGGAAGGGGCCGGTTTGGATATGCAGGGACCAAGAACGTTCGGTTTCAGGGGCTCACTGACACCACTCATATCCAGAAATCGGGCTCACCTATAAAACTCCCGTCTTCAGTTGTTTTAACGTGATAACACGAGTCCAACACTAATATTAATGTTGTTCTGTGTAAATCCGGACGACACGTTTCTAAGTGAAACTAGTGTGAGACGGCCTCGTGCGTACGCCTCGTCAGAGTCACGTGACCTGCGTCACTTGTTGACGTCGTGTCGATTTTAAGCGGAGAAATTATTTATTTATAAACTGATGCAAGGGCGCTAAATCTAAAACAAACCGAAAAATAAAATGTCCAACTCCATAAATGTATTGATGAAGCAGCTACACGCACGAGGAATTTGATCATATTTGTCCTGAAATCAATAAAGTCGCTGCGTTAAACAAAAACGAGGCAAAACAGCAGTGAATGACTCGCGAGCGCAGCCGGCCATGCTAGCAGCGTCCTGACTCGCGGACGCCACCAGTTTGGGGTTTAATCCACTTCCTAGTCGCGATTTTTGCCGTTTAAAGTGCGTCCCTCCCCGGGGTCTGGTCCCTTTTAACTCCCCTTCAGCAGCGGCAGCCAGTGAAGCCGGACGGAGGCCCGCTCGGCGAGGACGGAGCCGGGAGCCGCTGCTAGCCTGTTAGCTCCCCGGACTTCAAACTTTCACGTCCGAGTTTCGGGATCGAACATCTTCATGCGGTAGACGTCCGTGGTGGGAGAATGGCGCCCCGCGTACAGCTGGAGAAGGCGGCGTGGCGCTGGGTGGAGACGGTGAAGCCAGAGGAAATCAGGCAGGAGCACATAGAGCTGGCGTACCGCATCCATCTGCCGGCCTGCAAGAGAGGGAGCTGCAGGTAAACACGAGCACGTCCCGGTCCAGGTCCAGGTCCAGGTCCAGGGGGGTCCCCCCGGCCCTGCGCTGAAGTACATCCAGCTGTGAAGCCGAAGGCCGGACCCCGGTCCTGGCGGAGCTGCGGGTGGAGATGCAGCTTCGTTCACCTCGGCAGCATCCCCATCCTCAAACTCCACCAAGTTGCACTTTATGGTTAAAAAAATAATTAAACAAAGTTGTTCTCATCTGTAACCGGGAAACACGGTGCTACAGCGATATTTTGGAGGCGCATATGTAGTTTGATGGCTTTAAATTTGAACAGAATTCAGACTTTCTTTGTAGAGGTGAAACAAAACGAACAAGCCAGTGGCTTTGTTGACGTTCATGTCAGAATTTGGAGGTGTGGGTATTTTTGCCATAAACGAACACAGCGCAGCATGTTTGTATTATAAGGTCACTTCAGTCCATACAAACGATTAATATTTGTCTGTCAAAGAAGTTTTCATAAGTTTTTATTTTTACCATGTGTCTGTCCAAAAGATTCTCATGCAAGAAAATTTCCAAAAGAGATGACTAAAAATCATTTTTTGGTGTTTGAAAAATGTACAGATATAATCAAAATCCAGTAGTACCTCTTCATTGGAAATGATTTCACTAGATAACAATTATGATGGATTTTAAATCAAGTCTCTTTGTTGATAAGCAAATGTTTTCTGGGCATCAACAAAGATTTTCCAGTTAATATTGAAAAAGGGGCAGTCAGAGTCAATGTAGATGTTGATATCTAGCATTTCATCATGTTTGTGTAGAAAAAAAAATGGATATGTCAGATTTTAATATTGTTTGTCTTAAAATACAGAGACAATTAAATGTTAAAAGTAGCTTGGAGAGCGTGTCATGACCCAAACGTGTTTTTCCAGGAGAAATTGCAAAGGGAATCCAAACTGCCTCGTGGGTATCGGTGAACAAACATGGCTTGGGGAGATCGACGAAAATGCTTTCCATAACATTGATGACCCAAATTCAGAGCGTCGAGACAAGGTATTTCTTCAATCAGCTGCATGGACAGCAAATGATTTACTCACCTGGCATTTCCGTGGTAGATTTTGGGATGCCAGTCTTTGACTGTGTTTTTCTCTGCCCCTCTCCAGAACACCTTTGTTGGCCTGACCAACCTTGGAGCAACATGTTACGTCAACACATTCCTGCAAGTGTGGTTCCATAACCTGGAGCTTCGGAGGAGCCTCTATCAGTGCTACAATTCCCGAGCGCAGGAGCACAACTCCGAGTCTGGTATGACTGAAAACTAAATACAGAGGTGATGCTTTGTGCCTGCTGTTCTCTGCTTTAAGCCACATGTGAAGTGTTTTCTCTTTGTCATACATACACCTAAAAACTGCATTTTTTTGCCAGGGTTCCACTGACCTGCGGACCCATTCGATGCCATTTATTTTTCTTATGCTCAGTTTAGCCGTTCTTCTTCAATTCTACAAGGTCTTTCCTAAGTTAGAAATGTTGTTAATTGAAAACCTGCTTTGACAGAATAATTACCTAAGCTGGTTTGGTGCTTAAGATATACCACGACATTCCACAGCAGGTATTGAACATTTAAAGTTTGGTGCGTTTTCTGGCCGGCATTGGAATAACAAGGCCCGCTGTCGTCTCTGCCCCTTCAGTCGGCTCGTGTCATTTACACTGTAGAACCACACAAGAACCTAAAACAACACAGCCGACCAGGAGGTGGCGACAATGCACATTGTTTGCTGTTTGCCAACACAGCAGAATAAGAGGAGATGAAAAAGAAGACTGCAGCAAAAGAATAAAGAGAAGAAGAAACGCATAACCCAGGGATGCTTCTCAAGTTTTTCTTTGTTTGTTTGTTTGTTTTTACATACATCTGCATAAATACACTGTTGTAGTAATTGAAATGAAAAAAGAAAACCCTCCTGCTGGACCTCTACATTGGCGTAATATGCCAACAGGACCTCAACCGACTCGCTGGTCTATCTATTGTTTTTTTTTTGTTGTTGTTTTTTTTAATCTCCAACTTTATCAAATGTACTTGTAGCAAAATGTGTCTGGTCCTAATGGTTCAAATGAGTTGTGGTCACATGATTTATGTTCATGTAAGAGGGCTGAATGTAATTTAGAAATTCTGATCAGCAGAGACCCCCCACCAGGAGGTTCCTGTTGACCAATCTGAGTACCTTTCCTACTACAGGGACATTGTTCGCCCGGTAAAGGTTCCTGAAGGTCCCCTTTACAGGGCCGTTCCTGGTAATGGAGACACGCATCAACAATCTGGCCCCAAAAAAATACACCCAGAAGTCCTGTTGATGGAACCGCGCCTATTGTCTTTGTATATGGAAATTATAACTGCTCTGTAAACTAATCTGAGATGTAACCAGAATTTGCTTTAATTTAATTTTTGTTTCATTAGTTTTGTTTTTCACAGATAAATGACTTTGAAACGGTGACGATCCATTTTGGTGTTGGTCAGTGTGGCGTTTCTCATTTATACTGTGACTCCTCCCAAAACGTTTCTGCTTTTTGCATTATGAGGGTCCCTTAAATGAACATCTCTGTTTCTCTCAGATTATGAACCAAAGTCCATCTGTGAGCATCTGCAGTATCTGTTTGCACTCCTGCAGAACAGCAACAGGAAGTACATCGACCCTTCAGGGCTGGTCAAAGCACTGGGTCTGGACACAGGACAGCAGCAGGTAAATAAGTTATAAACCTCAGAAAATCATCAGAATGATCAAATAGTCACTCCTCTGAGCAAGTTTCTGAGTGGCGGGGAAATCTCTAAAAAAGTTTAGGAAAAGGAGCTCCAGTGGTTCCTTTACTACCTTTTTTCAGTGCAGGAAACATTGGAGCATCCTTTATGAAAGGCAGAGAGATGCAGCGGCAACCTGAAGTTGATATACAGTTAAGATAAAGACACAAACAAGTGCAAGTCTGGTTCTTCCTTGGGTACGATTTCCAGATGTCCGAAAGTCACACGTTCATTTAGTCAAACAATAATACACCACAATAAACAACATGGGAGTAGGAAGGAGCCAACTTCTGTGTCCCAAAGATGATTTGGTATAAAAGTGCAAATGAACACCAAAACAATAACCAAAGACCTTTTAAAAGATGTTTGATGAAACCAGGAAGAACTTATCATTATCTAAACTAAAACAAGGTCTGTACTAACCTAATCTAAAACACCGCACGCAAGTCGTGTTTCCATTACCACTAGAATTGCACAAAACCTAAATATTGCAAAGACAAACCTGCAGTGGAAACACTGCAAATTTTGTCAGGTGCGAAAGATAAACAAAAACAGCCTTTTTATGGTTTCATGGCTTGTTTTTTGTTTTTTTTTTTCAGATGTGTTGATAATCCTGTTTATTGTAAAAGGTGTAACGCAAACACTTTTTTTGTATTTGGCATCACTGGATGTAACGTAGTCTGTTGATCTGAAGTAATCAGAATTTAGTTTTCAGCTGTTTTTGGCATCTATATCAGGTAGCTGTGTTGTAACTCCACTTCAAAGTTCTGTGAAGTTGAGATCATCATCTTCGTTTTAAAGAGAAGTCTCGCTGGACAAAATACAGAGAGAGATCTAGGGGAGTTACACTCACAAAAATAAAAACACAGTTCAATAGAAACGTCAGCCCACCGCAGCAGTACCATTGTCACCCTTTCAGAATTGTCACTTTTGCTTTGTTAAAAAGTGCAATGGAAATCCATCTCTGTATGTATCTCACATGTGGTAGAATTGACAATAAACTTGACTTTGATCTACAGCGAGATGAATCCACTGCTCCCAAACGGCACAGAAATGCCAGATTACAGTTTGCAGTTGCACATGGTAATAGAGACGTGTCGTGTGATCTCATGATACTAAAACTGAAGTGTTTGGTCGTAATGATCCTTATTTATGTGTTTTTTGTTGGTTTTTTTTTTACTGATGGCAGCAGTAGGAACTGGTGCAAATGGTAAATAGTATCACGAGGAAAGAAGATTCTTTGGATGTTTTGAAACATCTCAAGACATCAGTTAAATAGATTAAGCTGTTCAGGGTGGGATGGGTTATCCAAATGGACAACAGCTCCAAGCACAACTTTAGGTTAATTGGATAGCGGATTAATGACAACAAAGTGAAGGTATGGGGAGTGGCTGTGGAAAAAGCCCTGACCTCTGTCTTTCTGAAAATGTAGATGTTGACCTCAGGTTGCAGCTGTATATTGTAGGACAGCACAACCCAGTATATAATAAATGTGATGCTGTCACATTTATTACTTATTTATTACCATTTCTCTTCTCTCACAATTTTCTTTTATTTATTTATTTGTTTTTGTTTGTTTACATACCAAACACCAGAGGTTGTCAGCACAGCAGATTTGACACCCAGAGTTGAATGTCAGCTTGTTTAATGATGCTGCGTTGTTCACATCTTTTATTAACAGGATGCCCAAGAGTTTTCAAAGCTCTTCTTGTCTCTGTTGGAGGATACTTTGTCCAAGCAGAAGAACCCCAGCCTTCAAAATGTCATCCAACAGCAGTTCTGTGGGCAGTTCTTCTATGTTACAGTGTAAGTCCACTTATCTCTCAATTTTGACATGTTTTAAAATAAAAGTAACCAAGGAACTACTTCTCCTCAGTGGGCGGAGCTGTAACTGTATTCAGTGATGCCTTTTACAGATCATGTGTTAGTAGGTATCAATGTGTGCTTCAGAGGCAGAAATTAAGGTTATAGATTTTGTTTGTTTGTGTGAAATGAAATATGATCAGTTTGTCCCATTGTTTGGAGCAGGCAGTTTAAGAGACATTTTTTTCTGACCTGGGAAAATGAATCAGGTCCAGATGTTCAATTACAGTGAAATCTAAACTTTTTTTCAACAGCTGGCAGCAGGTGGTTGTCTAAGACGATAAACTTAACAGTTTTGTCCATCACTGTTCTGCGTTTTTGTTCTTTTTTTGGAGAGTTTCTCTCATTTCTGAAGAGCAAACTCCAGAGTTTGCTGCTGCGGTTCGGTTTTCTTTCCCTTTTGACTTGATAAACACATACGTCATCACATGACAGCTTTTTAAGTACCTAACAAGGTTGTTTTGTGTCTTTTAATTTAAAAAAAAAAAAATTTTTTTTTGCAGGACTGTCTGAAGAACAGGTTCTTTTGGGAAAAAAATAAAAAATAAAGGGCCAGTAGCTAGTATATAGCAAATTGTAATTTGCATCTTTTTTCCTGCAATTTCTTGGAAACTAATACATAAAGAGTAACAACACGTGTGCTTTTGTCGAAAATAACGCGATACATGGTTTTGGAGTGTTTATAGACATGTATACTCACTGATATGGATACGGGTATTTCTGATATTGGTATTGGAACCAACTCTAGACTTCATCACATCAAACCAAAACTTTACACAAAACCACAGCCTTTATGTTCTCTACAGCAAATGACGTTTATGATTGGAATCGTACATCAATCAAGTAATTGAAGTTTTCCTGAAAGTTTTCCTGAAAGTCTTTATAAGCACACACTTCATTTATGTATTTATTTCTTGTGTTTATTATGGGCTGGCTGTTTTCCAGGTGCAATCAGTGTGGACGGTCATCGGCACTGCCATCCCGCTTTTATGAGCTGGAGCTGAACATTCAGGGCCACAAGAACCTGACGGAGTGTGTCACAGAGTTCCTGAAGGTACCTTTCACTCTTTGCTGCTCTCAAGTCGCTGCCACAGTGACAAAACTGGACAAACCCTTCACTGACACCACCCATTAGGTTTATTCAGAGTGCTGACTCGGCTCAACTCAGTTACTCTAAAATGGGCCAACGCGCAAGACGAACAACCCTGGCCCAGTCTTCTTCAGGTACTATGTTCGCCTGGCTTACGTTTATTTTGGACGAACAGGTTAGTAAGACGGCATCTGAAACGAGGGCTGCTGGCTCCAGTTGACCTCCATGTGCGACTGCAGCTTCTCCAGCTGTGGATGCAGCTGGAGTGAACGTAAAGTAATGTTAGAAAACATCCTAGGTTAGCCAGCTCAGTTAAAATGGATGAATTTTGTGGTATTCAACTCTGGACCCCTCAGGCCAACCCAGAGGTCCCCGTTTAGTGCCATAAAACAGTGACAGGTGATAAGATCTCTGGTCTCTTTGAGGCCAAAACCATTGCTGTAAAGATGTTTGTTTCTGCTGTGAACTGGGACGTTTTAAAGTGGACCTCAGTGGGAACGGAGTCACTTCTGGATCCAGCTCCTCGTAGTTGGTGTCACTTTTCAAAACTGCAACTTGCTCCATGATCTTCATGTCCACCATGTTTAATTGCTATTAGCAATTGTTTACTGCATAATTGTGACTTTGTCAACAATTAAAGTGACCACAAAAAGTAAATGGCCTCACAGACAAAAAATCATGCCATAAAAAAATAACTGTTTATTAAATGTGCTCCACAGATTAACATGAAATAAAAGCTGTCCAGTTGTAAATGGAATCAGACTTCACCACGGAGTTTCTTGATCAACCTTTGCATCTCTGTGCAGGAGGAGAAGCTGGACGGGGAGAACCGCTACTTCTGCGAGAGCTGTCAGAGTAAACAGAGCGCCACCCGGAGGATCAAGCTGCACAGCCTCCCTCCAACCCTCAACCTGCAGCTCATGCGCTTCATCTTTGACAGGTAAGTCTCAGGGCTGGAGCGTAGAAACGCGGGGTGAATATAGTCCACAGACCTGCGGCCGTGGAGGAAAAGCAAAGAGGGAATTCCCTCCAAGCGTTTCTGTTGTCGGGGGTCCTTTTGCATTCAGCCTAGAATCGTTGTTTATTCAAAGAAGGTCTAAAATGAAGCTCAAGTATTTAGTGGTGTGATTATATTTTGGCTCTGACTAAACTCTGGGACCTGCAGGCTCAGCTGTGTTTTTATTTTTTGTATTTTTTTAAAAAAGCCTCCTCTCAAATTTAACCTTGGAGAAGGACAGTCAGACTTTTTTTTTGTGGCTCTAGTGGCCTTTATTTTTGAAAATGCCTGGACAGGAAACTTGGGAAGAGAGATGGAGGAAGACGCACAGCAAAGAGCCGCAGGTCGGCATTTGAACCTGCGCCTCCGCCTGCACAAGGGTGATGGGCTCTGTACACGGTGCGACCGCTCAACCAGCTAATCTATCCGCCTCACAAAAGGCTTTTTAAGGGTACTGTGTTGTGCTGAAATCCAGAGAGCAGCAAAGTAGAACAAGATTAACATGCAATGACCCAAACAATACCAGAACATCCTGATGAAGCACAGAAATAATGACTTTGGACCAGGTGAGCCGGCCTTTTTTATCAGACCACCTGATTTCACGTAGGTGACACATAACAACCAAACTGTAAGTTTGATTCAGTTTCCAACAAGAAGCAGAGATTTTCAGTCACGACAGGGAAAGAGACACTTTCTGCTGGTGCAGACTTCCACGCACTTAAAGTCGAAGCTCGTTAAATGTTGATATTTAAAGTAAAATTTCAGGCTAATAATTATATTGAGTTTACACCACTGTTTAGGTGTCAAAACTGCTCTCTTGAATAATGTGTTTGAGGCAGGCAGAATCACAGATAACCAGGGGGAAAAAATTAATCATTTTTATAGAAGATACTCTTGTATTTAATAACTTAGCAAGATAAACATTTCTCAGTTCTACTGAAAAAATAGAAGCCAAGTGGAGGAAAGAAATAAAAACCTAGAAATCATTTTTGTTGGTGGGCGAAAAAGGTATTTCAATCAGCAGTCAGTCGTCACTCTGGACTGCAAAGAAGAAAAGGGAACAGCACAGGAGAACATTTATTCGTAGCGCACGGTTCACAGGCAGCACTCACAAACAACTTTACAGTAAAGTAAACAAATAGTTAGTAAAAGCAAAATGATTACAGAAGAGATGAGAACAGCAGCAGGTGACAACAAAACATTGCCTAAAATGAACACGGCTTGACGTCGAAACATTTGTGAAATGTAAGGAGAAAAAAAGAGAATAAAAGCAGTTACAATGAATGAATATCAGTGGCGTCTGCTGGTGTGACAGAAGCGTTGTTGTTTTCTACAGACAAACGGGCCATAAGAAGAAACTCAACACTTTCATCAGTTTTCCAGAGCAGCTGGACATGGGCCCTTTCCTGGACGGAAAACAAGGTATTTGTGGATGTTTGCAGCACGCGCACATCTACTGGGTAACTGGGGGCTTTTTCAGGAAGAAGCTTATAGATAAACTTGGAGTTAAAATGCTAACTTGCACTCAACAAACCCTGAGATGAAAAACTAAGATCCACAAGATTGACTGCTTGATGACAGAGAGGAACTTGGGGTTTGTGAAACAAAACCTCGTCTAGACCAGGCTATAATCACCATAAGTTACCATGGTAAACGAGTGAGTATAAATTACCTCAGCCTCAGAAAAAGGCTCAAGTTGACCCTCTCTGAGGTTTACATTACCTCACCATCAGAAACGGAGTCTCACTTGCTGTTTCTGAAAAACAGGCCCCTGCTTTCTTTTGTTCTATTCTTTGTGTTTGTTTTGGGGCTTTAACGTCATCGGCAGAAGAGCTTTTAATCGCTCAGCTGAACTGTACCTCAACTCCCGTGAGCAGCAGACCCTTATACTCTCACCATGGTGGCAAGATTCCAATATTTTTGTTATTTTGAGTTAATTTTTTTAAAAATATTTTTTGTTGTATTTAATGTTCATGAAGACATTACTAGCTTTTTATTGCAATTGCATTAACATACTTTACATGCATACGGTGTACAGGAGGAGGGGCGGGGCCATAAATGGCAACTAAACGCTCTGGAAGCTCACTAAGCAGATGTAAAACAACTGTGTGTAAATGAGTTTTTAAAAAAAAACATGTTTTTTTATTTTTGGAAAATCATTGGCGTCCCAAATAGCCCAAAAGTGCAACACTAATTTCGTTTTAGAATTATTTTTCTTTTTGTAACAATGTTTTTTGCGTCGGAGGTTAGTTCACACTGGGACTTATCTTTTATACGGAAGGGTGAAGACAAAGTCACCCTGGTTTTGAAGTATACAGTAGTTTATTGATGATTTTTAAAGGTGAAATAAATTTCTGATTTTTTTTGTCTGTTTCTGCAGACCAAAAGTGTGTTTATGAGCTTAGTGCGGTGTTGATCCATCGGGGCATCAGCGCCTATTCGGGCCACTACATTGCTCACGTGAAGGATGCTCTGACAGGGGACTGGTACAAATTCAATGACGAGGAGATCGAGAAAATGGAAGGCAAGAAGCTGCAGCTCGGCATCGAGGAGGACATTGGTGAGCAGGATTATTTTGACACGGCATGATTATATTCTCAAAATCTGCAGGTCAAGGAGGTGTGTGTGTGTGTGTGTGTGTGTGTGTGTGTGTGTGTGTGTGTGTGTGTGTGTGTGTGTGTGTGTGTGTGTGTGTGTGTGTGTGTGTGTGTGTGTGTGTGTGTGTGTGTGTGTGTGTGTGTGTGTGTGTGTGTGTGTGTGTGTGTGTGTGTGTGTGTGTGTGTGTGTGTGTGTGTGTGTGTGTGTGTGTGTGTGTACATTTGTTTATAGATTCATACTAGTGATAACGTTGTTATGCTTTCTACAATGGTTTTAATATGTCTGGAATGAGTCAACAAAACAAAAACAAGATGCAAAGACTGTCCTCTTGGACAACTCATCAACGCCCAAACTTTATTTTTTGTCTCATAATTTGAGGTCTTGCTCTAGTATCTCCTATCCTCAGCATGCCGTCTGGTGATGTGCACCCTTCTCTCCTGCAGCAAAGCAGCCCCACATCATAATGCTGCCACCTTCATACTTGAGAGCTTGGATGATGCTGTGACACCTGCAAGCTTCCCCCTTTCCTATACCGGCAATAATTCCAGCCAAACAGTTCCGTTTTGTTTTTTCAGACCAGACCAGACCTTAGTCAACCAAATTTATGCAAAGCATGTTTTTTTTTGTAACTGTATGTAAATTGATTGAAAATTGATACCGAATTGATGAAATAAGGGCTAAGGATTCCTTACTTTTACACATGCTGGCGCCATGTCTGTAAACACTGTTCTTAAGTTGTTCTTCCTGTTTGGTTTTACTGCTTCGCAGCCGAGACGGTGAAATCACAGTCACGAAAGCCAAAGTGCAGTAAAGGCTACCACTGCTCCAGGAATGCCTACATGCTGGTGTACAAGGTCCAGGAAGAGGAGAGTGTGAATCCCTCAAGGACCAACGTGGACGTGCCAGGTGAGGAGGAGATTGCTCGTGTTTCTGTAAACACAAATGGTAGCCAGAAAAAGAGGCAGACTTCAGTTTCAGTCTTTGTTTGATTTGTTTGAGGAAAGGGGTTGTTGATTTAAAAAAAAAAGATAAAGATGAATTTGATCATTATTTTCCTTGAGACACAGGTTTTGACTGCAAACATTCTTTCTGGTCCCATGTGTGATGGTTTTTAATGCCTCTGTTGGTTATCAGCCTTTCTGCAGAGGCTGGTGGACCAAGATAACCATAAATTTGAGGAGTGGTGCACAGAGATGGCCGACATGAGAAAACAGAGCGTGGATAAGGGCAAGGCCAAGCATGAAGAGGTGAAAGAGCTGTACAAGCTCTTACCCGCAAGAGATGGTTGGTAAAAATGTTCTTTAGATACCAGCACTGGAACATTTGTTCCAACTTTGAGTACAGAAATAAAATAACACTTTATCTCACCAATACACACATTTATTGAGGATAAGACCTGACAAACATCTTTTTGCAGTGGTCTCTTTTTCCTCCATATAGATAAATACATAACTATCTATCTAACTTCCATCCATCCATTTGCAAAGAAGAGGGCACGTGTTCAGAGATGAAATTGCAACAGAAGGTGTGTGGATTTGTCTCTGTTTTTGACGTGTTCCTCTGTTTTCCCTCTGCAGGAGAGCAGTATGATTTTATCCCCCTGGACTGGCTCAAGAAATGGCTCGACGACTCCACAGCGACGAAGGAAATAGACACCTCACTTTTCCTTTGTTGTCACGGTAAACTGCACCCAGACAAGGTGGGAGACTGCAAGAGGGTTTCTCTGCAAGCTGCGGCACTCCTGTACAAGCGCTACGGTGGCGGTCCCAGACTAGATGGTTAGTCAAACATCTGGCATCATAAGCGTCTGCTTAGTTGTTGTCTCCTTTTGCACTCAGTCACAGCATCCGATGTCATTTACCAAACTCCTCAGTATGAACAAATAAGATCTTTATGGAAGAGAGATGCAGCCCAGCGGGCAGTTTCAGCGTTTAGTGTACAGTCACGTACCAAGATCGGTTCAGCTCTCTTTAAATCTCTGTGAAAACATAATGAAAATCATCTGATCATACCTGGTGTTGGTATTATACATGCACAAACTCAGATGAACAACATATTACTTTTTTATTAGCTATTGTTTATTTAACAAAAATGAAGCACGAAAGAAAAGCTGTCATACTGCTTACGTATATATTTAAATAAGTAAATTTAAATAAACAAGCCATGTTGCTGGAGTAGAAAAGATACATTAAATCTTTTTTGCACAGGTTATTTATTTTCATGGACTAAATTTTAACTACAAAGGAGAAAGTACATGGCGTTAATGTCTGACATTTTATATATCATCATTTTTATCGTGTGTCATATAAGTTTTCCTAACATTGTGCAGCCCTTCTTCAAGACTCACGACAACAGCCCAGCAGTCTGCAGACTCTAAAAGTCAGTCTGAAACTGTCTTTAGTGAAGGTCCGAAAGCTTCAAGGAGCTGAAGCAAAATGATGTGACAGACTGAGAAAGGAACAAATCCAAGCTATAAGCTACTGAATCATGGGGGTTCTTGGTTCTGCCATATAGACTGTAAACCACACTGGACGAAGCATTTGGTCATGTGACCCACTGGTTTATGAAGAGTGGTTTTAAAGCCCCTTTTTGGACATACGGGGCGTAGCCACGTTGCTGGGGGGGGTGTACTGGATCACGCCCCGTATGTCAGTCAAAGTTAGCATTGGCTACCGCCTTAAGTGATTTCCAACAATCTGCAGAGCTGCTGGTAGACGTTTACAGCAGAAAATACTGTTTACCTGTGAAATTAGAGTCACGTTTAGCCAATGCCGGGTTAGCTCAAACTGCTGGTTGTTTCGCTAAGCACGCTAGCATGTTATTTTGCAGCGCAAGTGATGACAACTAGCCATTAGTTCAGCCGACTGTCAATCAATCATATCAGGAGTAAATCCAATACATTACATAATAATATACATAATACATAAACTCTCCTGTGAAATCCAGTGCTTAAGATTCAATAACTTGATATTTTTTAATTTACACACATTTACAGTAAAATATAATCAGAAGAGGGTGTACTAAACGTAGCTAATAACTGTGAGGTGGATTGAGAGTATTTGAGGGAGTCTGCATGTTCTAAAATATGAAACAACCACCTTTCTAGAGGACATGCATCATGTTTCATCATTCTCAGCATGCTCTATCCAGTAATTTAATTATTCCTCTTAACCAATTAATTATTTTAAATTCATTCCTCCTGGTGCAAGGCAAGTTTATTTGTATAGCACATTTCAGCAACAAGGCAAGTCGAGGTGCGGAATATAAAAATGAAACCACCCAACTTTTGACTTTTATTAAAAACATATGTGCAGGTTATTCTCTGAACGCTTCATGAAATCACAACTAAATCATCCTGGAACCCCTCTGCTTTACTTGAATGTGAAAATGCTGATGAATATCCTCAGAAGACTAATGGCGTCTACATTTTTGGTGTGTGTTCAGGCTCGTCTCTGTGCAGAGAATGTGTTAGCCAGCGATGCAGAGTGCTGCGGCTGAAGAACCAGCTCAACGAAGATTACAAGGAAGTCGCCAACATGGTCAAACAACCAGTCGGGTAATTAGGTTGTAGAGTAGCGACATGCCTTCACTTGGGTTTAGATCAGATTATATTTTCTAAACGTGTCTGTGCTTATTTTAGCAGCGAGGGCTACTGGGTGGGTAAAGCATCTCTGCGTAGCTGGAGGCAGCTGGCGTTGGAACAGCTTGAAGAAGAGGAGCATGAAATCAAACATGGCAGCAAACAGACCAACGGCCAGGGACCACACACCAACAACTGCAAGGGTGAGTTCAACATGCAGCTTTGGTTCCCCTCCATCTGCTGATCCACGGTGCAGCTTGGCCTTGAACCACATCATCAGAAAAGTCTACCCAGTTCTAGTTAAGCTCACCAAAGGATTAAATACACACTGAACACATCACACAATCAGGGAAAAGTGAAACTTAAAGCCAATACAAAATACAGTTCTTGTTCTAGGCAACTAAATGAACACATTGTATAAATGTCAGAATGCAGCAGAATAAAATGGAAAGATTGATATAAAGGTAACTAAAATGTTAGAGTATTATAACTTAAACTTTGGTTTTAATGCACTAATATAATAAATATATATATATATTTTTCTCTTTCCTGTCTTCAGTGAACTTACGTAAGTTTCCTAGACGTATCTATCAGTAGGATGGGCGATGTTCATATGGTTCCTTTTTATGGGAGTAATGACGATATACTGTGATCACTTTGACCACCACCCTTAAATGAAGCATAAATCACTTATTTATTACTAAAAATCAATCTGCAGCTTGTGTGATGTGCTGCTGATTGGGGAGTGACCCATTAGAGCCCTGCTGTGTTCATTGGTGTCTTTAAACAATATTTTACTTGAGAATGAAACAGTGCGGTGACTGTGTGTGATTGATTTACTGTATTTGGTGCTGCAATGGACTGGCGACCAGTCCAGGGTGTACCCCTGCAGAGAGCTGGGACAGGCACCACCAGATCCCTGTAACAATGGATGGATGGATGGATTCGATTCAATTTCAATTCAATTTTATTTAAATTGCAAATAAACATAAACAACGTAACACATAAACAACGGCTCCCTTGTGAGAGAAAAACCTTAGACCAAACAGCAGAAAGAAAAACTCCCCTTTAAGAGGGAAGAAACCTGGACCAGGACCTGGATCATAAGGGGAAGAAACCTGGACCAGGACCTGGATCATAAGGGGGGACCCTCCTGCTGAAGACCAGCCGGGTAGAACAGGAAGTAGAGAGAAGAAACACAGACACACCGTCAAAGGTACCAAAGACCAGATCCATCAGTATAATTATCTGTAAACTGGAGAACTGAGAGTTTTCTGTCCATCAGACTGGTACCTGGTTAGTTGGAGGACTACAGAGACCACTATCTAAACAGGTGTATACAGCAGACTCTGAGGTGGTCAGAGGGTGGGACTGCAGGTCAGTGGATCCTGCTGGTGTCCCCCTGCAGCAGGTCTACAGCAGCAGATCCAGATGAAGCTGTGTTGAAGACCAGCTGCTCTAGTCTGGTCCTGCAGCTGCAGCTGTGACTACTGGTCCTGATACACTAAAGTTTACACCAACTAGATGTTTTACTGAACACAAACGTTGAGGTGGAGGTGGTGTCAGCCTCCTTCACCCAAACTGGAAGTTGGTTTCAAAGTGATGGTTCCTGATAGCAGAAAGCTATCATGGATGGATGGATGGATGGATGGATGGATGGATGGATGGATGGATGGATGGATGGATGGATGGATGGATGGATGGATGGATGGATGGATGGATGAAATGTAGTATATGCCTGTGCTGCATCATGCTTGACAATGTGTTTATTTGTATTTTGTAGAGTTCAGTCCAGACTTCTCAGGGGGGCCAGAAGATGAGATGAAAACTTTCAATGAAGACATTTTCTGCAGCCACGGTATTTCACACCCTCAGAATTTTATTTTTTTTTCCCGCCATTGTCTAACAGCAAAGTGGTATTAAATGTTTACAGTACAAACATTTAGAGTGAAGGATGGTGCTGTTCATGCACTTGTGGTGTGATGTTTGTGTCTTGTTGCTGTAGAAGGTCTCAGTATTCTGGAGTCTGAACGGAAGCTGGTATCTACAGACGTTTGGACTAAACTGAGAGAATACTTCCCCAAAGCCCCAGAATTCACCCAAAGCCAAGAGCCGTGTCGACAGTGCATGGTAGGTAAATGCCGGTGAATATTTAGTTTGTGTCATGCAATGTTTGGCTCCAACTAGAAGGAACATACAGGATGGACGTTCTTGCTTTGTTGTGAAAGCTCTTCCTGCTTGTGTGTCCAGACGTTAGAGCAGGAGGAGAAGGACAACGAGGCGGTTAGTAAGATGATGGCACTCGACCAGAAGAACCAGCTGCTCAACCTCTTCCATGAAAAGAACCGGCCCACACTCACAAAGTGGCCTCAGGTAAACCCAAAGAAAACTTCAATCCTTTCAGTCCTGCAAGATTTTCGTGTCCACAACTTTAAAATCATCCTAATGAAACAGCAGCCCCCTCTCTGCTTGGTTTCCTCAGGGCACTGATGTTCTCTACATTGTTCCTCTGTATTTTGTGGATGAGTGGAGAAAATTCATCAGGTATGTTTGCTCTTGCAACAAAAGTGAATGTTGTCACGCGTAGCCGTGCACACTGAAGAACTACAACCCCATTTACTTCAATGATTGAGGGGAAATGGCAAATTTAAAAGAAAAAGACATTTTGACATTTCTTTTGACTTTTCTCTGTAGACTTTACAAACACATGGGCTTCCTATGTTTCTCCTTCTCTCCTTTCATTCACACACATTCGTTTTATCAATACAGACCTGCAATTCATACCAGTCAAGTTTAGAGTGTGTCTGACTCGACAAAAGCTATCTACAGTAATCCCATGTCCATGTAGTTATATCAGCTAGAGATCAATGACGGTTCTTGATTTTTGTCTGCAGTAACAGGTCACTGTTGTCCAGCTTAAGCTGATTTCACATTACACAGTTTTGCTTGTTGGCAAGCTCACCGACTTAAAGACACATCACAGATGCTCGCTGACACTTCGGCGACGGTTGATGGGCATCTAGGATGATAAATGTCTCATCCCTTCAAGAGATCCTCCATTTGAGGAACAGCCAATCAGACAGCTAGGATTGGATTGATGTCACCGTGAGGAAGGGAGACAGATGAGCAACCTGTGAAACACCATGCCACCATGTGATTTTACAAAAGATAAAACTTGGCTTTAACACTTCCTGTACTAGAGAAAATCTTTACTGCCCACTTGATCCCATGTTCGCTGTCTTTTCTTTTTATCGTCTCCTGAACAAATCATCGGGAAAGCAGCATCCGCTGCTTTTATTTCCCCCTCAGTCCATTTTCAGATAATTAACTCCTGTTTTACATGAAAGTAAAACTCATTTCTTGCATTTGTTGTGTACAAAACATGGTCAGACCATAGTGTGTCATCCATTCATCCATCCATTCATCCATCCATCCATCCATGGCTTCCTCGTTAATCATATAGTATAAACGCCACCATGACTTCAAGAATCGGCGAGTCTTGTAGTCTGAACAGGACATGCACGTTCCTTTGTCCTTTTCAAAATTAAATTCCTGCACGAATGGTTTAATGATTAATAATAAATCTGTTGACAATACAGATATTTTCTGTCCTGCTTTGCTCGCTCGCTGCCTTTGTATCAAATCATCTGTTTGAAATGACATCATTGTTTTTTCTTTACTTACTTGCCAACACTAAATTTTCCCCATACTAATTTTTTTTTTTTTTAAATGTTACAGGTCTGAAATGTAGAAAAAGTTGTTAATAAAAAAAAAAAACAAGGACGACAAGAAGAAACATGAAATATGTTTGTGAGAAATAAGACTCAAATAGAAGAACAGTTTTTATTTTTTTTTTTATATATATATATATATTTTGTTTTTTTTTTTTTTCCCCGTAGCTTGCAAACTGTTTTGGTTTTGTATTGGGAATTTACAAAGGTTATCTCTGTCACTTCTGGGTTGGCCCACTTACATCTGACTCATCTACATGTGCGTTCTTCAGGAGACCCACAAAATCATCTCCCGTGTCTAATGTGGGCAACACTCTGCTTCTCTGTCCCCACGGCGGCTTCATGTTCACCTACGACTCACTGATCAACGGAGAGGCCCAACAGTGAGTCCTGCTTGCTCCAATCTGTCTTTAAACTGTTGGAGATCATCCAACTGTATGCTGTAGCTTAATCACTGAGAAGAAGAAAAAAAAAAGAAAAGAAAGTAAAATTGTTAATTTCTGACTTAGATCCCTGATCCAGTGTCGTCTGTACCTGCAGAGGCCTCTGGTGTCAGTCAGGAGCAGGGAGGCCTCCTTCGCTTTCTTTTAGTCAACTGTTGTTTTCAATAAACACACAAGTGAAACCTTAGAGCACCCCTCTGTTTCAGCGTAACGTAGATGTTAAAGACGTTTTGTGGAATCTGCCATGGTCTCATGATGTGCTGTTTTTCTTGCACAGTATAGCTCTGCTCTGGCCTCACGAGTGGGACGTGATCAGCAGACTGTTCATCGTTGACACGCCGATATCCATCCGCTGCTTGACAGAGACCACACCCAACGGCTCGTCCACGCAGTACACCACTCAGCCCGGTACGACTGAGTTCAGTTTAAAAGCAATTTCAACCGTAACTGAAGACGTAGCGCAGTCAGTGGTTGTAGACTCTGACGTTTTCTCAGGATTTCTTTTTTTAATATTTATAAATAAAGTATATTTATTTTTATTTTGTATATTACTTTCATGTCCATAAAACTGTCCATTGTATTTGTGTAGTAGTCTTGTGGATCTGAACTAAATGTTGTGCTTTCTCATCAATTTGATGACTTGATCCAAACCTCTGGTCCTGCGATCAAATTGTGAAAGTTTTCACCTACACAAAATGGGAACGTGACCATGAACATGGGTATTTTAGGGATTAAAAGCATTTTCCACTGCTGAGCTGACCGTTTGTAACCAACTTGATACTGAATTGAGGTTGTTCATATGTTTAGATCTGTGCTGGGAGTGCAGAGAGAGCTTCCTATTCCAGCAGAAAAAGGACCTCAGAGAGTACACCCAGGCAACCATCTACATTCGCAAAGTCATTGAAGACACAAGGGTAAGAAATGGCAAACGTAGGTCTGACCACAGTGATTACGATAGACAGACTGCTTGTTCACTTGTCACTTTGTCTGCTTCAAGGCGGTGAAGGATGCTGCTCCAGAGGTGAACGCCAGCAGCTCCGAGGCAGAGGAGGAGAGGGAAGAGCATCCCAAGATGGAGGGAGACCCAGACTTTAGTCAGGTAATGGTCATCAATCGTCCTGTCGCATCAGAGCAGATGTACAAGGAGATGAGATGACGAGAGGATAAGAAACGGGCGTGTCTGTGACCTGGTATTTACTGACTACTGAAAAAATGTAGTATAGATGTAGTGCTAATGGTGTAATAGAGACAGCTGTGTGTGCATGTGACAATAAGTGTCGTTTGACTCCCCGTCTACCTGGAGTCCAAGCATTTAACATCTTAACCACAATGCCTCTGATACCAGCGTTTTCATAGTCAGTGTGGGTTCCTGTGGACTTCGTTTCAGCTCTGGCAGCACAAGTTTCATGAGTCACTTTTAAAGAGTCTTTGTCACCGCCCTCCAGCCTGAAGTGAAAGTTCACTGGCGTCACCTGGCGACCGCTGGCAACCGCTGGCGTCCGCTAGCGTCAGCTGGTAGCAAAGGTGTCAGCTTCAAGCTGCTTCGCTTTGCCTTTAAACCCTTCCAGGCCAATCCAAAACCGGTTGTAGCGGTCTCTTAGTACAGCTCAAGCAACAACAAGCCATATTATCGGAACAGTAAAAACGCTCTGTTAGGTCTTTATTTGCTGTTCAGTTAAGAATGTGTTCACTAAATAGTAAAAGTGATGACAGCTAGCCTCTAGCGATGCCCCACACAATCAAGTCCGCTTCCCTAATTATACATAAATATCGTTTTAAATAATTCTACCTGATGTAATACAAAGAAAGTTGTCAAGGATGTGAAACCTAGCAACAGAGAACAGAGCTGTTATTTGGTTCAGGCTGTAAATAAAAAGTTGTCCTTTGAACATGAATATCAGTGGACGGACTTGTTTTTGGAATCAGATGAGGGACTGCAGCTGAACCTACTTCCTCGTCGCCATCGACTAGGAAGCATTTGCTGCCACATGACCTTGGTGTGGTCGGATGTGGTTATTACTACATATGGGCAAGGCAAGGTCACATTTCATGTGACAATTCAAAGGGCTGTACATAAAAAGATCTTTAAAAATGCATTAAATATGGGGGTTTAAAAGCAGAAATGAAAGACAGACAGACTTAAGTTAAAAAGAACAAAACTAATGATGCAAGAAATAAAGGTTGTGGTGCATTACGGTAGTTTACTGAAATGCAGCAGTTAATGAAAATGTTTTCAACTTTGACTTAAAGCAGCTGGGAGTTTCAGCAGCCCTGATGCATTTTGGGAGTTTGTTCCACAGGTGAGGAACATAAAAGCTGAACGCTGCCTCACCTGTTTGGTTCTGGGCACAGAAAGTGGGCGTGGCCCTGATGATCTGAGGGTTCTGGTTGGTTCATCATGGACCAAGAGATCAGATATGTTTTGTCCTGAGACTATTCATAGATGTATAAACCAGCAGCAGGATTTTAACATCTGTTCTGGGACAGACAGGAAGCCGGTGTTAAGATCTAAGACCTGGAGTTATGTGGTCCAGTCTCCCGGTCTTGGTGAGGACTCGGGCAGCAGCGTTCTGGACTAACGGCAGCTGTTTGATGGATGTTTTAGGGACCTACGAGAACAGCGTTACAGTAGTCCAGTCTACTAAAGATAAAAGCCTGGACAAGTTCTTCTACATTCTGCTGAGACATCAGTCCTTTAATCCTCCAAATGTTCTTTAGGTGATAATAGTTCTGAGTCCAGAACCAGTCCCATATTTCTGGCTTTGCTATTGGTTTTTAGCTTCACTGCTTGAAGCTGAGTTTAATCTTTCCTCGACTCCAAGCACTGTTATTTCTGTTTTATCTTCATTTAACTGAAGAAAGTTCTGGCATATCCACTCTTTAATTTGATGAATGTTTGAATTGGATTATAGTCTCCTGGTCAGATGGTTATATAGATTTGTGTGTCATCTGCATAGTTATGGTAACACATTTTGTTCTTTTTCATAATTTCAGGAAATGGGAGATAATAAAGTATATAAATAAATAAAGATGATAAACAACAGAGGCTCCAGAACTGAACCTTGAGGAACTACACACCAAAATTGGACCTCTGCTTTTAACCCATCAACTAGTTTCACTAGTGAGCAGTGGGCTGTCAGCATCAGCGCCCGGGGAGCAATTGGGGGTTAAGGGCCTTGCTCAGGGGCCCCAGTGATTTACCATTGTGGGCAGCCCTGGGCTTGAACCTGGGTCCTCCACGCCCACCACTGTAACCACCAGGCCACCACTCCCTCAACTTCACATGTTATCGTTGTTAGCTCCCATTTGTAGTTACCTAAAGACACAAGATAGTCCCTGTCTATTAGATAGGACTCCAACCACGCAGGTGCCGTGCCAGAAAGTCCCACCCACTTCTTCAGCCGGGCTCAAGATGTGTCAAATGCAGCACTGAGATCCAGAAACACCAAGACTGAAATGTTGCCACTATCTGTGTTGGAGCGGATGTCGTTAAGGACCTTTACTAGAGCTGTCTCAGTGCTGTGATGTGGCCCGAAACCTGACCGGAAGACATAGCAACTTTAAAGACTGATTCCCAGGAATGATCAATGAATTGACTGCCATGTTAAGGGAGCGAAACTGACAAATTCAAGAGATAACAGTCAAAATGACAAGTTCCTTCAAGCGAATCTTCTTAATTTATGATGAATGGAAAGCTAGTTTCAACGCCGCTCTCAAACGCAGCCTACCAGCTTACAGCTTCTGTCCAACACTTTCATGAGATGAGAGGATGAAACTACCACAGAAACCAGCAGAAGTCAGTTGATTGGCCGGAAGCACCACAAATCCCATCCCTGGGCCTAATGGACTCATTGATTGTGGCTCTTCCACAGTTCCCCAGCTTTATATTAATTTGAGAACACTTAATAATGTATTTATCATTTAGTTTTAGCCAATTGTATGAAAAAATGATCACCGATTCCACCTTCAAGCTCTGATGGCTTGTATCTATCCTTTCAGTCACAGGATGGTGCGAAGCGGGTGAAGCTGAGCGACGGCAGTGCAGCGTCAACGGCTGCTCTCCCGGTGAGCAATGTGACCAAAGCAGGTGGAATTAGGCGAAGCACTCGACACAGGAAACTCCGTGGGGAGAAAGCGCTCATTGTTTCAGCCAATCAGACTTTAAAAGAGCTGAAGATACAGGTAAGGACTTCACAGGACAGGCAAGACGGCTGCAGATGATGACCAGATGTCCTCTACAACTTTGACTCCACTTTGTAATTGTAGATCATGCACGCCTTCTCCGTGGCTCCATTTGACCAGAACCTCTCCATCGATGGAAAAAGCCTGACGGATGACTCAGCCACACTGGGCAGTCTGGGTGTCATCCCAGAAAGCATCATATGTTTGAAGGTGGACATGACTTTGATCTCCCAGCTGCTGGATCTTTGCGAAAAATAAGGGTTACCTGTAAAACTTGAATGTCGGCGGTGTGACTGTAGACACCCTCTCTAAAACGTTTCCTGCTCTGTTTTCCTACAGGCTGATGAGCCGATTGCAGATTATGCTGCGATGGATGATGTCTACCAGGGTGAGTTGTTCTGCAGCTGTCGTACACACAACCCTACCTCCAACAGAAGTGTAAAATGTGAATAAAAACAGAATGTAATGAATTCAAAATCCCATAAACCCTCATTAACAAAACAAAAATCATTAACCTCACACCTGATTCTAATATATGTTCATTGTCGGATTGTCATCAAGGTCTGCACAAGTCTGGTAAGGACACAGCCATGTGTATCAGGGTGTGTTGAAGCAGGGTGAACCCGGGCGCTCGAGGACCCGGGCACTCGAGGACCCGGGCGCTCGAGGACCCGGGCTGCTTAAGACAACTGAAAACATTTGATGCATTCAGTCTTGAAAAGAAAAACATGACAAAGAAGATCCAGAACTGTCTGGCAGGAATCCTGAATCAGACTGAAATGGGCCAACGTTTCTCTCCCAAAACTCCATCACGGGTCTCCTCAGTCCAGACGTATATGAACTACTGTTAAGACGAGTAGTGAACATCACCTTGTCCCAACTTTGTAGAGCGTTGTTGCTGCCTTCAAGTTTAAAATGAGCTAATATTTTTTTGTAAAATGTTGAAATGTCATATTTTTAACATTTCATAGGTTTTCTTTGGTCTCTTGTAAATAAAATGTGAGTTTTTAGATGTATGAATTATTGCTTTCTGTTTTTATGCTCATTTAACGCAATGTCCCAACTCCTTTGGAAGTGTGTTTGGCAGCATTTTTCAGCTGCATTTACAATTTGTAACACTCAACTTATTTGGAATTTAAAAGCTTTCTTATATTTTGTTTCCTTTGTTCACAGTGAGAATGCCTGAAGAGGGATTTAAAGGTGAGCGCTTACTTTTCTTTATGTGTTATGAAGAGGATGGTTTTTTGCCTCCAGTGGGATCTTGGCATGTCTTTACTTCACACTTCCAAACATCGATTAGTTAAAAAAAATGCACACAAAACAAATAAATGGTTCTGTAAAATCCCATATGCGTCTTTTTAAAAACTAATGCAATGCCATACACAGATGTAGAATTAGATAAGCACTTGTATAAAAAAAGATAAAAATCTTTAAACTATTTGAAAATAAGTTATTATGAACAAGCTACATGAACAGATTGAATCAAGCGCTGTGGGAGAAGGAAGTTGAGTTCATGCCGGAGGTGGCAGATGAGTTAAGATGTGGTCAGGCTCACCGCGACGCAGCATCACTTCTGGCACCACTCATTTTAAGAGAGGACCTTGATCTCTACTTGGGGGTGAATTGGGTGAGACGGCGGGGCAATATTCCAGACAGAATTGGTAAAACCCAAACTTATGGTTGGTTTTACAGGAAATGTTTGGTGGAAGAACTTGAACGGGCCACGGTCCATGCTGTTGAGGTAGCAGACCCAGTTTTGCTGTAGTCACTACAGTCATGCGTCAGAGTTGAGTGGAATGAGCCCGACGACTAAACTAAATCCAGATTACAGAAAAACAGCAGTGCAGGAAATCACTATTAGTTTCTTAAATGCCAATTCTAAACCAAAGTGATCTACACCCACATTAGTGCCTTAAGTCTGCGTCAGGAGGGACATCCATCCATATTACCCCACGGTAGACCCTTATTGTATGGCTGTACGCACACAAGTGAAAACCTGACAGGAAATGGCCATTGTTGCAGATTGCTATCATAACGGCTTTCTGTATACGTGAACACAGTTTTGTGAAATACAGACTTAGGCTGCATAAAAGCTGATACCAAGGGCAACGAAGTCAGACGCATTTGCTGCTCAGTGTCCAACATGTTGTTGAGGCTTCTCTGTTATTTTAGTGATGGTCAGGACAATGCCTTGGCAAACCAAGGAAGATATGACCCGTGTCCAAAAATCACCCCGTACTAACTACATAAAGTGGTTTTCCTTTAACAAGGATCAGTAGTAGTTTTAAGGGGCTTTTATCATTGGAAAACCTCTCCATTATCAGGAATAACCATGCAACAAGAAGTTTCAGGAACCTCCTATGTGCCTGAAAAGCACCCCTGCCTTGGGTACTTCAGCACAGCCCTGAAAAAGTGTTGGGTGGAGGGTAGTGCTGACTGAACATGCTGTGGACAGGAGATTACATTCAGTCCTCTCACTGTCTTCTTCAAGTTCAAGTCGTCTTGTCTTTGACTTAACTTCACAGTCCACACAAGCAGCAAACAGAATAGCAGCAGTGATGATCAGTTTGTTTTTCTACTTTGTGTTCTTCTTTGCTGTCTACTTCTATTTATTCATTGGTTGCTGGCAAACCGCAAAAGTGGTACACTACTGCCACCATGCGAAGCAGTAGTTTGCTGATGCAGTGGATCCTGCCAGGTCCTTGACTGTAGTAGAGGCACAGCGTCTAAAAAGACAAGAGGTCAACTTATGTTACCTTCCAGCCTCCTAGGACTCACTCCGGACCGCCACTAACGGAAAGCCACATGTACAGTAGTACACACTTATCGCTGTATGGTGGGGTTCTGCATAGGGGACTATGAACTGAACTCATCAGCACAATGAATGTTACTTTTAATATTCTGTGTGTGTTTTTGAGGGTCTATGTCCTGTCTCTTACAAGCTAATGTTAAACTCATCCTTTCCATCCTTCTGCAGGAACGGGGCTTCTTGGGCACTGAGGAGAGCTCCGCTGTAGCCATGCTTGATTTGGACGAATGAGAGAAGGAAATTTTAAAAAGCTTGAATTTGTCAAGTGTCTATATATAAATAAGTGCTTTAATTTTCTTTGTTTATCATGTTTTGACTAAGGTTTCTTTCATAAAACTGTGATTTAGTTGCAAAGCATCAGTTTCTCCTCTGCATAAGGTGTGCTGGCCTGATCTTGAAGGTTCTGAGGTTCTGCAGGTCCGTGTGTTCAGACTGACTGGCGGCAATGAGTTGAAGAAAGTTCAACCACTTCTTCAACTCTGCAGTTACATTTTACTGTTAATGAAGAAAGTTAACTTTGTTGATCTTTTAAATTATGGCAGAAGAAAATTGCAAGAAAATGTTCTCTGTTCTGTGAAAGCTTGGGTTCTCACTACAGTTTACAAGTTTGTCTAAACAATGCACGCGTCGTCATAACTGCAGTTACATGTTAGATCAATTATTACAGCAGCTCTGTATCCATATTCTCCATGTTGCAGTTATAGATGCACCTCTACAAAGTTTATGTAGAAGCTGATTCCTGGAAGCTGCGGCCGTGCAAATGTTGATGTGAGATACAGAAGGCGAGCAGTGACCTGGCCTCTTCTTTTCACTGTTATTTCTTATGGACAATAAAGTTATTTTCAAGGCATCCTGTCCCTGCATGATCACAAGTGTTGCTGTTAAAAAGATGATCTGGATTTTTAGTCATGTCGGCAGCAGAAGTGCCAGCATCTGTGCCCACTATTTAGGATACAGATCTACTGAAGTCTGTCCAGGCGCTCTTTGGGTGAAAACAAAACCTTTGACAGGTCACCAGGCCATCGCAGGGCCACATGGAGACAAGCAGCCACTCTCACTTCTACAGGCAATTTTGGATCACCAGTTAATCTGACATCAATACTTTGGGATTGTGGGAGGAAGCTTGAGTACCCAGAGAAAACTCACTCAAGCACAGGAAGAAAATACAAACTTCACACAGGAGAACCAGGAACCTTCTCCCTGTGAGGTAACGGTCCCACCCTCCGAGCCACCATGCTGACCTTGAGCATACATTTGGGTAAATGGTTACTTTAAGCTCCAAAACTGAGAGAACGCAATCCTGTCATTTAGTTGTAGGCATCCTGCATGTAATAAGTCCATTATTCAGTGAGCTGTTAAGTCTTCCGAGTGACTGATATCCAAATCAGAGAAGAACTGTTTGTCCATCTTCAACTTCACTTTGGTGTATTTATGTGCCTTTTGAATTGGATTAACTTGGCTATAACCAGACTATGAAGACAACTGGAAAACCTCACTGTGACGTCACCCATAACTTTCTGGAAGTAGATCTAAATCAATTTTTCGGCCCAGCTAGGTGGTCCAGGAGGAAAAGCTGACAAACGGCAGCGGACGGCTCCAGCTGGGTGAAGTCGCCATGAGTGGAGCTGGCAGCCGAGGCGGTTACGAGCTCGGCCGGGGCTGCTGATTGGGCATAACTTTTGTTATGTGTGAAATAAGACTAATTATACTCTTTAAGTTCTGAATTCGCAGCTCATGTCAATTTCACAGAAGGTGCTGAGTTAAACTGAAAGCGATGGCCCTAGCCCTCAACATTATAGACTTAAATGTAGCTTTCATTTTTAAAAAAGGGGGGAAAAAAACATAATTTAAGCACAACTATTTGGCTTTGTATAATTTTACTTGAGTTTCATAAAAAATTCTCCCAACCATACAGTGTCTTTGCAATGGAGACCAAAACTGTAATTTGTACCACTATGTGTATTTCTCTTATAAAGTTGGACATTTTAACATAAGAGAATGAAAATTGACTGAAATTGGGAGCCATCCACTGGTTTTCAGGTAATGAACTGCAGATTCTCTTATTTACGTAAAAGATTCAACCTTAAAGCAGGAATGTTGGCGCTTGTTTGTAGTCAGAAGACAACTGTTTCCATGTTTAATATGAGCATTTCCTATTTAAAAACTGCACCTCACATTAACACCATACTCAATGTTCTTCATGTCATAAGACTAATCAGTTTTGTTCTCTTTTATTTTATGTTTTTAAAAACAAGTGTTTATGCCTTTTACTCAAGGCCCCGCTCCCTCTTCTACAAAGCCCTGCTGGTTTGACTGCAGTTTATATAAGTCAGATGCAAACTGGGTCACCTAAGCCTGATAAAAGATTCTCAAGCATTTGACATTTGCTGCTCAGGAGAAGCATCTGTGGATGAGAACCATGGTTCGCACAAAGGAGAAGTCTGAAGACGTATGACAAAGATGAAAGAATAAAGCTGGAAGACTGAGTGTTCAGGCATCCACCAGTCCACAGTTAAACTGTCTAGAAATGGAGAAAGTTAAGTACTGTAGTTGCTCTTCCTAGAAGGTGGAGTACAGCCAAGATGACCCAAAAAATCTAAGGCTTTGATACCAACATTTTAAAAGTATTTAACCAGTTGGGGTTTTTTTAATATTGTGTATCTTATTTACCTATATTAAATAAAAAATTATAAGAGTTGGATTTTTTTTATATTACTGTCTGAGATATTAAGTGAATTAACATATTAGAGCAGTAACTGAACAGCTGAAACGCTGAGCAGCTGAGTCGCTTTGCCGTTTCTACAACCTCCAGACTCCATCGGTACCGCTAAATGGAGGTGGATAAATGATATATAGCCTAAACTAAATGTAATTCAAATCACAAACTTTCTCAGAGAAAGGTTCAGGAGATGTTTATTCATTTTTTTAGAATGAACGGGCGCATTAATCCTTATGTTTGTTTTTTTAATGTGCTGCTTTTATTTGTATAAATATTGCAACTTCATGTGAAATGAATCATTTCATTAAATTACGATTTTGCTTTTGCAAATGTGCGTATCTTGTAACATTACAAGTTCATATTACGACTTGACCTAATTTCAACTTAAATTTACTACTTTATTAAAACAAAAGCAGTTTAATCTTGTAGATTTACGGCCCGTTTTGTGTAAAATTCTGAGACGTTAACGAGTCCAACTGAGGGCGCCAATGTACGTGAAAGATCACTTTAACCTAAATAAGCCTACTGATGGTAAAGAGAGGAGTTTAGACGAGTATTTTGTTTTTATTATTTTATTATTTTATTCATGTTGTTGATGTTGTAACAACATCCGGGTAATTTGTCTCCGTGCGGAACCTTTGAAAGCAGAAAAGAAGGTGGTTCGTCCAAGTACTGTCTCCGCGGGACAACAATAAAATGTACCAAGTAATTTATGAAGTAGTTTTTGTTAACTTTCTGGAAATTTTAAATGAATATATTTTTTAAAAGAAGTAGCTCGAAAGACGTCCGTGGACTGGAACGTGGAACCAGATTCCGGTAAAGGAACCGAGCTCATTTCTCTGCCGCACTGGGTTTTGGTTAAGCTTTATTGCGCACGCAGGAGTTGTTCATCCAAGAAGTTTAAATAAAGAGACGGATCTTTTGAATAAGTGAAGGTAAAGTGACGTAGCCGGGCTCGCTCGAGACGGAGGACCGGGGCTCGGCGTTCCGGAGTCCCAGAGCCAGAGCCCGAGTTCGGGACTCAGAGCTCCAAGGGTCTCAGTCCCGGAGTCCCAGAGCCAGATCCGGGAGTCCGGGAGTCTGGGACTCAGACCCCCGTGCTCTGGGTCCCGGGCTCAGAGTCCCGGACCCCCGGGCGCGCTCTCTGTTCGTGTTCATGGTTTTTTGTTTCGTGTCATTGACGTCGTGAGCTGCAGGATTACCGGCTGTTTTCTTGACGTCACCAGCCGTCATCTCCTCTGTGAACATTCACCTGTAATCCGAGCCAGAGCCGTTAATAGCTTCTTTAGGGGCCCTATGCGGGTTTTTGTTTGAGGACTAATATGTAGTATAATTACGGTGTGGTTGTTCATTAGTCTGTTGTAGTCTGAGAGACGGTTAGATTCACTAATAAACTATGAAGGTCAGACCCCGGGACGCCACCAGGAGACCCAGCTGCATTCTAGCTGGCACAGAAAACCACCTGTGTTCTGTAGGTGGCTCACAAAAACAGAGCTCCAGTTCAGAACTAGGAAATTCAGGCAGAGATTTTGTCATCAAATTAACCTTTAATCCAAAGTTGAAAGAAAAATCTGAATTTTTAACTTCAGAAACTTGCAAATTGCAAAAAAGACACAAAGAGTCAAATGGTAGATACTAGCAGCTGAAATAACTTCCTACGCAGGGAGGCCGGGCGAGAACTGGAGTCACCTGGGAGAGGCTTGGAGTCACTGCTCCTCCCTGAGAGGAGCCAGCTGATGTGCTTCAGTGGTCCTTAGGATGCCTCCTGAATTCCTCCCTCTGGAGGTGTCTGGGTATGTCCAACTGGGAGGAGGCCTTGTGGCAGACCCAGCTCAAGCTGGAGGGATTGTAACCAGGGGTGCACATAGTCTGTCGACGAGGCCCAGTGTGCTGCAGGTTTTAGATGGTTCCCTGTTTCAACACACCCTTCTCCTAATTAAGGGTCATCGTCAGCTTGTCATCAAGGTTTGGAAAAGTCTGTTAATGGCACGGCCATGTCCACCCGGCTGTGTTCAAGCAGGGAAACATCTGGAGCGCACCGGCCCTCGAGGACCAACCATGTGCGTGCCTCAGTATTCCCCTGGAGGTGTCTGGGAGGGGCGGCCCCCCACGACCTGATCTTAGTTAAGTGTATAGATGTTGAAAGATTGCATCATTGCATCTGCAATGATTGCATTGAGCAAGAAAGGGCTCCAGCAGTAGCTCTGAGATTGTTTTGTGGGGTAGCTTTTCAAAGATACAAAGTGTACCTAATGGTTTAGTTTTAACAAGTAGTCCTCATTATCAGCCTAATATCCACATTTACTCATATTACAACCAGTTACACCCTTAAACTGTTGTTTCTCCTCTAATCTCCAGCATGCTCCAAATGTTTGCAGGAACTTAAATAAAAATTTTAAAAAAATCTGTTCATTTCAGTGATGACTTTGTCCTGATCTTGTCTCCAGAACAGAGTAGAGGAACAGTTTCCACATACATCACCACAATGCTGGAGCTCCCAAACTACAGCAGCCAGCTGCTGCAGCAGCTGTGGGCCCTGAGGAAGGAGGGACACCTCTGTGACTGTACCATCCTGGTGGGGGACACTCACCACCCGGCACACAAACTGGTGCTGGCTGCCTCCAGCATGCTCTTCAGGTACTCAGCATCCAGGACATGATTTCTGAAACTCGGAGTAGCTCTTGCCATCAGGGTCCAGTCTGAAGGTGATTAGGTGAAGTTGAACAATGTGCATGATGCTGTTCACGGTCCACAAAACACATCAGACGTTCAGGGCGGTCAGTCAACGGTCCACAAAACACATTGGACGGTTACGCCGATCCGTCAACGGTCCACAAAAAAACGGATCGGACGGTCACGCCTGTCCGCAACTGTCCACAAAACGGATTGGACGGTCACGGCGGTCCGTCAACGGTCCACAAAACGGATCGGACAGTCACGCCGGTCCGTCAACGGTCCACAAAACGGATCAGACGGTAATAAATGTAAAGTAGCAAAAATGAAGGCAGCTAGCCACGCCCCTAATTTTTTGTGGTAAAAAAACATTTGTCATGGACGTGAAATTTATTTATGGAGGACAAAAATTGTTTATGTGCCATTTTTGCCAAAAAGTTGGACAATTCAACGTGGAGGTTGTTGCAGAGGACGAGTCACTTTTGGGGCCACCTCCCAGTGGTCAGACGAGGAAGTGCTACTTCTCCTGGAAGTTGGAATGTTGGTGTTTGTGTTGGACCGAATGACCGGATGGTGTCCAGGTCCAACATCATCATGGCTCCACGGCTTGTATTTGGTTTTCCTTAAACATCTTTTTTTTTTTTTTTTTTTTTTTTTTCCCTTTCTTGTCAGTGTGGACATCGTGCACACGCTGTATGTACGATACACACCGAAATTAGTCTCTGCTTTTAACCCATCAACTAGTTTCACTAGTGAGCAGTGGGGCTGCTAGCAGGGCAGCGCCCCGGGGAGCAATTGGGAGTTAAGGGCCTTGCTCAGGGGCCCCCAGTGATTTACCATTGTGGGCAGCCCTGGGCTTGAACCTGGGTCCTCCACGCCCACCACTGTAACCACTAGGCCACCACTCCCATCTTGCTGGTCATTAACACCAAACAACCCCACTTTGGTTTCATCTGTCCATGGGACATTGTTCCAGAAGTATTGTGGTCTGTTTAGATGTAGTTGTGTAAACCTCACTTGTGTGGAACACTAACAAAAGTCTTGAATGTTTTCTACTTGTAATTAGTATTTCGCAGTGTAGAATTTTGAACTTCAAAAAATGAGGAAATTGTTTTATAACCCTTTCAAAGGTATGTCAGCAAACATAGCTTTTTTTTAGCATTATTGCTGATGCCTTGCCTTATTGGCATTGTGTTAACATGCACCCGAACGCTCCAGACTATCAAACTGCCAAAACGTTTGTTTTTATAGGCGTCTGCACACCTGCTGATGATCAGTTCATCAAGATCTGATAAATAGCAGCGTCTTTGTTTTTATTTAAAAAACATGGCATAAAAAATGGGTGGTATTAACTTCTGCACATGACCGTTGGACTGAAGGTCCCAGACCTTCTAAGAGTTCACATTTTAAAATGATGAAGAAAATTAAATAAAAACTATTATCAGCAATTTATAATGAAAACAAACAAAAGAAAGGAAGGTGGTTGATGCAGTTGGAGTTTTGAGTTGTCGTTTACTAGGAGCTCTGGTTTCCATCAGGTCTCTGCTTGATGGCTCGGACACCATCTCCATCGACACCTCCCTGGTGTCCTCGAACGAGTTCAGCTGTCTCCTGGACATGGTCTACACTGGTAAGTTGCCTTTGGGCAAACACAACGTCAGCCGAATCATAGCAGCTGCAGACAGCCTGCAGATGTTTGACGTGGCTGTGGGCTTCAAAAACGTCCTCACCAGTCTGGTGAACCAGCAAGCTCCCGTCCTAGCTCATTCTACACAAACCACACAAACTCCTGGTCTCACTGGAGCCACCAGGGAAGAGAGTTCGAGCTCTGAGGGCTTGTCCTCATTCAGTAAGGACGATTCAACTGCAGACAAGATGAGCCCTGAGCTGAAAGAGGACCACAGTGACAAAGACAATGAGGACATGCCAGCGTGTAAAAGAGCCCGTGTGGAGCTCTGTGACTCCTCAGGTCAGTTGTAGCAGGTTAACACATCCAAAGCGTGTATGCCAAGCACTAAAAACCTGAATCACTGCTCTCTGCGTTCACACAGAACCTCAAGAGTCCAAATCCTTGGAGAGCGGAGTGAAAGAGAACAATGCTTCTGCTGTCGAGCCACTCAGTGGACCTGCTGATCTTCTGCAACGCTCCTCTCAGCTGGTGGAGCTCCTCAGAAACATCCCCTCCATCCTGGAGCTGCTGAACCAGGCAGCGCAGAGCAGTCTGGAGCACGGGGACAGACAGGTAGGATGAGCTGCCCCAAACTTGAAGAGATTTTTACACCCCATTACAGACTTAAACCTTATGTGATCCTCCTCATTATTAGTACAACTCTAATTTTGAGTATCAAAAAACATTTCAAAAGCTGAACGTGGCTGCAATGAAAGTAGTAAGAGCCTGAGCTTTTTCAGACCTTCACTCCTGCTGCCAGCTCAGGTTTTGCGCTGTATTTCTGCTGTCAGGTGGTCTGTCGGTGCTGTGAGGAGGTTGATCCCAACTCAGCGCTGGAGAAGCTGATGAGCAGACTGAGAGATGGAGCGATCACTGAACAAGCTCTTCTTCAGCTGCTGCGGTCCATCCAGAAGAAAGCTCCGACCTCCTTCTGCACACCGCTCTCGTCTCTGCTGGGCGACTTGGTCGAGAGCTCACAGCCTGATGATGACCAACCTGAAGGTGAAGATCGGGTCTCTGCTGCTCTGAGCAGGTCCCTTTAGATTTCATGTCTCTAATCCTTCTGCATCTGATACAGCTGTGAAGGACTCCAGAGGTGAAGAGCAGCTGGAGGAAACTTCAGACAGTAAAGGGCACACAGAAGAGGATGAGAAAGATGCAAATGCAGTGGCAGACTCTCCCTCTCCTCCCCCTTCATCCACCTCCCCCTCCGCCTCTCCCCCCGCCTCTAAGCCGTACTCCTGCTCCTGGTGCAAGAAGAGTTTTGATTACAAGTGTCGCATGTCGGCCCACATGAAACGCTGCTCCATGTCGCAGGAGTGCAAGCAGCCGTGTCCCGAGTGTCCCGAGAAACTGCCCAACCAGAGAGCTCTGCAGCGCCACCAGGCTCAGGTTCACCGCAGCACGCGGCCCAAGAAGAAGGTGGCCTGCAACCTCTGTGGACGCACCTTCGCCCACCCATCAGGTGAGATCAGAGTCTGTGGGGTAGGGGAGCATCACCATGACACCTGAGACTGCAGGCGGAAATGTTGCTGAGTCTTACTGCCGGAATACGACTTTTTACTGGGTACCTCAGTAAAGTTTCTTCATTTCCAGACCAACATAGACAAAAACAAACAAAAAACAGTTCAGATAAATTACAAACTCTTTTCTGCTCTGCTGTTGTCCAGAGGTTCAAACAACTGACACATCAGACACACTCACAACTAAACATGTCATCTCTGTTTCAATCAGGTATGATTTACCACAAACGAACGGAGCACTTTGAGGAGAAGCCGTTTGTTTGTGAGGAGTGCGGCGCCAAGTTTGGTGCCAACTCGTCGCTAAAGAATCACATGCGCCTGCATACGGGAGAAAAGCCGTACCACTGCAAGCACTGCGACATGAGCTTCAGTGTGGCTGCGGCCCTGGCCTACCACACCAAGAAGAAGCACTCAGAGGGTACGACACACTCTCCAGATGTTCCTGGCTGAACATCTGGCTATATTTAGTCTTCCTTCTATATGTTACATGTGGGTTATTAAAATTCAAAATTTGATTCTACTTTCCACTGCCTCTTCTTTATTTTTTTTTCATGAATTTCTAGGTAAGATGTACGTGTGCCAGTACTGTAAGGCTGTCTTTGCTCAGTCCATCGAGCTGACACGTCATGTTCGGACACACACTGGCGACCGGCCGTATGTGTGTCGGGAGTGTGGGAAGGGCTACAGCCAGGCCAGTGGACTCACGGTGCATCTGCAGACCTTCCACAGTAAGAACAGGTCCATCAGACTAAACCAGATGCTTTTGGTGCAAGTTTGGTGTAGGTTTCAGGAGAGTTTTGGCCATTTGTGCAGGAAACCAAATCAAAGCTAAAAGAGGCTTCCATATTAAACACTTACCACCACTGCTAATGCTAATGCTACTCCTTATACTGCTAATGCTGCTGCTAATAACGCTACTGCTAATGCTACTACTGCTGATCATACTACTACTACTGCTGATCATACTACTACTACTGCTGATCATACTACTACTACTGCTGATCATACTACTACTACTACTGCTGATCATACTACTACTACTACTACTGCTGATCATACTACTACTACTACTACTGCTGATCATACTACTACTACTACTGCTGATCATACTACTACTACTACTACTGCTGATCATACTACTACTACTACTACTGCTGATCATACTACTACTACTACTGCTGATCATACTACTACTACTGCTGCTGATCATACTACTGCTACTGCTGCTGATCATACTACTGCTACTGCTGCTGATCATACTACTACTACTGCTGCTGATCATACTACTGCTACTGCTGCTGATCATACTACTGCTACTGCTGCTGATCATACTACTGCTACTGCTGCTGATCATACTACTGCTACTGCTGCTGATCATACTACTGCTACTGCTGCTGATCATACTACTGCTACTGCTGCTGATCATACTACTGCTACTGCTGCTGATCATACTACTGCTACTACTGCTGATCATACTACTGCTACTACTGCTGATCATACTACTGCTACTACTGCTGATCATACTACTGCTACTACTGCTGATCATACTACTGCTACTACTGCTGATCATACTACTGCTACTGCTGCTGATCATACTACTGCTACTACTGCTGATCATACTACTGCTACTACTGCTGATCATACTACTGCTACTACTGCTGATCATACTACTGCTACTACTGCTGATCATACTACTGCTGCTACTGCTGCTACTACTACTGCTGATCATACTACTGCTGATCATACTACTGCTGATCATACTACTGCTACTACTACTGCTGATCATACTACTGCTGATCATACTACTACTAATACTACTGCTGATCATACTACTGCTGATCATACTACTACTAATACTAATACTACTGCTATTACTACTGCTGCGTATGAGGAGGTCCGGTGGTAAGAGAGCACCTCCTTCTGCATTAACTCATAAGTAAGTGCGACAGTATGGTCAGGGAGGAGTTATTTCAAACAGATGACAAGCGTACCATAATACTATCAATGAAATGAAGGAGCAGATGCAGAAACTGTGTTTATCTAATCCTTTTCTGCACAAACTGGTGTTTATTAAGGAGAAATGTAGGGTCAGATTGAGCAACCTGTTTCTTTCCTGTCGTACAATATAAGACATGTCTGAGCTGAAACTGCAGCAAGAAGTTCTTCAAGAACTTCAGTTTACTTTATTAGCAAATGAATGTTAAACAAAGTTGGGTTGTTAAAACTAGTGTGTATGTAGTAACACCACTCTAACCACATGGGTGCCACCTATCACAAGAAAGTTATAGCAGAAATAAACATATTTACAGCCTGGTTATAAGACAACAATAAATTTATCTCTAATATGATTGACCGACAGTCAGGTCAGCCAATTGCTGCCCGTTATTACTTCCTCATCCATAATTCAATTAAATTTTATTAATATAGCGTCTATTACAATACAAGTTGTAATAGACGTAAGTTGCAAGCTTTCCAGAGACCCAGAACATGACCCCCGAGCAATTATTACATAAACAACAGCAGGTTAAAAACTCATAAGGGGTGCCGAGGGGTGCCGCTCTACCCGGCTGCCGAGGGTCAGCCGGGTAGAGCAGGAAGTAAAGAAAGAAAAGAGACGTCGACACATCGTCAAAGGAACAAGACAGGATACAATTGTAATATTATCTATCAGCAGTAGTCCAATTAGACTTTTGTGTATATGGGTGACATATGGATAGATGGTGATCCAAGGGGATGAGGAATGCAGGTCGGGATGTCAGCAAATATCCAACAGACATCCACACAGACAGGTGAAGGCAGACACTGGGATGGTCAGAGGTGGAACTGCAGGTCAGCAAGCAGCTCCTGAGGTTCTGGTCCGCAGGACATGCAAAGAAGAGGAAAAGAAGGGCCAGACAAGCACAAAAAACTACAAGAACAATGGAGCACAATTATGCTTATTGGAATACTGTTAATAACTGAGGGTTGAGGTGAAGCAGAGACAGAGAAGGCAAAGAGAAACAGAGGAGGTGAAGGGCACCACTCAGTGGATCATGTTGGTGCCCCCCTGCAGCATAGGCCTATAGCAGCATATCTACACCGAAGCTGTTTAAAATGAGCTGCTCTAATCTGGTCCTGTAGCTGCAGCTTTGACTACTGGGCCTGACACATTAAGGTACTAAATATACACTAACTATATGCTTTATTAAACAGAAATGTTTTAAGTTTAGTTTTAAAGGTGGAGGTGGTGTCAGCCTCCTTAACCCAAACTGGAAGTTGGTTCCAGAGTGATGGTGCCTGATAACAGAAAGCCCGTCCTCCAAATCTACATTTCGATACTCTAGGAACTACGAGTAAACCTGCACCCTGAGAACGGAGAGCTCTATTAGGAACGTACGGTACTATCAGGTCTTGCAAATATCGCGGCGCTAGGTCATTTTGGACTTTATATGCAAGTAATAAAACATTTGAATTTGATTCTAAATTTTACGGGGAGCCAATGGAGGGAAGCTAAAACTGGAGAGACGTGGTCTCTCCTGTTTATTCCTGTCAGCATTCCCGCTGCTGCATTTTGGATCATCTGGAGGATCTTCAGAGAATTACTTGGACATCCAGCCAACAACACGTTACAGTAATCTAGTCTAGAAAATACGAACGCATGAATGAGTTTTTCAGCATCACTCTGGGAGAGGATGCTCCTAATCTTTGCGATATTACGGAGGTGGAAAAACACAGTTTTACAAACCTGATTAATATGCTGTTTAAATGACAAATCCTGATCGAATATAACGCCAAGATTTCGCACAGTTTTACTGGAGGCCATCGCAAGACCATCTAATCCCTTCCTAAGCTGTTTGGGACCACAAACAACAACCTCCGGTTTATCAGAATTTAGTAGCAAAAAACTTGTGGACATCCAGTCCTTGATGTCCTTAACACACACCTGAAGTTTGTCTAATGGTTCTGTTTCATCTGGCTTCATAGACAGATACAGCTGCGTATCATCAGCATAAAAATGAAAATTAATGCCGTGGTTCCGGATAATACTTCCCAAGGGCTGCATGTATAAACTGAACAGGATTGGCCCTAGAACTGAACCCTGCGGGACACCATAGCAGACCCTTGTCTGTACGGAAGAAACCTCATGTACATGAAATAACTGGAATCTATCAGACAGATATGATTTAAACCAATCTAGAGCTGTCCCTTTAATCCCAACAACATACTCTAGTCTCTGCAGTAAAATGCTGTGATCTATGGTATCAAAAGCAGCGCTGAGGTCCAGCAGAACCAGTATGGACACTAACCCATTATCTGAGGTCCAGCAGAACCAGTATGGACACTAACCCATTATCTGAGGTCCAGCAGAACCAGTATGGACACTAACCCATTATCTGAGGTCCAGCAGAACCAGTATGGACACTAACCCATTATCTGAGGTCCAGCAGAACCAGTATGGACACTAACCCATTATCTGAGGTCCAGCAGAACCAGTATGGACACTAACCCATTATCTGAGGCCATAAGAAGGTCATTCGAGACTGGAACCAGTGCTGTTTCTGTGCTATGATGCATCTGAACCCTGACTGAAAAATTTCAAATAGATCATTTCTATACAAATGGTCACACAGCTGGTTTGCAACTACCCTTTCCAGAATTTTAGAGATAAATGGAAGGTTGGAAATTGGTCTATAATTAGCTAAAATGTCTGGGTCAAGAGAGGGTTTTTTAAGTAATGGTTTGATTACTGCGACTTTAAAAGCCTGTGGCACATATCCTAAGACTACGGACAAGTGTATCTGTTCCAGTATTGTCGCACCAATAAGAGAGAAAACATTTTTAAGTAGTCGAGTTGGGACGGGGTCTAACAGACGTGGATGATATAGATCCATTGACGACTGAGGTCAGGTCGGGAAGGTCTACAGGAACCAAACAGTCTAGAGTCAGGTCGGAGCATAAGGGAGTAGCCGAAGTTGAAGAAATGCCCACAGCCACTGCCGGGTGGGTGTGGCCGATTTCCTCTCTTATTCTGACAATTTTATTGCTAAAGAAGCTCATGAAGTCTTCACTACTGAGAGCTGCACAATATGCATAATAAATATCTACAGACCTACAAGAGAACCACTTTCTTTCCATTTTACGCACTTTGTTTTAACATACGAATATGTGAGTTAAACCAGGGAGTTAAGCTCCTATGGTATCAAAACAAACTAAAATCAGAGTATAAGGATTCGAAGATTCAGAGCCCATAACGCCGTGCAGACAGACGCAGACCGCGAACAACAAACAGGAAGTGACGCAATACGTTACCCTGCTTAGGAGTCACGCTACCGCGCTTGGCAAAGAAATGGACCACATGGCCAAATGCTGCTCTCTTGTTTCATGCAGTCTCTGGGCAGCCGGGTCAACGCTGGTCTGACTTGATCCAGATGTGAAGAACAGTTGCAGTTCCTTGACTGACCACTAGGGGCGGGCTCCGAAAATAAATTGGTCTCCATTGATTCTCATGTTAATACGCAGTTTTGCTAGAAAAAGATAGTTACAAAAACGTTTTTGGTCTCCATAGATTTCACATCCATAACATCTGTATGGGGGATTTAAATGTAAAATTTAAAAGAATAATTTAATTTAATTCAATTATATTTTATTTATATAGCGTCTATTACAACACATGTTATCTCTAGGATCTTTCCAGAGACCCAGAACATGACCCCATATCAAATATTACTAAAACAGCAGGTAAAAACTCCCCTTTTAAGAGGGAAGAAACCTGGATCATAAAGGGGGACCCTCCTGCCGAAGACCAGCCGGGTAGAGCAGGAAGTAAAGAGAGAAGAGACACAGACACACCGTCAAAGGTACAAGACAGGATACATCAGTATAATTATCCATCAGCAGCAGAACTAAGACTTCCATGTATATATGGGTGATATATGGTTATTTGGTGATCCACATAGACGAGGACTGCAAGTCAGCATGTCAGCAGGTCTCCAACAGAGACATTTACACAGACAGGTGGAGATAAATAAAGACCAACAGATCATAAGTATTCTTCTTTTGAAGTCAGTATGGCTCATTGTGCTGTTAAGTATTAAGAAACCACTGGGACTGGTTCTGGCTGGCAGGAAACGTTTCTGGGGAGCAGAAAATCTGAAGAAGTGTAAAAGTGTATCTTACCCGAGTTGGAGCTGAAAAAAGTTGAGCAACATTCGTTTTTACAGACGCTGCAGTAAACTATCTACCTGACATGAAAATTACGAAGAAGAAATAGCAGGAAATTTGAAAAAGAACAACAATCTATCAATCACGCTTCACGCTGTCGGTATGATGGAGAAGCTTAAAGTACAGTTGGTGGACATGTATCATCTTCCATCAAAAAGGCTTCCAGAAGCTTCAAAGGCACCCGTCAGAAAGTCTGTGGGCGACATCACAGGGGGGTTTGTTCAGGTCATAGTCTCTGGTCAAAACACAAGAAAGTGCACCTCTAGAGGGACACAATGGTATTGCAATACTGTCCGCACCATGACCCTTCTTTAAACAGTTTTGAGAGCAGCGTCTGTCAGCAGGCAGGTCTTTACACAGTCATGTGGTCTGATCTGGTAAATGTTTCATGCATTTGTCTGAATGAATGCTGGACGAATGCAGAAACAAATCATTTAAATTGTCTCTGTGTGTGTGTGTGTGTGTGTGTGTGTGTGTGTGTGTGTGTGTGTGTGTGTGTGTGTGTGTGTGTGTGTGTGTGTGTGTGTGTGTGTGTGTGTGTGTGTGTGTGTGTGTGTGTGTGTGTGTGTGTGTGTGTGTGTGTGTGTCAGACGTGTCTGAACCCCATGACTGTCAGAAGTGTTGCCTCAGCTTTACCTCGCTGGAGGAACATCAACAGCACATCCAGGAGTTCCACCCAAAGGAGTTCCACAAGTGCAGCAGCTGCAGCAAGGTGTTCACCAGCGCCGGCCTGCTGGACAAACACAAGGCTTCACACAGCGGAGGCAAACCGTTTAGCTGTGAACTCTGCAGCAAGTCCTACCAGGTAAGAGGAGCGCGCTCAGCGTTCACGTCGCTTCAGTGTGCAGTCAAACGAATCGAGCACAACAGCACTTCTAACGACTCAAAGTACAACAGTAGCTCGGTACTGCATGAGAGACGAGCGGTGGTCATGGACTCCCAAACAGGTTCTCCGATCTAGCAGCTCCTGGTTGAACAGCTCACAAATGCCCCAGTTTTTAAAAACAATTACTAATTTTGGGAGACATTGCAAGAAATTAAGAAATAATAAATTCACACAATTTCATTGAATTGACCTCAATTCAATGAAATTTAGAATCATCAAACGTTCATGTTTTTGAACTGTGCGATGAAGAAAATCCACGAGGAGACTACCGCCGGCCCGGGACTCAAACCAGGAACCTTCTAGCTGTGAGGCGACGGTGCTGACCACTAAACGTTTGCGCTGCCGTGAAGTCATGTGATTTGATAAAATATATGAAACCAGAGACAGTGAGAATATTTTTTTTATTCTATTAACTCCCAAGAAATGAGAAAAAACATAAAGGTTTGCATTATAACACCCTACTGGCCAGTACAGTGTTATAATGCCAACATTGTACATCCTTTCTGCTTCCATCGTAAAGCTTTTGAACTTTTATGAACATTGCCCATTAACATTTAGACATTTTGATTTCTGAAATGGGAAATGTGTTGTTCATTTGGTTGGGTAGGTACTGCAGATCACTTCAGTCTCTTATAAATGTTGCAAAGTTGAGATTTTTATTTTGTGTGCTCTCAAGGAATTTTGTGCTGATTGTCAGTTTTATTACAGTCACATAATTTCAGCACGAGGAACAAGCGAGCCACACCTGTCAATGTGGGACTTGCACATTTTGTTTGCACTATTTTCAAGTGGCGTGAACATCGTAATAGGTGTGTGTGTGTGTGTGTGTGTGTGTGTGTGTGTGTGTGTGTGTGTGTGTGTGTGTGTGTGTGTGTGTGTGTGTGTGTTTGGGGGAGGGGGGGTCCGTCCTTTAAGGTAGCAGCACTAAAAAGATCTGCTCTTCTCAGTCCACATGGAGAACCACTGAAACAAGACTCTTACTGCAAAGAAAAGCTTTTCCTTCTGACTGCCAAAGATTTCTATCCAGATGTCTGAGACATACCTCCTCCTTGATGATGTTTACCTTCGATGTAATGCTATGGTTAAATGTGTGCACTCACGTGACTTCCTGAGTCAGTGGTTCTGATCCTGGCTGTGTCTCCGTTGCCATAGCAACTGTCAGGCCTGTGGTACCACAACCGGACCAACCATCCCGATGTGTTTGCCAGACACACCCGGCAGCTCAAGAACCTGGTTCAGTGTGACATCTGCTTCAAGTTCTTCCCCAGTGCTGCCAGTTTGACCAAACACCAGGCTGTAGAGCATCAAGGTGAGAACCACCCAGGTGAGAACCCCCAGGCCTCAGTGTTCCTGGACACACTGTGTGTCCCACATCCATTCAGCTCAAGAGGTCCTCCAGCTGCCTGGTGAACAGTTTGTATAAGTTCCAACAAACACAGCTCAGGTGTTATGAAAACGCAGCGCCAACCTCTTACAGTTACCTGTAAACAGACTTTAACATTTTATACGCTTAGTGAGGCCTTTTGGCTGTGAGATGTAGATCTTTTTTTTGTGTGTGTATTTTATTTTTTTTATTACTCTTAGTATTTCATGATCTGACATTGGGGTAAATCTGCCACTCAAGGGAAGATTGACGACAGTTTTGAACGTTTTCTAATCTTTATTGCTGTGGTCTCCAAATAGTTGGAAAATGGTTTTAGAATACTTTCCAAATTGATTTGCTGGAATAATTGTTTCTCTAAGATTATAACTTATGTTTTTCCCTTTTGGCATTGTGTCAACACACATTCGAACAGTCCAGGACCAGCAAAGTGCCAAAGTGCCTTCTTTGACAGAAGTCTGCACACCTTGAAGATTATCAGCACCTGGCTGATACTTACCATAAAATCCTGTGGTAACGCTAAGGGGGTACTTAGGATTGCCCACTTTTGTTTTGGTCTTTGTTTTTGTTAAATAATACTGCCATGCTGAAAAAGGTTATCCACTGTCATTCATCTGAGGTTACATTTGTTTAATACTCAGACCCACTGTTATTGGAATATTGTTTTTACAGGCTTTTACACACACACAAGACAAAAAGTTTTCTATGTGAATTGTTTTACCGCCTTTACTGTTTTGTGATTTCTGTTGCATCTTAAGGAAAGTTATGAAATAATGAAATAAGGAAGAAATGGTTGCTGATTTTCTTTGTCTCTTCTGCAGACTCTGAGGCGGCGCCGATGCGTTGCCTGTACTGCAAGGTGGAGCTGGGCGATGAAGAGAAAATACAAGCGCACGTCTGTAGTCAGCGCGTCAGCCAAACCAGTGCTTCGTTCAACTGCCCACTCTGCTCGCTGATCTGCGTCTCCCAGCTGGAGCTGCACGAACACCTGCTCTCCTGCCACATGGGGGTGCAGCAGGAGCTGGAGAGTGGCGAGGAGCAGCAGGCCTCCACGTCCTACACGGTGAGACCCGCTTCCAACAACTCCCTTCAGCTTTGAGTCGGGAAACTGCAGAAATTAAACGACGGGCAGGCACACGGTAGTAAGAAAAATATCAGAACCCTCTGGAATGAACTGATTTTCTGCATTAATTTGCCATAAAATGTGGTCTGATCATCATTTTAGTTGCAAAAACAGGTAACTATTAAAATGTCCTGTGTTTTTATTGAAATCAGGTGAAGAAGAGATGAAAACTCACATTTTTCCTTTTTAGATGAGGATTTTTCTATGCTGGTTTGGATGTCGTGATTTTTGCTGCTTTTCATTTGTATGAAAAGTTGCCATAGTGACAGAACGTTGTTCACATGGAGAAACAGCTGATTGGACATTTCCATAAACCGGCCCATGACCTAAATAACCCAAAATATAGACAAGTTAAAGAGTGGTCAACAATGTAGAGGAAGTAAAAAAATGATCATCACGAGGATTGTGGGAAGTAAAATAGAAACTTTGGGAGTGTCACGTTGTCAGGTTTGAACGACCTAACATTTATTAAACGCACAATAAGGAAGAAAGACAAAGTCAGTAAGTTTTTCATTCATCAGCACGGAGGACGGACAGAGAACTCAGCCACATCTCCATCTCTGATGGCCTCTTGAGGCTTTTATTGAAAGTAAGGAGGTCACAGATGACATGAAGATAAGCAACTTGTACAAGATATATATTCTGACGTGTACAATTATCTTATAAGACGAGCAGTGTACAGTGCGTAAAATAACAATGAGATTAAACAAAGAGTGTGTTAAAGTTTAACCCTATCACACGTTTTCTGAGACTAGGTTGCATGTTCAAGTCTTCATGTCCTCCTCACACTTATTTAAGATGACATTGACGGACACAAGACTGTAATCAGACCAGTGGAAGTGGGAGAGGAGCGCCACAGTGCTTGTTGACAGCAGATGGTGTAACCCTGGAGTGGTTACTGTGAAGGAGTACCTCGGCTTCCCAGACGTTACCCTACAGGCTGCAGGTTTTGGTCCATGCTGTCTGCTGACAGAGTTCATCTGTTACCTCCTGATGCTGCATTCAGCAGCATCTGGGCACATCACAAAACCCCCCGTGGATTTAAGCTGGTTTCAGCCAAGCTTCTCTCTCTTTTACAATTCTCCTCCAACAGTTTCGAACAGAGAAATGAACACTGCAGCAAAATAACTGAAAAATCTTTTCGACTGTCATTAGTTTAAACTTGCTTCTGGAAAGCAATCCAAGGTTTCCTCATACTGAGGTATTCTCTACGCGGAAAATACAATCTTTTCAGTATATAATATCTGTGTTTGCTGTACACATTGCACCCTATCATGGCAGATATAATGAGAAGATGACCTTAACACAGAGCCCTGTAGGACACGACAGGACAGTGGAGAAAAACAAAATCACCCATAAAGACAGTAAAACGTCTGTCAGAGAAGTCAGCTGATATATGTCTCTAGCTGCCTCGTGGATCCAAATGTTGTGGTCTTCAGTGTTGGTCAGACTTTGACACAGAGCTTTCACCTGCATCACAAAGTGGTGCTCCCACCCTCTTTGAGGGATCAGATGTCTCAACATCAACGCATCCTTTGCTTGCAGTGAAGTTTGAAACCTAAAGCAGGTCACTCAGCGAAACTGTTCTCTTTGATACGACTGGAAAAAAATGTTTCATTTCACCATCAAATATTTCATGTACAACTTCTTTGTCCGATTAGGTGATTTCAACAGATGCAGCAGGGACAGAAGAGGAGGGTGAGGAGTGTATCATCCCACCTGAGGAGCAGCTGGCAGCCAGCCAGCAAGTGCTCGTAGCGCTGGCGAATGGAGGTGACGGTGCAACACCAGGCAAGGTGATGGAGGTGAACATGTACGAGCTGCTGAACAACTCCATCACCTTCATCTGTGGGGACAAAGTGTCCAGACCGGACTTTTGACTGGAAATTACTGGGAATTACTGGGCAGCGTTTCATGCTCATCTAGATCAGTGTCCAGACTGGAGCTTGAAAAATACTGCCCTCATGTGTCACAGACGGCTTTGGACAGTGACGACACAACTTCTTAGTTTATTTTTCTGTTTTATAATCTGGAAACATGAGTTTTCACGTTGGTTATTGTTGCGGTTGTTAGTTCCAGCCATCAGGAACCTCAGGAGATGGACTCGCAGGTCATCTCCACAAAAGGACAGCGAGGCAAACCTGATGTGTTTTTTTTTTTTTTTTTTTTATTATTTGACTTTATGAAGTCAGAATATCAGTATTTTGCGATTTATAAAAGCTGAGGAACTGAATTCCTTTTTTGTTTTTTCTTCCAAATTAGAAAATTCATAAATTTAAAAAAATCAATTAATATAAACTCCCTCGTCATACTGTAGTTTTACAAGACAGGACCCTCCAACAAAGCCAGAAGCAGCATGTATTCAGTTTCAACATCAGAAGGAGAACCTGCGTTCAGCATCTTTTCGTTTAGTAGAGGAACACTAGTGGAAACCTGTCGAAGAACAGCTAAGCGCGAAGCTGCCATCTCCACTCTGATCACCTTGTCACAGACTGAAGACATGAGAAGGAGGCTGAGGAGGGCACATTCACATGGTTTTATGTTCAGAATATAGCATCTGAAGTCAAGAAGACAGAAAACGGGAGTGGAGAACTAATGGTGTGTTCCCCTGGTGGACATTTAAAGAAGTTTACCGCCTGGTGAGCATCTTTAGATGCCCCAGATCTGCAGGATGGAGCCGAGAGGCTTCAGGAACAGTAAATCTGTGCAACAGACTCCCTGACATCATCTAACAGCAGCTTTGGCTTGTTGTGCTGACTCCTGAAGCTTGAACTGAGATGATCTGGAGTTGCTTTGCCAGAAACCTGCAGGGTTCCAGTTACAGCTGCCGTCGCTGCCCTTTGGTTTTGATGGACAATTCTTCCAGTTAAAAGAAAGTTCTTCCTCTTCATCGTTGCCTTGTTGGTCCTCCTAGATGGAGGACAGAAGTGACTCAATCTATTGGTTTCCCTTGTTGGGTAACTTTCAGTTAGTATGTGAAATGCAGTTGTATTTACCAGGATGGTTAGTTTGTAAAGTATCCTGAGATGACTGTTGTTTTAAACGGTGCTTTATAAATAAAGTGAATTGAGTTTGTGTGGTTGTACCTGGCTGCTGCTGCCTTCTCCATGGTTACCATGGTTACCGACAGGCGAGCTGCGGGGGGCGCGGTCTAGGCCTCAGGAGAACTTCTTCAGGTCTTAGCAGACATGTGAGAAACGTTCTACTGAATTCACTGACGAGGACAACGTCCTCTGGCTGCATGACTTTGTTTCCGTAAAGTTGGTTTATGTTTATAACTTTTTCACCCTTTGCTCGGACAATCTGCCTTCCCAAGATGCTTTGCATATAGGCAAAGAGGACACCTCCTTGATGAGCACTCCTGCATACGATGCGATTCAGCGCATTTACTGGACACCAGCTGTTGGATGGTAACAGCAACCGATTAGTGAGGAGTTACTCATAATCGGGTCGAGGAGTTTTGAATATGCATCTTTTTATAATTGTGAATTTGACAAATGTTTTTAACAAAAACAAAGGGACAAGAAGTCACTGTTTTTTTTTTTGTTTTTTTTGTTGCACTATAGATGTTCAATGCTGATGACCCGTCGCTGAGCTGCACGAACTCATACCAATAAACAGTGGAAATGTGGTTTTGTACAAAACGTGAAGATGTCATCGTTCACAAGAACGTTGAAAGTGTCTCTTTGTCATTCAGAGATTGAAATTACATTCGAGACTATGTGCAAAACACTTTGAGGCTGGAAGGGTAAAATCCCCTGGCAACGCCTTCACAATGTTTGGAGATCGTCCTTCAGGTGGTGGTGGAGCATGTTTTCCAGTGTTCTTGGCTGACTTGACGGCGGTCCAGCTCGGATATCCGAGCTCATGATTCTTACAGTCACTCTCAGCACATCAGTCACCATGAAAAAGAAATTCAAACGACTGGAATTAAGGAAAGCATGTTTGAAAAACCACAGGTCATCTTATAAACGGCCGCGTTTATGAGGTAGGCGAGCAGTCATCTGTTCTCTACAAACAGAAGATTATACCAGATTTTTCACACACAGCTGATGGTGCTATCTTTCAATTTAAAATTTAATTAAAAGAACTGAAGCCCCTGAAGACATTATATAATCAACGTTTTTAAAAAGTTAATCTATGTGCAGGTCTGCAAACAAATATTAAAATCCCAAAAAAATTTACATTCATGTTTGTGTAAGTTACTACAAAAATTCAAATGAATTACTGTATATTCCCCCATCCCCCCCCCATTCCTCCTAATGTCTTCTCTCCGGCTTAACTTCCCGTGGAGACTACCAATGACTGTACATTTCCGGCCGCTCTGTTAACAAAAATCCAAGCTGGCGTTGTGCAGCACAGGAGTCGCAGAACATCTAGGTTGCATCGAATTGGTGAGTTTGTGCACTGGACAGGTTGACGGGTCAGGAGAAACCTTCACTGCATGACGGGAACTGAGCAAACCCTCATGTGACACCTCCCCTTCATTTCTGAAGAGCTATTTTTGAAGCCAAACTGTGGGAGTGCTCATCTTCAACATCTTGGCAACAAGGAGAACCATGGGAAGAGAGGACAGCGAGGAAAATCTAGCAATAAGGACCAAAAACTTTCTAGTATCAGGCTCTAAATACGTTTATCTGTAAATCCAGATATTTTAACACTGAGGTCAAAGGGAGGTTGAGTTACTTTTGGATCCTTCCCCCAGTGATCAGTAGAGGAAGTGCCTTTTCTCATTACTTTTGTCAATTGAATCCTTTTTTTTTTTTTTTTTTGTGAGATTGGAAGAAATATGAAGTGATGTAAAGCTGTCAGGTTCAAAGCAAGAATCCCTGAAAATCCATCAGATCCTGGAACATGTGCATTTTGTTTTGTTTAAAACTGACAGCAATACATTGCAGAAAAAGGTGGCCTGTGTTCACTAATTATCTGATATTTTGTACTGTTTTCAATCAAATGTGTCTAAATTATTAACTTTTGATTGTATTTTGTTTTTATTTGGATTTCACCAATCTAAACCAACTTATTTGGAGACAAGTCAAGAAATTAAGTTTAATTCTGTACTGGTATAAATAATCTGAGCATCAGGATTTTAAAACATTTCCAGGAAATGTCATGTTAAAAAGGTTCATAGAGCATCTGCCTCAAACAAAAAATATATCATCATCAATAAATAGAGAATTTTACTGTCTGGTAGAAAAAGCGTCCCCGATGCTCACAAAAGAGAGTCTTGAGTCGAGTCAACAGTCTTTCAGTGCAGATGAAGTGCAAAAGTCCCAGTTACACTGAGGCGCCGCCTCCCTCCACAGGTCGAAGTCCACTCGGTGGACCGTGTTTCATGTGTGCAGATCAACATCACGGCAAACCCCACATCCTGAGTAGCGTCATTAGATCCTCCAGAAGTGCCCGGCTTCTGTCATCCTCAACAGACCACACCGCTGCAGTTCCTGACCTTCCACTAGAGGCTGCCAGTGTGTTTCAGAGAGACGTTTGCGCACACATCTAAACAACTCCACACCTGGTTCAAAGCTCTCCCAAAAATGTTCAAAATTTGCTAGACGACTTTATCTTTGATTCCTCAGTTGTGGAAAAAGAAAGAAGTAAAAAGTGGATTTGCTGAGCCCCTGCTAACTTCTAACTCCAACTTTTTCATGCTGCAGTTGCGTCCTGAGCTGTGGACGCTACTTCAGAAAGTGGTGGTTAAAGACAAAGCTCATGTTCTCCTGTCCTGCATTCAAATGTGCCTTAGTGAAGCCTGTCTGCTCCGTGTCACATGCCTTCTAGCTGCTCATCTTCTTGCGGGGCAGGTAGGCGTTGGTGATTTGGTTCATTACCACCAGGGCCGGGAAGAGGGGCAGTAAGAGGAAGGCCCACCAGGCCCACCCTTTCACCGTGGCTTGGAACCAGTCTGAGAACATGGCTGCCACAACAGTGACCGTGGCCAGGAGGTAGACCAGCAGCCCACCGGTGGCGTGGTACAGCTTCAGTCTGGGCGGAGGGGAAGACAGTCGCAGCTGCTTGTGGAAGATGACGCAGACGCCACATGCTGCCTGCAGAACGGTGATGGCCAGGGTGGCGGCGCCCAGTAGGCTGTGCCAGCTGGCCAGGTGAGGGAGCTCCGACACGTTTCTGTTGCCGATGATGAAGATGAGTCCAGTGGCTGCCACAATCAGGACCAGAGCCTGGCAGAACCAGTGCAGACGGGCTTTACCTTTACGCGACATGAAGCAGAACAGAGATCCCTCAGCTGAGAAGAGGAGGATGCCTTCGGTCATGAGCAGACAGTACTGTGGAGAGAGCAGACGCACGCCTCAGTAACAACCATGTCATTATGTCTCCGTCCAAGTCGCAGCTCTAACCTGAAAAGGTTGGGACGCCGTCTAACGTAGAACAGAAAACGTACCGGATGTTGAAAGTCAGACATTTTCATTATCAGCTGATATGGAATTTGATGGCAGCAGCACATCTCAGAGACAGTTGGGACACAACAGCTAACAAAATGCTGGAACAGTAATCTGGACGAACAACTTGCAGTGAATTTGGTTCACAACAGTTGCAACAATAACAAAGCTCATTTAAAATGGACTGAGGCAAAGTAAAAACAGTTCTGTGGTTAAAATAATCAAGGAGAGGAATCATCTGGGTCATCCACGCTGGTAGGGGGGCACGCTGGTGTCTGTGGAACGAGAGAAAGAAACAGGACTGCTGAGCAGGTCCAATCCTGGATAAGAATCCCGGACCAGAATGGAGCCACATCCACCAGCTGCTCTCTTCAGCCCCTGGACTGTTGAAAAGGAGATGCTACACGGTGGCAAACATCACCAAGTCCAAACTTGTTTTGGACTTTTTTTTTAGATTTTGCTAGCATCAAATTCTAAATGACCTTAGTTATGTTATCATGAGCTATTACAGATAAAATATTGTTTATGGGATACACAAATTATAGCATTCTTTACATTTTACATCGCATCACAAATTTTCCTACATTTGAGGATCGATGTTGAGTGTAGAAGAGGACACACACACACACACACACACACACACACACACACACACACACACCTGTACTATGGACAAGTTCTTGACAACTAAAAATTTTAATAGTTTTCACCAATGACCTAAACCAACTACTAGACTATCTAAACCACTAAAAGGAGCCACATCTCAGCACTGACTGACAGATTTTCTCCTTCCCACGAACAGGCTGGCTGACTAATACTCTGACTCAACTCTCAATATGGTGTCCTGCTGCCAGAAACACTAAAACATCACATTTGTAATGTTCTGCCACAGAAAACAGTCCCCAGTGAACCCATCCTCCTCTTGATGTAATACAAGTTTACGTGAGTTTCTATAGCAGCAAAAATCATTTCACAGCAGAGAGACGAACGAACAACCAAACCAACTGATGTTTTTTGGGGGTTTTTTTGGTCCAGTGTTGGCATTTATATCAACAGGTAAGCTCCAGCAGATCTCTGTGACCCTAAAACAGGAACAAGCAGGTATAAATGATGGATGGACGGAGGAAGGGAGACATTTTAGTGCCATTAGAGAAGTGGGAAAATGTATACCCCCCCTTTTTTTTTCTTTTCTTCTCTAAGGATCAATAAAAAGATAGTTACTGTTATGAGGGCTGGTGAAGGGAACATTCTTGCACACACCTACACACATTAAAAAAAAAAAAAAAAAAGAAGTGGGGAAAAAAAATGAATTCAAACAGATGATCTCCAAAAGTGATTGTAATGATAATTAGGTCCAAATTGGTTTTCCATGAAAGACAAGGGTCTGGTGAAATTTCAGTGTGGAAAAAAAGACAAGGAATCTACTGTCATGCACTGGAAATGTGGTTGTAGAAATTGAGGAGTTCCACGAGGATCCATACAAGGATCTCATCTTCTTTCATTCTGAATGGTCCCACTCAGCTCCATCTTGTGTCCAACATGTCCAAACGTGTTGTATCGGTGCTCTTGGAAAGGCTCATTCTCACTTCTGTGCAGGCGGCATAAATGCAGAAAAGTACACTGACATTTAAAAGCAACATAAGGTGCCTTCAGGAGCACATCTCTTCCAGGGACATCCATGCAGTCTCCAACATGACAATGTAGAAACCAGATTCTAGACACATTACAAAATGCATGACTGAGGAAGAAGAGGGTGCAGGACTGGCCTGTTTGCAGTCCTGCCCCATCATCAACAGCACATGTTGGAGAAGTTTAAAAGCAAAAACATGACAGCAGTGATGCCTTACTGTTACTTACTGTGCCTTAAGGTCAAGAAAACAGGCCAAAACAACACCTGAAACTTTCCATCACTCTAAATCCTTAATGACAAATCACTTTAAGTGTGCAAAGGAATGGCAACATTGCGAAGTGGTGAAATGTGAAATATATTGGAGTTATGCTGTCTGCAAAGAAATAAAAGTAAATCTAACAATCACTTCCTACATTATTTCTGGGTGATGGGGCTGGTGTCATGCAGATCAGTTCAGTCTAAAATTAAATGAAATGGTGGAAATCTCCCAACAGGGGTCAGTTACTTTTTACAGAAGAACAAGAAAACGTGACACTCGTACAGAACGTCATCACCGCAGTGTTTCTGTGCTGCCACAAACACCAAGCAGAACCCCACCAGCCTGACGTTCAGAGGAGATTCTGGGTCAGTCAGTAACTGAGGAGCTGAAGGAGCCATGCATCACTGTCACTGGCATTAGCACTGCTTCTTCATCAATTATTCGCAGTGGAAAAAAGGTGGAGATACGAGGTCTGGAGGTTGTGAAGGCAAAGATTATTTTCAAGTCCTTAAAAACAACTCTTCTATGAGCGGAAAAAACACCTTAAAGTAAGTTTAAAATGTTTTGTTGATAAACGTCCTAAAGTGAAAATAATCAGAATCCCGGCTGAAAGAAGTCAGGTAACATGTCCACTGTTAATAAAGTCTGCACACTATTAACAGCCCATGATCAATAATGCATAACTTGGTGGATGACACAGAAGAGAAAATGAAAACCAAACACCGGAGTCAGTTCTTCCATCTGAAACAGAGCAGAACAGCGCGTAGGCACCAGTTTCTGTCCGTTTACACACTTTAACTCACCAGTGACAGCATGTAACAGTCATGAAAAACAACGTGCATCCTATTCCAGTTCTGAAGTTTTACATGTGAATAATAAAAACAATAACAAAAAGTAATTTAAAACTCATCTTGAATCAAGTCTTGAAGTCATTATGATGTTCGCACAGTGAACACTGAACTGGATCATGAAAACGGTCTGCAAAGCACATCTTGTCGAAAGATACAAGCAGTGTTGTGGTTCTATCAGGTTTTTTTCTGATAAACGGTAGTTTACCGAAGAAAAGTTCTGACACAATCTGTTGCTTTCTTTAGCAAAGCAATAAGTATTATTCTTATTTTATCAGCTTTGTATTAATTGGAGTACTTTGGAACAAGTTGAACTGTACTGAGGCGCCTTGAGATGATATTTGTCATGATTTGGCACTATATGAGTAAAGCTGAATTGGAGAAAGTAAAGAAAAAAGATCCTTTTGGTACTTGCACAATCGTAATTATTTAGAAAGCCAGATACAGGACGTTAGTCTAGGTGTGTGTGCGTGTGCATATAGACTGTAAACTTACAGCAACAGACATACACACTGGATGCCAAGAAAACAGACCTGGAACAAAGAGAAACACGTGTGAGCATCTTAAACCAAGAACTTTCCAAACATATCGTCAGAGGTTCTTTTGCTTAACTCAGTGTTCTTTAGTTCAGGCCCTCAAGGCCCACTGCTCTGCATGATGTAGACGTTTCCCTCCTCTATTACACTGTCAGCTAGACTTCAAGGTCTACACAAGTCTGTCAAGGGTCCACTAACTTGAGCCAGGTGTGTTAGAGAAGAGTAACATCTAAAACATGCAGAACAGCGCCCCCTGAGGATCATGGTTAGGAAAACATAGCATCTATTACAACACAAGTTGTCTCCAGGATCTTTCCAGAGACCAGAACATGACCCCCCAGCAATTATTACATAAACAACGGCAGGTAAAAAATCCCTTTTAGAAGGGAAGAAACCTGGATCATAAGGGGGGGACCCTCCTGCTGAAGACCAGCTTGATAGAACAGGAAAAAGAGAGATAGGAAAGAGAGGATGAAGAACCAAGAGAGGAGAGACATAGACACACTGTCAAAGATACAAAATACCAGATAAATAAATCCTAATATCCTAAATATTCCACATTCAACTATCAGCTGTATTATAAGAACATGGAAGACAGCAACTCGGCCACGACGTGGTCGGTCACGTAAACTGATGGAGCAGGTCAGTGGATGCTGAGGAGAATAGTGCCAAGAGGTCTCCAGCTTTCTGCAGTCAGTCGCTAAAGACCTCGAAACTTCACATGACCTTCAGATTAGATCAAGAACAGTGTTCAGAGAGCTTCATGAATGGGTTTCCATGGTCGAGCAGCTGCATCCAAGACAAACATCACCAAGTGCAACACAGAGCATCGGATGCAGTGGTGTAAAGCACGACGCCACTGGACTCTGGAGACACCTTCTCTGGAGTGACTAATGGAGCTTCTTCATCTGGCAATCTGATGGACCAGTCTGGGTTTGGTGGTTGCCAGGACAACGGTACTTGTCTGACTTCATTGTGCCAAGTGTAAAGTTTGGTGGAGGGGGGATCATGGTGTGGGGTTGTTCTTCAGGAGCTGGATTGGCCCCTTAGTTCCAGTGACAGGAACTCTTCAGGAATGCTTCAGCAGACCAAGAACTTTTGGACAATACCAGCTCCCAACTTTGTGGGAACAGTTTGGAGCTGGACCCATCCTCTTCCAACATCGTAAAGACCTGGATGACAGAGTCTGGTGTGGATGAACTTGACTGGTCTGCACAGAGTCCTGATCTCAACCCGACAGAACACCTTTGGGATGAATTAGAGCAGAGACTGAGAGCCAGACCTTCTGGTCCGACATCAGTGTGACCTCACAAATGTACTTCTGGAAGAACGGTCAGAAAGTCTTCCCAGATGAGTGGAAGCTGTTATAGCTGCAAAGGTGGACCGACGTCATATTGAACCCTCTGGATCAGGAATGGGAGGTCACTTAAGTTCATATGGAATCGAGGCAGGTGGGGGAAGACTTTTGGCCAGATAGTGTATGACTGATACGTGGTTAGATGGTGGACTACAGAGACCACTATATAAACAGGAGTAGACAGCAGACACTGGGATGGTCAGAGGTGGGACTGCAGGTCAGCAAGCAGCTCCTGAGGATCTGGTCTACAGAACATGTACAGAAGAGAAAAAGAGGGGGCAGACCAGCACAAATGTCAGGGGTTCAATCATTGTTATATCACATAAGGTGAATATACAACAATAAATTGAGCCTTTTTTCATTAGCAGGTGGCTTAGCCAATAGTTAGTCATTATGACTGTGTCATCAATCATTGTCTTGCTACTAAGCAAAGCGAAGCAAGCAGCAGTGTGCACTAACCTAAAGTCAGGTAAACACAGAGGTCATTTTTGATTTTGCATCTGAAACCACATCTGAAACAGAATATTCAACTGTAAAGGTCTGCAGCTGCTTGGGCATGGATGAGCTCCTTAACTTGACTGACATTAAGTGGGTGTGCTCCCGTAGGTTTGCTGAGCCTGTTTGTCCTGTCCATTTGTACCTTGGCACGCGCAGCACAAGTAACAAGAGGCTCCAAAACTCGTCTTCAGAAAACCCGACAACGTCTCGAGTCTGTCCAGTAACACTTACAGTCGTAGGTGGAACCCAGGGTGGTCACAAGTCACAAGTCCAGCACAGGAGCTTAAACGGTGCAGTTCCCAGTAAAGACAGCTTTAATGCACCATTAGTGTGTGAAATTTGTAAATCACAGACTTAAAAAGAGAAAAATAGAAAAACAAACAGAACATGCTAACAAGTATATATATATATATATATATATATATATATTCCACCCTCTGACCATCCCAGTGTCTGCTGTCTACTCCTGTTTTATATATATATATATATATATATATAGATAGATATATAGATAGATAGATATATAGATAGATAGATATATAGATATATAGATATATAGATATATAGATATATAGATAGATAGATAGATAGATAGATAGATAGATAGATAGATAGATAGATAGATAGATAGATAGATAGATAGATAGATAGATAGATAGATAGATAGATAGATAGATAGATAGATAGATATCAAGCCAGCAGCCTTCGTGGCCGCATCGACCGCTGAAGCTGCTTCCAGACCTCCATGACCTCGGTAATCTCCGCAGCTTCACGCGGAGTTGACCCGATCGTGAAGGCTGTGACCTGCTTCTGGGGCAGCCGGGATCCACTCACTGGTTCCGGGTCTCGACAGCATGTACAGGATGAGGGTCATGCCCACGGCCGTGACATGAGCGGTCACCACGGCGGCTCTCCGCAGCCAAACGTACAGCCAGTAGTCCCGCAGCCCCAGCCCCTCTCCCACCGGGCCGTACTCCACGTCAGACGGCATGTTCGTCGCCGAGCCGCCGACAGCTCACGCTCACACGCTTCCCAAGTGTCATGGTCCCACGGAAGACGAAATAGCCTCGTTTTATACGCCGACAGGAGCCGAGTCAAGCTCGCGACAAAAACACACCGCGGTACTTCCGGTGTGTTTCCCGAGAAGCGCTTTCGTCTTTCCTGCTTAGTGAATGTCAGCACGAGACCCTGCGCGCGCGTGTGAGACATAAACCCGCCAGTCGGAAAAGTGTCTTCGGACAAACGGAGGAAACGCCCGGTCTCCCCCTGATCAGACCGGGGAGAGCAACCTCCGGAGGTGAATCCAAGTCGCAGTTCATCGACTTCTAGACATGTTTGTTTAAATATCCACGTTAAGCCTAAAAATAAACGTATTTACAACATGGTTTAGAATCTGTCTTCATCTTAACTACATTTTTGCACCTATGGCAACCACATCAGGTTTAGTCATGTAAGTCAATATTTATTGGATGTGTGATAATTAGACAATTAGATCATTGTAAATTGCCCGTAGGTGTGAGTGCCAGTGTGTCTGTATGTGGTCCTGTGATGGACTGGTGGCCTGTCCAGGTGGACCCCTGCCTCTCACCTGTAATGTGTTGGGATGGGCTCCGTCAGACCCCCGTGACCCTGCAAAGGATACAGCAGATATAGAAAATAGATGGATGGGGAGTTTTAATCGGTTGCTGGTTCAGCTAGTGCATACTTTCTCATCAATCATCACTTTGGCTGCAAAATGTAATCATAAACTGTAAATGTAAGTGGACAAACATCACCAACAGGTTCTGAAGAGCGGTTTTGATGCCGCTTTCCTCGTGCTGTGTGGAGTCGTGACGCAAACAGGCTCAGGAAACCAACTGGAACATGACATTCAAGGTCAGCCGTGGCTACCAAGGCCTTCGGCCGATCACTGCTGGAGAAGCTGGTGGTTGAATCAGAAATGATCACTACCTTTATTTGAGGCTGTGGATTGTTTTTCTACGCAACGATGGTGAGAAAGGGTGCTCCAACTGTCAATCACAAGTCTAAAGGAAGTTCCAAAACCACTCTTTGGAAAACCTATGGGTGACATCAAACCAGGCTGGTCCAATAATACAGTCTATGATCACTCCTGGCATCAACAACCTCGGGGTTGAAGCCAACAGGCAGTGAAAAAAGGTTGCTGTTCATCAACTGGCCACTGGGGGCTGGTTCGAAACCGGAGCCAATTTCCATGAACTCCCATGTTAAAACGCCCAACTTTGTATCGAAATAAACACACCTACAGCCTGGTTCAAAACAGCACAGTGGCTCTTTAGTGCTCAGCGCTGAATTGATTTCTGAGCATGGCCTCTGAGGTTTCAGGGACATTTCAGGTGGAGGTGTGCTTGCACCTGCAGTCAATCAGCCCACAGTGCTGTAAGGCTTGTGACTGCAACAGGTCTAGTTTTGCGAGCGGCAGGCCAAGTGACTGCAGTGGAGCTGTGCTAGTCGTCAGGTAAACTAACATTCATAGCATCAAAGGTGAGTAAAAGCTACGTAAAATAACTTTAACTGATATGAAGCCAACCCGGCCTGTCTGCTTCCCTCATGCAACATGACACTGGGCAGCACAACGAAAAAGAGGCTTCAGCAGCACTCCACATATCACAGAGTTCTTGTTGCACAATCTGTCCTGAAACTTGTTCGGTTCACTAAATTCCAGCTGCACGCTAGACTTCACAAACTTGACAGACACTGTAATTTCCTCAGACTAAAAGCAGTTGTCCTACTGCAGCTCATCAGAGATCCGACAAGCAGGCTGAGCCGCAAAAGAAAGTCCAACATCTGAATTACAGGTAACACCTTGAACCTTCTACCTGCAGATAATGATTTGTTTTTTTTTTTTAAAGAGGTGTTTCACCTGACTTGTATTTCCCGTTCAGCCACAGCAGCAAATGCGTCAGGTGGCATGAAACACAAATATAAAAGACACACTAACAATTTGCTGGCTGAGGGTTCAACTCTGAGTAATGACAAACTCCTGAGGGAGACGGCCAATAAAGGATGTCAGAACAGGACAAACCACATCTACCAATACACCAGGAAAAAGTATTTGAGCCCTTTGGAATAAAGCTGGTGCAGCACGGTGGCTTAGTGGTTAGAATTGTTGCCTCACAGCAAGAAGGTTCCTGGCTCGATTCCCGGGTCTTTCTGTGTGGAGTTTGCATGTTCTCCCTGTCCTTGCGTGGGTTCCCTTCGGGTACTCCGGCTTCCTCCCACAGTCCAAAAACATGCATACTAGGTCAATTGATCATACTCAATTGCCCGTAGGTGTGAACGTGAGCGTGCATGTTTGTCTGTCTTTCTATGTGCTTACTATGCGTCGGAATAGGCTCCGACAGACCCCCGTGAGACGGATTAAGCGGGTATAGATGATGGATGGAATAAAGCTGTTTTGCATTCATTTTACATAAAAAGTTCTTTATCTGAGTCACTATAACAGACATAATTTGGGAAAATCGACAACATGCAAATTATTATAGCCCCTCATATCTTTATCAAATACTGATTAAACAGGATGGGAAAATACTGTGGGTCAGATGTTTGCCCAGCTGAAGTCCAATTTATGAAACAAGTTTATGGGTGGAATTTGGAGCTGCTTTAATTAATATGAGACATTATACAAGATGGTTATCAGAAGCATCTGCTGATGTGAGCCATATATGGTAGAAAGATCTCTGAAGATCATGATCAAGTAATTGATCATATCAAGAGTTATTGATCTTCATGAGTCTGGAAAGAGATAAAATTCATGTCATAGTGTTTGGATGTCCATCAGTCCACAGTTAGACAAACTGTTTAGAAACAGTTTAGTACTGTGGTTCCTCTAGAAATAGATGTCCAGCAGAGATGACTCCAACGACAAAAATCCTCCACAAGACAAAGAAGAACCTTTGAGGAACTGCAAACATCTCCATTCATGAGCCCACTCAAAATACACTGTATTGAGAGAACACGTCTCTCCAGTTTTAGCTTCCCTCCATTGGCTCCCCGTAAAATTTAGAATCCAATTCAAAATTTTATTACTTGCATATAAAGTCCAAAATGGCCTAGTGACGCGATATTTGCAAGACCTGATAGTACCGTACGTTCCTAATAGAGCTCTCCGTTCTCAGGGTGCAGGTTTACTCGTAGTTCCTAGAGTATCGAAATGTAGATTTGGAGGACGGGCTTTCTGTGATCAGGCACCATCACTTTGGAACCAACTTCCAGTTTGGGTTAAGGAGGCTGATACCTCCTCCACCTTTAAAACTAAACTTAAAACATTTATGTTTAATAAAGCATATAGTTAGTGTATATTTAGTACCTTAATGTGTCAGGCCCAGTAGTCAAAGCTGCAGCTACAGGACCAGACTAGAGCAGCTCATCTTAAACAGCTTCGGTGTAGATATGCTGCGTAGACCTCTGCTACAGGGGGGCACCAACATGATCCACTGAGTGGTGCCTTTCACCTTCTCTTTTTCTCTTTGCCTTCTCTGTATCTTCTTCACCTCAACCCTCAGTTAATTAACAATATCCCATAAACATTAATTGTGGTCCATTGTTCTTGTAGTTTTTTGTGCTTGTCTGGCCCTTCTTTTCCTCTTCTGTGCATGTCCTGCGGACCAGAGCCTCAGGAGCTGCTTGCTGACCTGCAGTCCCACCTCTGACCATCCCAGTGTCTGCCTTCACCTGTCTGTATGGATGTCTGTTGGATACTTGCTGACATCCCGACCTGCAGTCCTCATCCCCTTGGATCACCGTCTATCCATATGTCACCCATATACACAGAAGTCTAATTGGACTACTGCTGATAGATAATTATACTATTGTATCCTGTCTTGTACCTTTGACGGTGTGTGTTAAGGTCGTCAGAATCTCTCAATTATAGGAATAAACCATGCAGAGACAGCAGTCTTGATCAAACCTTTGCAAAGGGGGGAAGGGCAGACACCAAGGTGTATCACGCAAGGCGATTCCTGGCCATTTCCGTCGTCCCCCCTTGCTGTGGTTTCTTTTATTCACAGGGGAACAAAGCAGTCACATGACATGTTGTATGCAAATGTAATCAGGTGGAGAAACAGACACGCTATAGGCCCATTTGGCTCTGACATCCTGTATATCTTAATCTTGGCACCACAATCTTGTAAATACAGACAGCAGAGAATTATGACTTAAAGGCAATCATGTAATAATACATTCCTAATATGTTCATGTCTCTATGTCTCTATTCTCTCTTTACTTCCTGCTCTGCCCGGCTGGCCCTCGGTAGGAGGTTCCCCCCTCATGAGCCAGGTCCTGGTCCAGGTTTCTTCTTCTTAAAGGGGAGTTTTTCCTGCCACTGAAGTGAGCAGGCACTGTTGTACTGATGTTTGCCCTGGCATATGCTTTCCTGTACCTTGTAGGGCCCACCCAAGAGCAGTGTGGATAGCTAGATGTCCACCTTTGGATCCTTTGCGTATTGGCTCAGTGGCAGTGTACATGATCTAAGCCAACCAGGACTAGAGGTTGTGCCTTGTAAAAAGGCTGCAGTGGTATGCCTCGCAGATGAGAGTGTCGTCGTTGAAGCATCTGTACAGGGTAGGATTGCTCCACTAGGTCAAGACCTGCCGCTGTAAATCCACTCTGCACCCTGTAGCGCTTCTGTGGGTTGGCTCTTGGAGAGATCTCAAAGCTGACTTTTGAACACTGGAGGTGTGTGACATCAGTTTGCACAGTGAGTGAGACAAGGGTTTTAGGCTCACCCTTCAGCTGAAGCTGCTGGACAGCTGCTGGGAGGACCATTGTTCACTGTGCTCCATCATCTAATACAGCAAAGGTTTCCTCTGAAGTAGAACGGTTATGCAACAGAACAGGAACCACCTTCAGGAGCATTGTGTTAGATGCTATACTCCGTGTCAAGTATATGCGACTCTGATGCTTGTGACTGTGGGGCTGTAGAACGACATTGAGCGACACTATGCAGCACTTGAAGGTGAATATCTCCACAATCACTACAGGCTTTTTTTAGGTTGCAAGACTCAGGTGGGTGAAGGCGTGCACACTTCCAGCAGCGCTTCCCTTCTGTTATCCATTTGTCTAGATCTGCTGTCGTCTGCACTCTAATGCTGGGGCAACGACTAATGTAATGTTCTTTGCTGTCACAAAAGAGGCAGTGCACCTTAAATGATTTCTTGCCACTGTTGCTGTGGGCTTGTAGAAGGAGTTCAGGTGACTGGGCTGTGCTCCATGGTACTCAGCTGTGTGCTCTGACTCTTGCTCTTAAATGGGATTTTCTCCTTCCTATTACTTGAAGGTTTCTCAAATTGGTAGCGCTGTACTAGCCTAGTGGACAGAAGCTGCTGCTGAGCTTTGCCTTGAAGCCAACCATTCAGATCCTGTAGATTGTAGGGGTTAAGGTTCACAGTGTTGAGCTTTCCCTGAAGTTGGAGATACTCAATAAACCCATCTCTGTGGTACTTAGGCAGCTTACTGAATAGACGGTCAACATGCGAGCAACAATTGAGTTCCATCCCCCGAGGGCCTTCCAGAGAGAGAGAGCATACTGACCAGGAGATGTACCTGGAGAGCAAAGTTCTGAAAAGCTCTAGCATTCCCTGATTTTACATCAGAATAGCCGCTATTTCACTCTGTGCCAGCTGGTGGGGCTGTCCATACTGAAGCTGCAAAGCCTGCATAGCTGCTGTGTATGGAAATGGATTGTGCCTGCATGACTGGCCAATCATCTGTGCCTCTGGAAGCTTGAGGTGTTCGAGTAACACTTGATACTTGTACTTCTCAATCAATTCAAGATGAGGCTCAAGCAGGTTATCTAAGGCTAGCTTCAGATTGGTAACCTGGGGTGGAACTACTGAAGGTGACACTGGTAAGTAGTAGGGAGGACATAACCCATGAACTGATGGGATCTGAGATGGAGGATGAGTTTGTGGTCCTTGTGGTCTGTAATATAAATCTGCAGGTTTGTACAGTTAATCGGTGTTTGTTACCTGTTGTAGGGGCTGAGGCTGAGGGTGAAATCCTCCTCATGATGACGCAGTCTCCCTACTTGCGGCTGCAATGGGATTGGCCTGACAGGATATCGCGAGGTTGCGGTTGTCAACACCATACCAGATGAAACAATGGAGTCAAGAGAACATGAGTGATTACGAGGGGCTGAATGTATTAGTGTGAATGCAGAATTTGCCCGCTCACTCTGGTGGTCTTGTACCTCAGCTCCTCCCTTTGATGTTGCAATAACATCAGTATTGTGTATTTCGGTGTGGGACTTCATGGTGGTTATCTGCCTCTTCTCTGACCCAGACTGGCTGACAGAATAGGCACTGACAGGGGAGCGGTGAAGTTCTGATCAAGAATGTGTGGCATGATCCACACTGTGATTCTCATCTTTTTCTTCTTCCTCTCTAAGAAATGATGTGATGTGCACCAACAGCTCTTGGCGGCGACGTTTTCTACGTTCATACCTGTGAAGCTTCTGAGAAACCTGAGCTATCTCTGCCCTCTCCTCTTCCTCACTCTTGGATATGGAGCTGATGAGTTCCTTAAGTGATGCTGTACTCAGGGGATCACCTGAGCCAGAACAGTGAGATGTTCTGCTTGCACTTCGATGAAGCTCTGCATCTGCTTGTCCATGCCCTACTGCAGCTGCTGTTCTTCTCTGCTTCTCATGCTCTCTTTCGTCGAGGTGGGAGGAAAGGGCAGACCTACGTGGGTGGTAGCCAAGGCTAAAGTCTTCAAAATGCTTTGGGGTTCAATATGAAGTCGGTCCACCTTTGCAGCTATAACAGCTTCCACTCTTCTGGAAAGGTTGTCCACAAGGTTTAGGAGTGTTTATAGGAATTTTTGAACCCTCTGGATCAGGAATGGGAGGTCACTTAAGTTCATATGGAGTCGAGGCAGGTGAGACAGTACTTTTGGCCGTATAGTGTAGTATTTGTGCAGATAGGGTAGACCGAAGACAAAGCTGCTGCTCTGCAAACGTCTGAAGTTCATCATCAGCCTCATTGGCCATAAACCATAAGATGTGCTCTGTGTAGACAGTCATTTGATTTTGGGTGAAGCTTGATTCACCACAAATGCTGCTAATAAATACATTCTAGAAACATCTTTATTCCAATCCATCATTATTTCTCCAACTTCATAAGAGGAAGCTTTAAGACTGATTTTGCAGTGGTGGAGGTCTGCTGCAGGTGGTCATGTTTTTCTTTGCAGCATCTTGAGGTTTCCTGAAAATTTTCCTCATAACCTTTTATGCAGCTATAAGGAGATACTTTCAAATTAAAAGTATGTTACAAGATAACCTAGATCCCTACTGCTTAAAAATTTAAATCTGTTTTACAGGTACGTCTAGCCACAAGACAAATAACTATTTTGGGGAGCCAGACAAATCAGTCTATCCTGGCAGGAGTTTCTGGGCGGGTTTAACAGAAAGCATTAACGTAAACTGGACGTAAACAAAAAAACGATACTTAAATCACGTTTGCAAGGTAGATTTATTTGCCGCTTAGCAAACAGGTTTAATTCACTCCCCTGGTAATTGGTTTTCATTTCTATGAATTTGTCACCTTGTTTGTTGCTCCGATTGCTTGTAGCATAGTCCAACTGCATGTAATGGCACTGTGATGAGCAACAGTTGGTGCCGCCCCTTGAATGTGGAGGCACTGTGGATCTTTTTCAGCCCCCACATCTTTGTAGATGTGGGTCTGATCTATACATAGATCAGACCCACATCTACAAGGCAAACTTGCAGATTAGAAATCGTTATTAGTAGGAGCAGAAAATATGAGATTAATATCCCACATTTGAACTCTGTAGTTTACAGAAACTCCAACAGGCAAGAGTGTAAAGAGTCATAAAAACAAAACTTCACAGGAACCAAGAGAAAATGACATTTTAATTCATTTTTATAAACCGACATATTCAATTTAGCAGCATAACCAGATGGTCTTGAGGTATTTCTAAATCCATCCTCTGAATCTCACCCCACCCTCCCACTCCTTCAGACATTCAACTGGACCCGCTCACCAATCCATACTGGACACACACACACACACACACACACACACACACACACACACACACACACACACACACGTCGTCTTGGTCCACGCTGTGCTGAGCAGAGCCGGGTCCCTCGCAGTGGCTTGTTTAAGGCCAACACCCTCAGTGGTGCAGTTTTGGCTGTGGGGGAAAAAAAAAAAAAAACAAAAAAAAAAAACAGTATGAGATTAGAGGAGCATGCTCTGGCTTAGTCAGACTCTTCCTTAACTACAACTCTGAAAGTCAACACAACACAGTCAGCAAGACATGAAATAGCTGCTTTTGATTTAAAGGAATATTCTGGAGTTAATTCAACTGCAGGTTTATTACCAGAAGGCTGTTATCTTTCGCTACAGACCAAAATAAAGTGAATCAAAGCAGTTTTAAGTTCCAGCCGGTGTCCATTATACCATACAAACCAATCGCATCATATACATCCCATTAATCTACTGTGGAACCTGAGGCGGTGTATTCATCACCTCATATGCAGAGCATCTTGGGAAGCAGAGTGTCTGGAGAGTGATGGTGTGCATTTGCAGCAAGGCCGTTAACACCAGTAGCCTCATCTGAATAAATAATTGTGTTTGTCAAGAATCAAAGCTGTCATTCCATTTAAGTGACGGGGTAGATAGAGTCACTACAGACAAACCAAGGTAACGTTGCACACAATATTAAAAAAGGAATGTTTGCACAGGAACATTCATCCGTTTGCTGCTATGCCGTCTAAAGTCTGTAGAAGTCCACTCAACATACACAAAAAAAACGTTAATAGATGATAAGAGGGAGAGTTCACAGCTTCTGCTTCCAACACTTTTCCATTCTGTCATGAATTCATAAATAACGATCCATTTTAAGGAAACAGGACGTGAACTCTCCTACTTTTGCTAGTAATTCTGATTCTGATTCAAAAACAAAACCAAAAAACAAGGGAATAATAAAATATTGATGGAATGGGTTTGGAGATATTTTTAAAGATCAGTCTGACATATACCAAAGTTTACAAACATTGATTTTGATAAATTGATGTTTTTTTCCCCTCACTGTCAGATTTAATCACTGTCAGTACTGTCAGATTTCCCCTACAGGAGATCCTTCCTGCCCACAGCAATACACCTCTACAATGAAGAGATGGAAAGCAACAATTCATTTACCTTCGAGGATTAATGAAGTACTTTTGAATTGAAGTCAGAGGTTAAAAAAAATAAAATTATAAATCCTTTCCCAAGAAACTGCTATAAAAACAGTATTCAGTCACTTTAACATGTTACTGTTCATTTTAGACTGATCTCTTAAAAAAAAAAAACAAACAAAAAAAACCCCTTCCAACATGTATTAGAAAATAAGTTGGGTTTTTTTTCTATAAAAACAGTAACACCATGTAAAACTGACATTCAAAGGGTTAAACTAATTATTAATAAGTCAATATTTGGTAGTTTTGTTGAGTGGTTTGGACTAAAGTTGAGTGGTAGTTTTGAGCAAAACAATTAAAGGAAAACAGTGGAAAAAAAAAACCCAAAAAGCTTTTAATAGCAGTTTTTGGGAGACAACCTTTACATAATTTAATGAACTGAAAGGATACTAATTTGTTCCCTGTCAATTGTTGACCTTTCTAGAAAAATGTTGGATTTTCCAAAATTAAAAAAAAAAAAAAAAAAAAAGCTGCTTTGAGTCATGGTTTTGGTCCCTAATGAAAGTTTCCACTCATCACCACCTACAAACAAACGAGCTGATTCAACTCCAGAAAGCTCCTTTGAAACACACCGGTCACCGGGCCAGACATCTGTGTGGTGCTTCTGCGTGGCGAGCTTGTTCTCAACATGCTGGTAACGTTACAAATGTGCAGATACACGTACAAACCGCTGAAACAGGGACGCGGAGAGCTTTGTAACGTTACAAATGTTTGCCCTCAGATGGCTCTCTTTGTCGCTATGAAAAATAACTGGAGCAACCTGCAGCTTTTAATGAAGAAAAACCATTAAAAGACAGCGAGGTTTAACACATGTGACTCATACACATTTACCATGAATTGTGTCTCGGTTTAATCATATCATTTGCTCTTACTACTGGTCAATAACGTTAAGACATTTTATTAAATGTTCAAATTCAAACATACTCTACTAATCCCTAAAGGTAAAATTAATAAAGTTAATTAGGAAATGTTAATGTTTAAAGTCAGAACGTCCCACTGGTCAGTTTGAACTGATAAAAGCTTCATCACACAGCCAGTTGGTTCTGGCCTGTAGCACCTTTATTCCGCCCCACTGTGTTGTGGGAGTGGCATGGAGGCGTAACCTTTCTTTCCACGGTTGTTCCACCATGGGACGTAGTAACAGGGCCATAACACTTAAGTCCCAAAGGGCGAGACCATTAATGAGAACGGCCTCACCAGAAGGTGCCATGGAGCAGTTCAGAAGGGTCCAGGAAGTGATAGTTGGCTGTGCTACTCTTAAAATACGCACAAAATCTATTCAGGTGCTGGACCGTAGCAGAGCAGAGTCGATTTACACACAGCAGATAGACTGGCAGGAATTCGGGTATGACAACGGTGGAGAGAAAACGATCTGGTGATCCCTCCGTAGTGGTCGGAGGCAGGCTAGACAGGCCGGATTACGAACTTTGTCACTCAACTTGAGCTACTACCTACTCAGCAAAACCTTCTGGCATGGGTAGAAACATGCAAGTGACTCCATCAGCTGAAACTTGGACTGTTGTCTTCCTCTAGCAGCTGCAGTCGCACACAAACTCCATCAGCGGGAAACTGGGACCAGTACTGCCGAGTCCATCCCACAGGACCACATTTATTCAAAGCTGTGTTTTATTCAGGTCCAACCGAACGAAGCAGTCAATACCCAGAAACGTTAGAGCAGAGGTGTCGTACTCCAGTCCTCGAGGGCCGCTGTCCTGCATGTGTTAAATGTCCCTGCATCAACACACCCGATTCTAATTAACGGGCATTCCCAGCTCATCATCAAGGTCCGCACAACTCTTAATGACACAGACACGTGTATCACGGTTTGCTGAAGCAGGGTAACATCTAAAACCTGCAGGACGGCGGCCCTTGAGGACCGGAGTCCGACACCCCTGTATTAGAGGCTTGCTGGCAACTTTGGGCTTCTGCAATTAATCAAATTTTATTTGTGATTTATATTTTGGCTCTCAACAATTCAAAAACCATCTAATCAAGAAAAAACGGCAACTTTGTTTTGCTATTCTGTCTCATGTTCAGAACGCTGTGGTGATTGCAGGTGTGGACTCCACTGGTCCAGATGTGACTGGCTCCTTCTAGAGGTCTACAACCTGATCCGGGCTCCATTTACCTCAGGTTTAGGCCCGGATTTGTTAATAAATACATAATTAGGGCATTTGTTGGGTCTGCCCCCATTGCCCACATTCTTAAACTTTCAACTGTAATGTTGGATATTTTACTGCTGACATCAGGCTTACTTCAATCAGGTGGGCCAAAATAAGCGAAAATAAGTATTTTTATTTATTATTAGAAGACGGGCTCTGGGTCACCATCGCTCTGCCCTCTCCATTCTTGGCAGTTTGCTTTGCTGTAGCTACTAATTTAATATAGTTTTCACTGTGAGTACTGATTACTTCATTTATTATTCGACAATAATTCTTACAGTGATAGTTGCTGGTTTATGGCCACTACTTCCACGTTTACCTGTGATTTAAAGCTTAATTGTTTACTTCTGCAATGATGCTCCGTCGCGTTTTTTTTCTACCATATAACTGCATCGTGCAGCCTTGGGTTTTGACTCGGGTCGAGCTTCACATTTTTGCATTGTAGTAGGATTTATTGTTGGGTTGGGTTTCTCCATAATGAAAAGTTCCCATGCTCAGGTTCAGTTTTCCTTCCTGTGTAAACCCACTAAATGCCTTTTTGTGTAACGAAGTAATACTGATTTTATTTAAGTAACATCTCGGACAGGCTGAAGTCTCTTGCTATGTTTGCATAAATCATTTTTATTTAGTCTTAGGACTTCATAAATGTGTGTTCACAGAGGAAATTTCAACATTTTCATATTAAGCTTGATAACTTCAACATGCTTTAAAAGTCTGGATAATAATTTTAAGTAACTTAGATTTCAAAGTTGACCATAATAATTTCGATTTTAATCCCCCCAATAATTAAGCACCCGACTGTCTGCTGGACAAGAACGCTGATGATGCACCTCAGCTGCTGGTAGAAATCTGAACATTAACTGTCACTGCGCTCAGTGACTGGACCTTCTTCAAACCTACCTTCTGTGTGCCCAGTTTCTTGTCCACGCCCCCTGCCAGCACCCCACTTTTACTGTCCTTCCAGGGGTAGAAGTTGGAGCGTGGAGAAGAAGAGGGTGCGGCAGAGCTAGAAGAGGATGAGGAAGAAGGCAGGCGTGGCATTGGAGGTTTGGATGAGGGCGAGTGTTCTTCCGTGACCCCTCCTTTGCGTTTCTTCAACAGTCCCTGGTGCTCAAAGCCCCGCCCACTGCCCTGCCCGTGCTGCCCTGAGTCCCCCACACCAGCTCGGCTGTGGGAATTTGTGGTTGAGGGAGGATCTGGGGGTGAGGAGTGGACCTGAGGGGGAAGTGTCCGTCTATAAGTCCAGACTGCCTTGGCAGCAGGGGAGTGGGGCTCTGAGGGAGGAGGATGGGGGCGAGGTTTGCTGCTCACAGAGAGAGTGCCATTGGTCTGTCCATGTGAGAGAAGCGAGTGACTGGAGGCTTTGGAAGAGGAAGATGATGAGGAAGAGGAGGAGGAGGCAGTGGTGGAGGGTGGGCGGCCCCGGTCCTGAAGGACGATGCAGTTCCTGTCAGGGCCAGAGTGCTCTCCTTCCTGGGACGGGGCTTTGCGCTTGCGGAGGGCGGCAGCAGTAGCAGTCTCCTCTCGGATTTTTAACATCTGCTTGCTCGGTCTCCCCACTGGATTCTTAAGCCTCCCTGAACCCACTTGACACGCCCCGGTAGGTTTTCCCAGAGACATTATATGACCAAGAGCGAAGCTGCCGCCACCCCCAGAGTTCTCCAGATGTATGGCTGTGGCCGGTCTCCCCGGACCACGACTGGAAGAGGACGACGACAACGTGTTCTTCAGAGAGGAGCTGATGTGACTCCCTGTACGGACCTTAAAATGTAGCGAAGAGGAGGATCCTGCAGCTATGGAGGCAGGAGATGGGGTTGTGATGGGTTTGGTTGAAGGAGCTGGTGACTGAAGGTCTGTGGCTTGAGGAATTTTCCTGAATGGAGAAACGCAAAATCTATTTCTTAATATCAGATGATTGTGAGGTTCAACAAGGCTCCAGTCTCAGCCTCCTACTTCTCAAACATATACTACATCCTAGCTGCTGCAACACTGAAAAAGCATCTCAGCAAGATCTGTTTTGTTTAGGGATGAAGTCTTGTTCCTTTATCTGCACAGAAAGATCTGATTGATTTCTTTAAGCCATTCGGTTCTCCAAATAAAAATGTAAACAGGGTCATTAGGAGGTGGACTGATTAACCTGTCAGCCAATCAATCTAAGACCAACCACAAGACAAGTGTAATAATTTTTGTGAGGTGAGGCCTGATGGTTTGGGTGGGTAAACCACAGCTATCGTAGTGTGAAGTACACAAGGATAAGATCATGTTTTAAAAAAAGATTTAAAAAAACAGCAATGCTTTAGCAAAAACCATTTATGCTAGACAATCTAGCATGTCCAAATGTACTGTCCTAACATAGACGCAGCTCTATTCCACCCAACAAAGCCTCTTCATCAATAAAAGGATGTCACTGTTCACCAATGTTACAAGATCCACAAAATTAAGCCAGTTTTGTGGAAAGAAGCAGACAGGGGGGACCCTGGTTTGAGTTTGTGGAACAAAACCTGTTCACCGTAAGTTACCGTGGAAACTTACTCTTTATTTTCATTCCAATACTGATTTAGAGACCTGAGTTTTAGGTATCAGCCAACACAGAGAAGTGATTTGATACCAGGGTTATATACTTAAATAAATGTATTTCTTTTTAATTACAAATCAAATAATTTTTCTTTTAATTACCATCAAATGAAAAGCATCAATTAATGAAATCCAGGAATTATCCAGTGTAAAACTAACATCTTTCAAACTTGACGACAGATTTACAGACAGAAAACCAGTCAGGAGCCTTACTTCCAAAGATGGGCGCTTATGTGCTGCTCCAGCATGCTGGTGAGCGCTGACCTCAGGTGGTGAAGCCGGCGGTCAAATGTGAAGAGGCCTTGACCCAACCAGTGGCTGCCGAACGAACAGACCTGGAGAGAGGAAAGAGATAACGATGTTGTCACACAGCTGACAAAAGTGGGATCCTCAACCCAACAACTGAACACTGTCTACATGATGGCTGGTTTCCTGATTTAATGAGATTCTCTAGAAACTGAAGAAATATGTAGGAAACAACCTAAAAATTATGATTCTCTAAACTGTGATGCACTCTTCTTTAACTTCATGCACAGACATCTCAAAAGAACGGCACTTCAAAAGGACTCAAATAAGTTGTGAGTTTGATTTTCATACTTGTTTTTTTATGTCCATACTGTTTTAAAGGATTCAAACATTTGATATCTCAGTATTTAAGTAGCCTTTATAGCCCCTGAGATATAAATATCCTGAAATTTCGAGTTGGTTCCGTAAACCACGGCTCTATAAGTGAGGTCCTGGAGGGCCGCTCTCCTGCATCTATCCATAACCGTGCTTCAACACACCTGACACAAATGAAATGCGTCATTAGACTTGTATAGACCTTAAGGACAAACTGCTGACGATCCATTCATTTGAATTGTGTGCTGATGTGAGGAAACATCTAAAACATGCAGGATGCCAACTCTCTAAGTCAGATTTGAAGAGCCCAGCTCTAAACAGATGAGATGCTGTTGCAGGAACTGCCCGGTTTAGGCTCTGCCGCAAGTAAAGATGGCTCACCGCTGCAGGTCTAGGATGTGCAGTTGAAGACGGGAACTCCGAGAGCTCGTCGGGTCCTTCTGGCTCACTTTCGTCGCTGGAGATGTGCCCATGGACGAGAGGTGAGGGGGCTCGGAGCCCAGCCTCATCCGGCCGCTGCTTCTCCTCCTCCGGTGTGCACTCTGACACGGCCGTTGATCGGCTGTGAAACGAGTCAGATCGTCTACATCACTTTAACTAGCTCCACTGCAACCCCTCCCAATGTCTTTGTATCAAATAATGCCATGGCGAAAACTGTTACATGCTGCTGCTCATCTGAGGTTGTATTCAACTCCACCAAACAGCCTGTTTTGTTTTTACAAGAGACAAGCATATTGTTGTCCTTAATAGAAGTGTCTGTGTTTGATCAAGTTGCTTCAAAAACCTCCGTTATCCATGTCAGGATCAGACTGGACATGATCCATGGCTTTTACTCAACTGGTTCCTGTAAAAGTAATCAGTGCTGTACGGTGCAGCAGGTCAATCATGGCCCAGTGGGTTAACATGATGTCACCATGCCAACCACCTGCATCGCCCATTTCCAGGAACAACATGTTCAGTACAGGAAGGAGACCTAAGTTGCTTTATATAGGCAGATGTGATCAGATGACTGATTGCAGATTTGTGTGAGATGTGGAAATGAAAGTAACTGGATTTGGTGACTGTGTCATATGACTAAAACTTGGTGTAGCTGATCAACGTAAAACCGTGTGTACGGGCTCAGTTGGAAAAGTGAAGATTGCCTGCAGAAGTGCTGCATAAGCCCCGTCGTGTGTGTCACTAATCCTAAGAACCTGAAGGCAGGGAGGCTGGCCAGAGGTCTCCTGCAGTGTGGAACCCCCGCCTGCTCCCGGGGGGCCTCGGGGATGGGGGTTTGTCCTGTAAAGGAGCCCCCCTCCAGCGTTGGAGTGCCTTTCTCCCGAACCTTGGTCTTGAGTTCTGCCACCAGCTGATCAAAGTTCTTGCTGCGGCCCACCACCTTCCTGCGCTGGTGGATGGAGTGGATCTGTGGGTGAAGAAAGAGAGAACCCCTGTTTATATGGATGGAACCAGACTGACAAACCAGAGGGTTTTTGGTTTTAAGGTTTACATTAAGTAGCAGCAATACTTTTCACAAAAATTATAACAAACCATTGGAAAGTTGGTTTCATTTACGTTCAGTCCATCCCACCTTCTGTTTTTAATGTTTTTGTTAATATTCTGGTTGAGTTTAGTTAATGGTGGCGTATACGCTGATGGGGTACAGTCATGGCCAGCAAATGTGACAAATATAAATTGAAGCTGCAAATAAGACAAAATCCAACAGCGTTCTTAGACCCTGTTTTTTCTGCCGCTACTGAAGTTACTGAAGAACGTTTATGATCATTTCATGAGTTTCCACAGCTTCAGCTGGCAAACACATCAGATTTATTCAAAGATTGAAATTTCTTTAAATCATCAGCCATTTGCCGTGTTGTTGGATATATCAACTTTTTGACCAAATCCTGACTGATGGAGATCCATACTTCCTTGGTGCCCCAACTTCATTACAATTTTGCCTCTTTACACGCCTCAAACATGGATGGTTCTCAGTGGCATTTATCTTTTCTTCTGCAGAGCATCGATTTTCCAGAAACAGTTGGAAGAGGAGGCTTCACTGGAAAAGTAACTTTGCAGTGTTGTGATGTACAAGACTGTTGCAAAGCTGCTACTGGGATCAGCACTGAATATCAGTAATTCAAATTAATTAAATGCTACTGCTTAGCTATCAATCATTTTAAGATCTTCAGTGGACAGATTATTGACAGATTTTCTTTTTTTTTTAATGACTCCTGCGTTGCGTTCCCCTGCCAGGCAGGTTTGCACCATTCTTTCTGTGCGTCTTCCTCGTCACTCCTGTCATTTCCTGGCTGGATGTGGCCTCGCACACTCACATCCTCATTCTTGCACACCAGCCACAGTCGAAGGACTCGTTCTGGAGCCATTTTCAAGCCTCGATTTCAGTTTGAGCTGATCCGTAACAAAAATGTGGAAGAGAACTGTCACTTGAAAACCTCTGCTCAGACTTAAGAGCCATTTCTTTGTGATTATGGCCTTTCAAGGTCACGTTAAGATTCATCCAGAGTTGGCTTGCATATGCTTCAGTAAGATGGTGAAAACATTCCACCAGGATTACACCGCTTTATGTGAAATATGTTTATTTACAATATGTTTAAAAAACACCTGGCTGAAATAGCCAAATCCATATATTACCATTAAACAGCTATTCACTGAGCAGCCAGAATTAGTCGAGAGTGAACAAGTTTGGCTTGTTTGGAAAGGCTGCTAGGAGGAAACCTCTTACGTCTTTTAAAAAAATGGATGAGGGCTGGTGAAGGTAGCACACTTGCACACACCCACCCATCCACACACAAAACACCCTTGGTTACCAGATTAAAATGCATATATACAACTCCGGTTATACCAACATGGTATCAACCATAAATATATGTGCAAACAAGGGCAAAAAAAAAAAAAAATAAATAAAATAAATAAATAAATAAATAAATGAATGAATGGATGCACGACTGAGATTCACAAACCTGCATATAAACAAAGCACAAGACCTCTGGACAGATTAGATCAAAGAGGAGTTAGAAACACCTTACACCCAGTGTCAAGCACGACGGTGGAGGAGTCATGATCTGTGACCTGAACACCCTGCATAATCAAGTAGATTGTAAACTCTACTCCTCCATCAGGTTATTCTAGAGACAAATGTGGGGACATCTGTCTGACAGTTGAAGCTTGGCTGAAGTTGTGTCATGATACACAAATCTACTACAGAAAAATAGAGTAGCTGAAAATTAGAAGAATCAAGGTTTTGGAATGACCTCATCAGGGACCAGACTTGAACATGAATTAAACGCTCTGCTGAGACAGAGGTGTGAAAGTTGTTCATGCTTTTACTGTTACAAGTTATTGCTGCTTGTTATGGCCTATGGCCTTGTTTTTTTTGTTTTTTTTTCTGATTGGGTTGTGGGCCTGCATTTCAGCCTCCACCCACTTGGTACCTGGCTGCTTGGCGTTTTCCTGTTCCTGCTCTTGCTACATGCTGGTTGGTCTGGTCCTTCTCTTTACCAACCAATCCATGACGTGGGAGCTTTATTTAAACCTAGGAATACACTGATCAGTTGCAACTGGTCATGTTTAATAGTTTAACACCTTGTTACCATTTGAATTCTTGTTTGAGGCCTGTCTTTTTGGGGGGTATATAATCTTGTGTTGGCTTTCTGATGTTTTGCCATGGTTGTCAATAAATGGCCTCTTACTCCAGCTTACTTTGTGTAGAACATTAATCTAACCTCCCGCGAATGAGCCGGGTTGTAATACTGCTAAAGGTGGATTTATAAACTTTATAATCATGGGAACAGTAAGTGTTGGCTACGTTTTTCTTTTTGGTTTCTTGTTTGTTAAACAAGGGGTGTAGAAAAATGTAGGTGAATGTTAAGGAAGATAAGAGACGCGCTTCAGATTCTGATAAAAGGGGAGCTTGGTGTGTGGCGCACTTACATTGCATGTCAAGAGACGAGTGCAGACCTTCTTCCTGTCGGGGTCGAGGACGCCGCAGTGTTTGTCCAAGTCACATTCCCTCTCTGAGGAGACAGAGCATCACATCTTATGGTCAATGAAAATATCATACTAGGTCTTAACATTTGGATGCTACACCGACAGACCTTGGGATTCATCTTCCCTTAAGAAGATTTTGGCGCTTGCATACTAAAAGCCATTAATTAAAAAAAAGGGTTTAAAACATTCTGCTTAAATCCCCTCCTGTTGCTGACATCATGTTTACCAATAGCACACCAAGAACTACAACTCTCTCTCAACTGAAGTCACATTTAGCAACTACTAGAGGTTGACCAATTTATCACTAAATGTATCAGTCTGGGGCAGCACGGTGGCTCACAGCATAAAGGTTCCTTTTTCGATTCCAGGCCCGACAGGGGTCTTCCTGTGTGGAGTTTGCATGTTCTCCCAGTGCTTGCGTGGGTTCCCTCCAGGTACTCCCGCTTCCTCCCACAGTCAAAAAACATGCATGCTAAGTTGACTGATGATTATAAGTTGCCCATAGGTGTGAGTGTGAGCGTGCACGGTTGTTCGTCTCTGTATGTGGCCATGTGATAAGACTGGTGACCATGACCCTGCAAAGGATAAAGCAGGTATAGAAGATGGATGGATCAGTCTGACGATTAATCAGGCCAATTATTGTCTGTTTTGTAAAGACTAACAAGCTGTCTAACAGTGCAGGAGTTCATTGCTTCGCTGTTCTTCCTTGAACAGGCTGTAGCTCAGATGTGGCAGTGAAACTGGGTAAACGCTCCGGGGATACATGAGTAAAGACGGCTGTAGAGATAACTGTGTTAAACAAAAGTCTTTTTGAGAGTGGGAGCAGTTCTGACACATGCAGCGCCATGTTCAGAAACACACAGCTTCTGCTCTTAACATGGTTGACATTTTTAACTTCTTCACAAGAGCAACAAACCATTAACATGTGTCTCTTGCTTCTGTACTATAGCTGGATGACAAATGGATTTTATTGGTTAATTCTAATTCATACTCTCTAAAAACATTTTGAAAAATAAAAAATGATCTGCATCTGCCTGTTGCTTAAGCTCCCTCCATCAGCCGCAGCAACATCAGATCCCTTCAGCAAACGGGGAAATTGAGGTCAGTGGGCTACGTGTCCCACGTGAACATCCAGGTAAAAACTTTGTCTTTTTTTTTTTTTGATTTCCTTCCCCAGTGTCATATTTTATTTAGCGTTGACTGAATGTAGTCTTCAGCGACCAGACACTTAACAAACCGACTTTGACTGACTGTGGACTGCAAAGTAGAGGAAAAAGTATAATTAGATGGTGAAATGCCATAATGCTTTGTTAAAAGACATACTGAGGATGGAATATTGCACCTTCCTGGAATCACTGTGAATGTACAGCTGGAGAGTGGAGGCAGAAAAAAAAAAAAAGAGGGGATCCCCAGTACATTTTTATAGTGTGATCTCTGTGAGAAAGGCTATGTGGCTTTGCTGATTTTTGGTCTATGTTGTTCTGAAATAATTGTAGGTTTTTGGAGTCATGTTGGGTGTAAAACTACTCTAGAGGTACCAAAAATGAAAACTGACTGAAAATTAGTCAGTGAACTCACTCGAGGCCACTTTGTTGTATGGTCGAGGGGCACGGTGGGCTGTCACTGCAGAGGTCTGAGTAGATTCTTTCTTTTGTGGGGGGAGTCGGTCACTGGAGGAGGGTCTGCCTGAGGGAGGACCTCCGTGTGGCCACGGGGGATCTCTGAGTGAAGGAGGTGGAGACATGATTGGAGGTTCCAGAGGCGGTGGCTGCTTGAACACCGCTGACTCTGTGTGGCTGCTGTGGGACAACTTCTCCAGTGGGGAATGTCTGGACAGGGAGAAGAAGCGTTCAAAGTTATCTTTGTGACTCAGAAACTGAAAAACTAAAAACATCTTGAATCACACCAATTTTTTAGTTTTTCTATACTTTAGAGGCTCATTCATAACAGCATGCAGAAAAACGTAGCAAGAGTAAAAGATTTTAGCCAGTATGGGCTGATAAGCAAATTAGGTTTTTCTTTTCTCATGTCTTAGAAGTTAGAGCTGACATAAAAAATTCTTTTGACTTCCACCTTTTGTCAAATTAAAAGACTTTGTAAAATTCAAACTCTCCGTTTCTTACAGTTACGATTTTCATAAGAGTAAAGAACAAAGAACAAACCCGCTTCCGTGAACTGTCACACGATCTGCTGTTTGTCGTCTACAGACGCGATGAAAACAAGATCTATCAAACTGTTTCAGGCCAATGACGAGTCCCTCAAAGACTCTACGCTCAATATTTTCTAATATACAAGTTCAAACTTAAGTCAACTTAATTGATGATTCTGATATTTTGGTACAAGCCAAAATGTTGAGCATCTTGTCCCGGGCGGCGTCGCTGAAGTTATTTACTCATGCAAGTGTCCCTAGACTCCAGAGATCATCACTTGCAGCTACATTAAAATGTATATATTGAACCATCAGCAGAAACACCGAAATTATCTCCTTTTAAGCTTTTCTTGTGACTTTATATCACATAAAAAACAGCTCTTATTCCATCTTATTGGATGTCCATTTTCCAGAAAAACGTATGTTGTGGAGTCATGGCATTTCTGAATATCTGTATTTCAGTTGTAGTACCTTTACTCTGACTTACCGTACTCCATCTTTGGAGCTCTTGGAGTGTCTGTACTGTGGCGGCGTGGAGGGCGAAGCTGGGGCTGCCCTTAGCTGCCCTGCCCCCTGTCCTCGACCCTCCCAAGATGAAGCAGAAGCAGCATTGGTCCCTTGGGAAGGGGAATGGCCCTGATGGTGTCTCTGGAGCGGAGGTGCAGGCGTGGGAGAGCGCAGTCGACCGTACAGCTTGGACATGGGGCCGTGTCTGCGCTCGCAGTGCTTTTCAAATGCTTGCGGCTTCACTACCTGACCACAATGGCTGCACACCACCAAGTAGAAGTCATCATGACCAGGGTAGAGCCCAAAGATGGACATGTCTGGAGGGAGAGCAGGCACAGCTCAGACTGTGTTATGGAAAACTGATACTGAACCGACTCTAAAAGGTTTGGAAACTGTTAAAAAAAACAAAACAAAACAAAAAAAAAAACAGCCCAAATCTGTTACACCTATATTCAGTCACAATAGAAGCTATTTAAAAAAAAAAAAAACACAACTTTAAATTTGATGGCAGGAACACATCCAAAAAGTTGGATCATGGTGACATTACTGTGTGGCATCCCCTGTAACAATGGTCCACGAACATTTGGGAGCTGAAGAGAAGAGAAATGCTCCATTCCTATCCGATAATGGTCCAGCGCTGCTCAACAGTTCTGGGTCGTCTTGTTCGTGTTTTTATCATGTGACAAATGTTTTCAGGTGGTGAAACATCTGAACTGCAGGCGGACCTGACTATGAAGCTGTACTCTTCAAGAGCATCAACACCAACTAGAAGATGCTGCTGCACACCTGTGGCCTTATTTTCACATTTTATTCAGCGCCGACTAAATAAAACGGTGACCAGAGACTACATGGACTTGCTGACTATGGACAGGGACGTGTTCAGATTGTGAACGCCCACACTGGGGAGGGAATATATATTATAGGGAGTGGTGGCCTAGTGGTTACAGTGGTGGGCTTGGGCGTGGAGGACCCAGGTTCAAGCCCAGGGCTTCCCACAGCAAGGCCCTTAACTCCCAATTGCAATAATCCCAATTGTCCACACTGACAAGAAAGGGAAGAAAAAAAAAAAAAAAGAAAAAAAATATGGTGTCCTCTAGGCAATCACTGCACTCGGATAGTGGTGCCATAACAAAATATAGCTCCTTACATGTGACTGTTTATAAGACAACCAATTCTCACTTTACATACTTATTTCCGCAGAAGCTAAATGTACAAGTCGCAACATGTAAATAGGATTGTTTTGGAGTTCACTAAGATCTTGTAACATGGTTCCTAGTTGAAATGAGCTTGTGAAGTGTGCACGTTATCAAGTAGCTGATTATTTTAGGTAAAGTTGTTCCGATACCAGTATCAGAAATACTTGAATATTCTGCTGAAATATTCGGTATCGCTGAGTATTTACATTTAGACACCACCTGATAGCAGAAATCCAATTCTTCTTTGTTGTTCGAAAATCCAGCACAGGAAGTTTTTGCAATATTACTTTGAAACTTTCCGTTTTAAGTCGTCGGGTGGGGAAGCAGCGGCAGGTGAGTTGTTGGACAGTGACAAATCTAGCATTAGTGTTATGTTGGCAATATGATGATGTTTTATGCTGGAAAGTCCCACCAGGAAAACTGTCATACATTAAGTTGTGAAAGTGATGCTTCTGGAGGCGACACGAATAACAGAAGTAAACCTTAAGCATTCAAGGAGCAGATATTTGGACCTTCAGCATGAAAAAGCACAAATCTAAGTCAAATGCCCCATTCACACGAGATTAAAATGATCTGGGGACCCGCAGTAATTTGTAATAATTGTAATCATTTTAATTCTGTCCAAATGCACATATCAGTAATTTGGCCTCTTTATACAGCCCACAGAGTGTAAAGTTTTTTTATATTTTATCTGATAAACATACAAGCAACGTTAAGCTTCATACGGAGACTTATGGCAAGAAGCCCAGATCAACAGAAGGACGATGAGATGAAGACAACTACTTCAGGCAGTAAAAAATTTTTTTATCTTTCATCAAGCTTAAAGGCTCTCTGACAACACAAAGCCTTCAGGGCTTCAACGAAAGCTCTGGTTACATTTACCGCAAGTTATCTGTTGCTATATAACTTAAAACAGACAGATAGGCCACATTTTAATTTGGTCACTTGTCAAAATGTGACGTGTCGCCACTGAAATCTAACTCTTGAGTGTCTGATCAGATGCTTTAAATTCAATATTCAAATTTAACGCTAAATAAAATGCAATTATTTACTAAAATGTGAGGCCTCAATGTCACTTCCAGGATCAATGTCTGTAAATGTCGGTAAAACACAGACTTCACTAATCCAGCACGAATGGGCTAAATTAAATACAGATATCGGGGTGTAATTTTAGAATTACTGCAGGTCCAGAGGTCATGTTAGTCCAGTCTAGCCAGTACAAAAAGGAAGACAGACGAAACTCAACAGCAAACTTTCAATTGAGAGTGGTCCAGAGTGTAGACAGAGAAAACAGTAGATGTTCTGGTCAGTGAAAATATTGGATTTTTCTGTGTAATGAACATCAGGAGCCACGCAGCAATTTCAGATGAAAATTTCAGGTCAAAAATACATTTTTAAACTGCCCTCGATAGATGGGCTGATCGTATTTCACATTAGTAAAAGAAGCCTTTATGTCATGCCCTTTTATATATTTAGCGCAAAAGGAGCGCAAACAGCTTCACAATGGACATTTGGACTTCCAATTTTATCAGATGTCAAAATATAAATGCCTTTTGTTTCACATATGTATGCCAATACTTTAAGTCCTGCATTTCTAAATGTAATAAAAATATGCATTAATGTTGTCATATATATATATATATATATATATATTGTCCACTGATGACGCCATCTCCACTGCCCTCCACACATATGGACACTAGAAATGCTTATGTGAGAATGCTTTTCATCGACTTCAGTTCAGCATTCAACACCATCATCCCCCAGCAGCTCATTCACAAACTGGACCAGCTGGGGATCAACACCTCGCTGTGCAACTGGCTGTTGGACTTCCTGACTGGGAGACCACAGGCAGTACGGGTCGGCGGCAACACATCCAGGACCATCACACTGAACACAGGGGCCCTCCAGGGATGTGTGCTGAGCCCCCTCCTCTTCACCCTGCTGACCCACGACTGCACACCGATGCACAGCTCCAACCTCTTCATAAAGTTTGCGGACGACACGACTGTGGTGGGTCTCATCAACAACAACGATGAGTCAAACTACAGGAGCGAAGTGAGCCGCCTGGCTGAGTGGTGCAGCGACAACAATCTCTCCCTGAACGTGAAGAAGACCAAGGAGATTGTTGCTGACTTCAGGAGACAACACACCCAGCATGCTCCTCTGACCATCAACGGTGCTGCTGTGGAGAGGGTGAGCAGCACCAAGCTCCTGGGTGTCACATCTCAAAGGACCTCTCCTGGACTCTTAACACCGCATCACTCGCCAAGAAAGCACAGCAGCGTCTCTACTTCCTCCGCAAACTGAGAAGAGTCAGAGCCCCGGCCCCCATCAGGTACACCTTCTACAGAGGCACCATCGAGAGCATCCTGACCAGCTGCATCACCGTGTGGTACGGAGCTGCCGTCAGGAAGCTGAACACTCCCCCCCCCCCCCCTCATCATAACAATAATGTCTATCATCATACTGCCATTTCATTGCTTTTACTGTAATTTTATTGCCTTTGGCTCTTAAACCCAACGTCATGCTATAACTTGTTTCTTTTTAATTTGCACTTTGTGTTTAAAATTTATTTATTGTGTAGCACCGAGGGTAACGTAATTTCGATTCTTTGTATATATCTCACATGTGGTAGAATTGACAATAAACTGGATTTTGACTTTGACATATATATATATAAAAAACACAGGTATTAAGTTAGTAATCTGCTTCAACCAATAAGCAAAGCCCAGGTATTGGAGTCAGTGTCGGAAAGAGAAAGATTGTACCTGAACAAGATGTTTAAAAGTCCAGTCTTTTCTCTTTTATATATATTATTTAACAAGGCCAAAGCATTTTAATCCAATCAACTGATTGAACGACTGAAATAGTATTTGATTTGTAAAATAAATAATAGTTTCACCCCCAGACACTAATATGTTCTAAAAGGTGACTTTAACTTCTATCAGAGTAACTGTCTGGTGGTCCGTGGATGACACTGCAGCCGTTCACAAATACAGACAAGAACGCACACGGAGAAACTGCCTACAACTAGTATACTAATATTAAAGATATTGTGAGTATTCTGCCAGTGCACCATCTAATACAACATATTTTTAAAGGGAATACCAATTCTTTTTGGTTACTCTAAAATCCAGCACAGGAAGTTAAGCAATACTGCCTTGAAACTTCCTGTTTTGAGTGGCCAGATGGAGAAGCAGGGGCATGCGAGTTGTCGGACAGAGCCAGCCATCTCGAATTAGCATTATGTTGGCATACTATTTTTTTTAAGGTTTAGACTAGGCCCTAGTCCCACCAGGAAAACTGCGCTATCGTCATCAGTTTCCAGATGTTTCCAGATATGACATGACTGTTGCTCAAAATAACACGAACAAACTTCCTGAACATTCAAGGAGCCAGACCACAGAATGACAGACCACAGCACAGTTTTCTTTACAAAATAAGAGAAATTTCCCAAATAAATCCAGAAACCCAGAGTATAAAGATGGACAAAACTGTAGGACACTAGATGACCAGCCCCTGGCAGCCAGCAACAATTTTGTATTTCACTGCATAACTTCACATCTGGAGCCATGGTAGTTTTCTAGGTTGGAAATGCGTCTCTGAAAGTGCTTTTTTGCAGTCTTTTCTGTTTCGTGACTTTTTTTTTTTTGCCGACAGATCGGAGGCCATTGGAAGTAGATGACACTGCCTAGACATAATCAAATGTTTCTTCAAATAAATTTAAACTGATTGTTTTATCATGAAAAACTCCTTTGTGCAGCTTTAAAAACTTGTCAGCATAGTGGATGGCAGCTTTTCCATCACTGTCGGGAGGACGTGTGAATGATGCTAGAACGAGAAACTGACCAACATCTGGGTGCATTATCTGTCTGACTCATGCATGCAAGAAGGCTAATTTATTGTAGACAGCAGTAACTTACCGTCTTTACTAAGAGACATTGCTTCCGCAGCCTTTTTGCCATTCTTGTTGCAGTCATCGCCATCTGGGCCTGAAATATCACAAAACATAGAAAAGAAAAAAAAATAATCAAGAAACCCATTGCAAGGTCTGAGATTGTCTAAAAGTGTCCAAATCGAGGATAAGTCACAAAATATACATGCGAACAGCTGTGATCCATAAAGGACTGTCGTGCAGGTCAACTGATTCACCCCTGTGGTTCTATCTGCTCTGAGAAGTGGGGTACGACCTTACAGCACAGTAACGGTAACAGCCGCACCTGGCGGCTCGCGGGGGTGCGCACAATAACTGAGGGCACAGTTTTGGAAAGTGGCCAGGGCCAGAGGACTTTCAGGTGTTGTCGAAAACAGAAACGTTTTACATCCGTAAAAGGGAAATGTCGTCACCGGCGGTCGGAGGGAAAAAGGTGAGCCTAGAGTAGCGTCGGCTCATGTAAAAGGCTGGCCCAGCGTTTACATGGTGGCAGGAGCAGCAGACTCCTCCTCCGTCACCGGTGTTTGCTCTCATCCATCTCCCGCTACCGGGAGCACCGAAGCCAGCGCTCCCCGCCTCAGCGCCCCTGGCCGGCGTACTAGCCTAGCCTTCCGCCGTAAGAAGTTACTCGCCCGGCCATCCTCACTAGCCTCCTTCCGCTCTGATGCCACCACTGCCCGGCTTGGTTTTAAGCAAACTGAACGCACCACCGAGGCGCTGGCAGCCCGATTCGCCACCACGGCAGTAAAACACACGGAATAGTGGTCCTGTCTTAATATCTAGCGTTTATTTTTCTCGAAGACCGCTTCTGCGTTGGGACCTAAGAGAGCAACACGTTATCCACCCAGCACTAGGACCCGGCAGGGTCTTTGTTTGGGTAACGCGGTTAGCTCCGACCTCCGTTTCCACAAAAATTAACCCCGCTGATTCGGTTAAACTGTTCCGCGGTGGATAATGCTTGCGCCAGGATGCTTCCTCACCATCCGCTGCGGTCACGCCGGCCCAGTCCGCCCAGGCAGTCCAGCTTTGACCCACGAAATCATCGAGGCTAGGCACCCGCCGATCCAGAGCAGCCATTACTTTTGTTGCGCGTTCACGCACCGCCATCATCACTGCGCGGCAAGCAGTTTACGTCATATCTCGCGTTCTCGACAGGATAGGAACTTCCTGCGTGCGCGCTCTAAAAATGTCTGAGAAGCAGAAGCAAGAACCAACCAGGGCGCATCTGTTGATGATGTTGCAACTTCATTGACCGTCACTCCAAGAAATACAACATACCGTGATTCCAAGAGGTGGTTTTCAGGCATTTCGATAATCTACTTTATTGCAAAAGTGTAATGGAAACGCTTTTTTCATTTCCATATCTCTAGCACTGCTAGATGACATAGTTGGTCAATCTAAAGTCATCAATATGTAGTTACCAGCTGTTTTTGGCCTCACTTATATGACATAGTTGTGTTGTAACACTACTTAATCATTATGCATTTAATATGGGCTTTGCCTCTAAATAATCATCTGCTGCCTTCATCATCTGACTATTTTATCAACAGCAGTATCGGCAATCGCAATAAATGGTCAAAGACCAAAGATGTACCAAGGATGTTTTTGTCCATCTTCAAAGTTGAAATTTTGTTGTTTTGAAGATACGTCTGGCAGAACGAGATATGAAAAGTTACAGGAATTACACTTATTCAAAAAACACTGTTCAGTGGAATCACAGGCTGCAGCGCTGCCTTTATGCAAACTCAGATATTCAATTTTCTTTTTGTGGAAAAGGTAAAGGAAACGTTCAACTGAGGTTGGAGCATTCAGCTGGTTTCACAGTGCACTTTGTCAAACCATAGTCCCATTGGTTTCAGAAGAGGAGTTGTAAAGTCTATTTTTCTTCATTTGAGGCGCAGCCATGTTGCTCTGGAACCCGACTGAAACACACCACTGTATGTCAGTCAAAGTCAGCTTTGGCTATCAGCTCCTTCAGCAGAACCCCGGTGAAGTGTGTCCAGAGTTGCGGGCAGATGTTTACAGGTGGCAGGTGTTTACAAGTGGCAGATGTTTACAGGTGGCAGATGTTTACAGGCGGCAGGTGTTTAAAGATGGCAGATGTTTACAGGTGTCAGGTGTTTACAGGTGGCAGGTGTTTACAAGCAGCAGATGTTTACAGGTGGCAGATGTTTACAGATGGCAGGTGTTTACAAGAGGCAGATGTTTAAAGGCGGCAGGTGTTTACAGGCGGCAGATGTATACAGGTGGCAGATGTTGACAAGTGGCAGATGTTTACAGGCGGCAGATGTTTACAAGCGGCAGGTGTTTACAGGTGGCAGATGTTTACAGGTGGCAGGTATTTACAAGTGGCAGATGTTTACAAATGTCAGGTGTTTACAGGTGGCAGATGTTTACAGATGGCAGGTGTTTACAAGCGGCAGATGTTTACATGCGGCAGGTGTTTAAAGATGGTAGATGTTTACAGGTGTCAGGTGTTTACAGGTGGCAGATGTTTACAAATTGCAGGTGTTTACAAGTGGCAGATGTTTACAGGTGGCAGATGTTTACAGATGGCAGGTGTTCACAAGCGGAAGATGTTTACAGGCGGCAGGTGTTTACATGCGGCAGATGTTTACAGGTGGCAGATGTTTACAGGCGGCAGGTGTTTAAAGATGGCAGATGTTTACAGGTGTCAGGTGTTTACAGGTGGCAGATGTTTACAAATCGCAGGTGTTTACAAGTGGCAGATGTTTACAGGCGGCAGATGTTTACAGATGGCAGATGTTCACAGGCGGCAGGTGTTTACAGGCGGCAGGTGTTTAAAGATGGCAGATGTTTACAGCTGGCAGGTGTTTACAGGTGGCAGATGTTTACAGGTGGCAGATGTTTACAAATTGCAGATGTTTACAAGTGGCAGATGTTTACAGGTGGCAGATGTTTACAAATCGCAGGTGTTTACAAGTGGCAGATGTTTACAGGCGGCAGATGTTTACAGATGGCAGGTGTTTACAAGCGGCAGATGTTTACAGGCGGCAGGTGTTTACAGGCGGCAGGTGTTTACAGGTGGCAGATGTTGACAAGTGGCAGGTGTTTAAAGATGGCAGATGTTTACAGCTGGCAGGTGTTTACAGGTGGCAGATGTTTACAGGTGGCAGGTGTTTACAAGGGGCAGGTGTTTACAAGTGGCAGATGTTTACAGGCGGCAGATGTTTACAGATGGCAGGTGTTTACAAGAGGCAGATGTTTAAAGGCGGCAGGTGTTTACAGGCGGCAGATGTTTACAGCTGGCAGGTGTTTACAGGTGGCAGATGTTTACAGGTGGCAGATGTTTACAAATTGCAGATGTTGACAAGTGGCAGATGTTTACAGGCAACAGGTGTTTACAGGTGGCAGGTGTTTGCAGGTGTTTACAGATCGCAGATGTTTACAGGCAGAATATACCATTTAACAAGTTCTTGTTCGCTTTTAGTCTACACTGGGTTAATACAAACAGGTAGTTGCTTCACTAAACTTGGTAGCATGACGATTATGGATGAGGAATGGATAATCAGTCAACTGTTAATCATATTAGAAATAAAGATATTGCTTTATTTAAATTCTCCTGTCATGGTACAAAAATTCACCCAATTCAGTGTTATAATGGCTGTGAACTCAAACAATTGGACCAAATTGTTTGTTTTAATCCAGACTGTAAGTATGTTTATTTCTGCTCTAACATGGCAGTCAGTAGAGATTGATTTGCCTTTGGAGCTAGCCTCTAGCGGCCAGTTGAAGAACTGCAGAAAATCTTAGTTCTGCAAGAACCTCAAATTAGAAGTTAATTGGCTTTTGTGTCAAACTAACTAAACCTTTTCAATAATGTATTTCCCTCCTCACCTGTGATATGATTCAAGAATTACTGAATTAGACGACAAGGCAAAAAATGAAGAAGAAACCTCGACCATCCATTGGTTAATACAGGACTTATTTTTCCATTTTCCACATTGCCCTGCATTGTAGTTCACTTTTTGATTTTGATTCATTTGAAGGGTACTGAGACCTACTTCATAGATGGACCAGAGTTTCTTTTCTTTCATTCGCACCAGAGTTTGGAGGCACATTCATTCTCCCTAAATAATCTGAACAGAACCTTATCAGTTACCCCTTGATACTTCACTGGAGTCAGCAATTCAGAAATGTTCACAAATAACATATAAGAAATACCCTGAGGGAAACAGCTGTCACATCCTCAATATATCACTCCACAAGTGGCATTCTTGGTGAGATAAAACACACTGTGTGCCAACAGCTGACCATTGGATAGACACTGCAGGTGGACACACAAAGGAGAGCTGTAAATCGTGGAATTTATTCAAAGGACTTTGTGTTCTTATACTTGTGGTGACATTTTTAATTCAGCAAACCAATAATCAAAGATTGACACATTACATGTCTGGAGTACACAAGACACATTAACAACTCTCAAATAACTGTCAGCATCTTGTACTGCATTCTGAATTCCCACAGTAAAAACACTCCCAACGTTTCTGCACCCGTAAGGGGTAAAGGAATGAGGGAAACTAAACCGGAAGAAAAATGTGGCAAAGCAGAACATACATAACAACTATTTGTCATGCTCAAACAACGAGCTGAAGTCACCATTGCCTGGTACCTGTAACTGTACTGGTAACTGTTGCCCTGGTAACCTGTGTGATCTTCAGATCTTCAGTTGCACAGCGGTCCAGTTGGTCCAGTTTGTGAACGAGCTGCTGGGGGATGATGGTGTTGACTGGTGAACTGACGTCGATGAAGAGCATTCTCACATAAGCATTTCTGGTGTCCATATGTGTGAGGGCTGTATGGAGGGCAGTGGAGATGGCGTCGTCAGTGGACCGGTTGGAGCGATATGCAAACTGGTAGGGGAGGGGGGAGGGCAGCCTTGATATGATGCATGACTAGCTGTTCAAAGCACATCATGATGATGGGAGTCAGTGCAACTGGACGGTAGTCATTGGAGCAGGAGGGAGATGACCGTTTCAGGACCAGAAGAATGTTGGTGGCGTGCATCGCTTTATAAACTACTTGCAAATTTGGACAAATCTCCACTCAGTTGGTTGGCCTTTATCACATGCTTTTTTCACAAGAAAAATACTGTAGGTGTTCGAACAGGAGAGTTTGGACAATGTATAATAACACCTGCTGGACGCAACTATTATTCCTTTCCTGTTTCAAAGGGTACTGCTGTTGGCACAAGCGAAAATACGATTTTGCAGTGATCGTTACCGGTTCCACGTTTTTCATCAAGCCAACATAATAAGGGCCCTGTAGCCCATACTGATGAAGGAACCTCCTGTAACGCAGGAATGCTAACCAAATTGCTGCCAGTCAACAGACAGAGATCCAAATCTTCTAAGCACAAACTATGTGAGACATATGCATTTAGAACATTGCTGTATGATATGCATCACTGTCTGCATTGTAAAACACTGTCGAGTCAGGGGTTGGTTGCCTGGCAGTCACATGAACACAGTCAGTCATAAAAGATGAAGCTGACACAAACAAGGTATCTGTCAGTGAGACCACTCTCCTTGCAGCCTGAAGCAGATGGTCCGCAATCCCACCTCCAAAAACTACCTGCGTTATTTTTGGAAGCTTATGGTAAGCAGAATGTGATAACTGTGAATATGCTGAGTTCAGAAATGTATTATCTTTTTTTATCCAGGAAAGGTCATTAAAAGGCATTGCAAGCAGGTTTTCCTTGCAACTAGCAGAAGAACCTACTGTATTATCAGTAGGTGGAGACTAGTGTTAGATTTGTGCGTAATTGTGACATGTCACCTAGCCCCGCCTCCAGACCATGCAGGTCGTTCTGGCATCAGTCCACTGTAGGTGCCGTTAGGACATGCATTTCAGGTCCTTGACTTGGCTGGGTCCTGAGCCTAATGGTCACGTCCACTGCAGGCATAACACACATCAGTCCCGATCGGACCTTGTTCTTTGCAATCACTGCGTCCTCTTCTCCCGCCGCGTCCAGGCTGCGGAAAAGAATTCTGGACAGCCTTACACACGCACAATGATGTTTTATGCAATTCTTCCTGTTTTTGCTTCTGTTTTGCTTTAGCTCCACCTTTAAAACCAACTTTAAAACATTTTTGTTTAGTAAAACATCTAGTTGGTGTAAATGGTAGTGTGTTAGGACCAGTAGTCACAGCTGCAGCTGCAGGACCAGACTGGAGCAGCTGGTCTTCAACACAGCTTCATCCTGGATCTGCTGCTGTAGACCTGCTGCAGGGGGACACCAACATGATCCACTGACCTGCAGTCCCACCCTCTGACCACCTCAGTGTCTGCTGACTACACCTGTTTAGATAGTGGTCTCTGTAGTCCACCAACTAACCAGGTACCAGTCTGATGAAAACTCTCAGTTCTCCAGTTAATAGATAATTATACTAATGTATCTGGTCTATTTTACCTTTGACGGTGTGTCTGTGTCTCTTCTCTCCACTTCCTGTTCTTCGCTTATGATCCAGGTACTGGTCCAGGTTTCTTCCCTCTTAAAGGGGAGGTTTTACCTGCCGTTGTTTATGTAATAATTGATCGGGGGTCATGTTCTGATCTTTGGAAAGATCCCAGAGACAACTTGTGTCGTAATAGATGCCATATAAATAAAATAAAATTGAATTGAATTGTTGTTCCCGCCACTCTTCTGTCATATTTTAACCAGTATGGACAGCATATTGTGATATTGTGTTCAATCTAGCTTCAGCCCATTGAACACAAGTCAGTTTGTGATGCTGTCACATTGATTTAGGTGTCAGTATATATATATATTTTTTTTTTTCAGCAGTAGGGAGAGCAACAGCACTCATCTTCCGTATGCACGCGTAATAGCCAAGGTCAGTCCCTCTGTTTTCAAATCTTCAGCCACAAAAACAGCAGGAGTGGCCTCTGATCTCTGTGGTATCACCACTGGCATTGGCAGAGAAACATTAGTGGAAGTTGAAGCAGAAGTGATCGATACTCGTTCCGGGACAGAAACGGGCACGTTCACAGATGCACACTTTTTGAAACATAACTGTCCGAATCAACTCTCATGCATTGTGGACCTGGAGCAGGGCAAGGCAAGTTTTCTAAACACACAGGAGGAGTAAATAGAGTCCCACTTCTAGCAGGCACACAAGCAGGTAAAACAGGGGTTCCATTTCCCTTCTCATAGACAGGTCTGCCAGAACCTCAGCACCCTTTTCTGCTTTACCAGTACATAATATGTGTTTAAGTTGGCGTTTCCTCTGGTCAGCCTCAGCTTTGTTTCTCTAAATCCCTAAAGCTTTCTGATGTTGATCTCATTCAGCCCATAACACTGGTGTCATGGCATTTTTAGACTTCACGAGTGTGCAATTTCCCTCCATTTCATGCAAAACGTTTTCACTCAGACTACCATTTCCAGGGAAATTATATTCTTTTATCCACACGCACACAATCCTCCCAGGATTTCTCATATTTATCACGCATATCTTCTTACAACAGCTTTTCAGAACTTTTAACACTTGCTTGCCCCATTACTTCCACCGCTGGCGCCACGCACTGTGTCACTAATTATATTAAAAATTGAACCAAGTGACCCTGAACTGTGACATGTTCTATTGTTTAATGTGTGGTTAAGTCCTCTCCAGGAATTTAAGTCAAGGCCTTATGTGATGTCCAGTCACTGAACAACAACAAATCAAGATTGTTGGTTAAGTTTCTCAGTTATCCAGGCAGTGGTAATCCTCAAAGGCTTGAATCAAAGACAACAAGACTAATTTTCTAGAAGTGAGTTTTCCTTACAGAAAGAACTGACAAAATGTTAAGGACAGAAAGTGAAACATCTTCACCCCCCCCCTCCAAAAAAAAAGAAGTCCAGCTGTCTTTGACTTAAGCCTTTTATAGTCAACAGGACAGAGGTCACATTTAACCACAGGACGAATGTCTAAACCTAACAATCACAAGAGGAAACCATGTATGGCTTGTATAGCCATCAGTCTTGACTAAGACTACTGTTGTACAGTTCCAAAACATGTCATCTGTGTTTAGTGGATGAGCATGGTCTTAGTGATCAGAAGTCACCAGCCCACACATGTGAGCACACCTCTCTCAATCCTAATCCCTGTAAGAGCTTAAGACTCACACAGGTATTTAGGGCAGCTCCACAAACACCATTCACCCTGTTCACCACCGAGATGGCAAATTCTTGGGTATTTTTCATGGCCTAATGTTGTCAATCAATTATACATTTTTGATTGTTTGGGCGATTGATTTGGTGACATTTTAATTTTTTTTCCAGGAAATCAGTTGTTAAAAGCCTCACAGTAGTTTATATTGCATTTCTTTGATAAAAGCTTTTGTTACATGCCAGATTTAGGCAGTGTCCATACATGCATAGTTTCGCTTAAAAAACACAGTTTTTGTTACATTTTTGTTATATTTACACCTTCCATCCACACCACTACGATAACTTTTATCTTTAAAAAAATGGAATATTGTTGATCCACTGCAGACTTCTTTTCACGTTATAAAATGCGCTGTCGCAGTCCAGTGTCATGGACTGAATCTAAATGAACCAAAAACTAACTTGGCTGTTCATATTCATTTTAGGATTTGCTCTTCGGGGTCATGGCTTAATCTTACCTGGTTCTTAATTTGCATTACATGACCATTGATAGAAGTTTTCAAAAAACAAAAAACTGATGAACATTAATGTGTTTAAACAACAACTCAGAGATGCATCCAATTTTGCCGTTAAATTCATATGTGCCTCACAAATGAGTGGAGATGGTCATGAGATGCACATTTATGGGTGTAGTGTTGACAGAAACCTTTTCCAATACCATGATTTCATTTTGGAACTGAATTTTATAACAAAACTATGCTTGCGTGGATGTAGTCCTAAACCACCTATCTTCTACACGCTAATCAGAGCTAATTTGGTTCTTGTTCTCCTTTCCACTGATCCTAGGTAAAGCCCTCGTCATCTTGATCATGTTGAAGATTGTCTTTAGATTTTTCTTGTGGTATGTCAAGACGGAATCCGGTCAGGTTGTTTGAGCTGCATCAATCTTAAATCACCCTATGGAGTTTTACATTGACCATAACACAACCCAATCAGATGAGTGAACAGAAGACTTGCCTATGAAAACTGATTTTAATATATGATTTAATACATGATTTAAAAAAAAAAAAAAAAAAGAATTATACTGCGCTCCAGCTGGTGAACCTATGTGGGTTACTTGTTGTGCTATTAGACTTAAGTGGATTAGTTGTCACGCCAGTAAACCCACATGGATTAGTTGCTGTACCAGTAAAGCTATAAGTATTAGTTGTACCAGTGAATTTAGAAGATTCATTGACCTGATTCATATGTGCCACATTTTTAACATGTTCCAGGTAGACACGCAGGTTGAGGATGCACCTTTACACCTTCTTCTATGGTGGTCCCTGATTGGTCAAAAGTTAACAGAGTTGACTTTGCACACAGTTGTCTTGTGTCTTGTGTAGAAGAATACATTTTTGCTTTAGCCTGTTGGCAAAACGGCTAATACATCTATGTTGCAAAGAAATGCTTTTGAGTCCTGTCCTGCCTTCAAATAGTTGTTAATCCTCAACTGCGGCCATCTACACTGTTTACATTGACTCAATTTTGGACCCCAGCCATGGTGGTCAGTCAAAGAACTGCAAGTAAACTCACCACCTGGTTTGGATCATAGACTAGAAATAACTGAACAATGTATCTATGATTTCACCCATAGATTTTCAGGGATGAGCAGTTTGAATTCTTGTGTTTCCTCATATTACATGGCACCATGTTGCCCAGGGAGCCAACTAGAAACACGCCCACCATATGTCAGTCAAAGAGATTAAAACTTCTTTTATGAGAGACTTGACCAAGAAGGCAATAGTTGGTTAAAAAACATCAGACAAAAACAAAACCATAAATAAACAATTAAAACAAAACAGTTCTACCCATTGAGAGAACTCTTTTCTCTGTCCCACAAAACTGGCTTGAATTTACTCAGAGTAATGAGTTCTTTGAAATTTGTTACAGGAAGATGGAGTAGCATATTTAAAAGCTTTCTTTCCAAGCTCTGTGCAAACCTTTGGAGTCTGCATTTGTACAGTACTTTAGGACCAGAGTGACTTTCAATCTGGGTCATGTAATTGCACAGGTAAGAAGGGAGCAGTCAGAGTATGGCTTTGTAAATGAAGGTGAACCAGTTTTCACACTGGGTGTGCAGAGATGGGCATTCAGCTGTGGTAAACAGGGTACAGTAATAAAATGGAAAGCACAGTGGTGAACAGAGTCCAACTTCTTCAGATAATGGAGAGTTCATGTAGAGCAGATCAGAAAGTTGCTTAAATCAAGTATTTACGTACCTGATAATAAAAACAGGATTTGATTCTGAGAGACACACCATCAAAGGTACAAAAGACCAGATCCATCAGTATAATTATCTGTTAACTAGAGAACTAAGGACTAGTTGGTGGACTACAGAGACCACTATCTAAACAGGTGTAGTCAGCAGACAGAGTCAGAGAGTGTGACTGCAGGTCAGAGGACTATATTGGTGTCCCCTCAGTAAACCTGCACTCTGAGAACAGAGAACTCTGTTAGGAACATAAGGAACCATCAGGTCTTGGAGAAAACCAGGAGTTTGAGCCAATGAAGGGAAGTGAACACAGGAATCAACAAGTGAGACCATGTCTCTCCTGTCAGCATTCACGCTGCTGCATTTTGGATCAGCTGGAGGCTGTTCAGAGAATTACTTGGACATCCAGCCAACAACACGTTACAGTAATCTAGTCTAGAAGATACGAGCGCATGAATTAGTTTTTCAGCATCACTCTGGGAGAGGATGCTCCAAATATTTGTGATATTAGGGAGGTGGAAAAACGCAGTCTTACAACCTGATTAATATGCTGTATATATATATATTATGCTATTATAAATTATTTCCAAAGGTCAGACCATACAAGTTTCAGAGAAACGCAGTTTTAAAAGAGATGTATTTTAAAGGCTACTGGTCTCTGAGTATTTTTATTAAAGTCCATTACAGCAGAATAAATGGAAGATTGAGCAGGTTTCTTTTTTTCTTTGAAGATTTTAAGAAAGCTTCCTCTGTCTGAAAAGATCATAGATGCGCAACTGAGGCTCACAAAACTGCATCTGAACAAACACAAGACTTGCAGCACTTTATGGGTTCGTTTTTATCAAATAAATAATGTATTGTTTGTCGGAAGTGGTATCATACCAATACCTATTATGATCTTTTTCTCAGTTTTTACACAAAAAATGTAGAATTTAAAGAAGAGCTATTTACCTTTGCCTGACTATATCAATCCATCTTTTTGTGACAATTGAAATATTTAAATATCATTTCACAGTCAATGTTTTTAGAAACTTTACTAGATTTACTGATTAATGTGGTACATAAAAAAAAACTGCAAGCCTGAACTGTAAAATTGCGCAAAAAGACATCGCCTTAACAGTCATTTTCAAGAAGAGGGGAAATGCGGTTGTAGGGAAATGTGTCCCTCTACAGGCCACTGAGGGTATACAAGTTCGATTTTATTTAACCACGGTCAACAGCTGCAACTCCGAATTAAGGGACAGCAACGTTTGTAGAAACCGGCAGTCTTCCATTTCTGTTGTAGTTTTATATTTTAAGTATTTTTTTTTGTAAAGGTTGAAAAACGTCTCTTCCAAAAGTTACATGTCATACTGCTGCCTTATTTAATCACCTGGCAAATATAATGTGGTATTTCAATAAAATCGTGTTACTTTCACTATTGTAGGTCCGGTAAAAGGCTGACTGACTCACTGTCAGATGAGTGGGCAGTATTTAAATGTCAAATATAAATGCTTCTTTATTTTACATATTTGTGGCTGCATTTTAAGTTTAATTCTTGGATTTCTTTGGCTAATATTTATTTGCTTTCAATAATAAAAAAGTTGCTTAAATTAAAAAAGATGAATGAATGAATGAATGAACGAATGAAATAATGAATACATAAACAAACAAACACTGCCAATCAACCAATAGACCAAAACCAGGTATAAGAATCGACCAACAAAAAAAAAAAAAAGGGAAATTAAATGTGTTAGTTGAGAAATGTGCCTCTACAGACCACTGGTGGTAAAACTGCTGTTTAGTTTTGTTTAAACACAGTCAGCTCAACAGCAACTAATTCAACAAAATAAAAGTTCTACATTTGAGTCCAAACGGAGTTATCCACCTGACATCTCTGGTCAATGCTTTCCCATGGCTGTACAGACCTGCAACCTCACCAAAGAATTAAAACAATTTTCAAACTTATGACCGATCATGAAACTCCTAGAGCTCAGAGTCAACTCATCTCTTCATGGAAATAAAATTCTGAAGGTTTTTATGTTCAAATGTAAACTTTCCACGAATGTAGTGCTGGACTGCACTATCGCTATGGACCTGTCAATCGCTGGGCTTTTTAGATAAATCAGTTTTATGTTTAATCCTCACGAGGGCGTCCATGCACCAATTTTTAATCTCTTTGCTCAGATTGTAATTTATTGTACTTCACTTCAGCTCTGTAACTTGATTTATGAGAAAATACGTCTGATCTGACTGAAGGAGCACCTTCAGGACTAAGGAGGGCAGACTAACCACCAGACTTATTCAACATTTCCAATATCGTCCAACATCTCACCATCACTGGACTGGAGAAGTGAGTGGTGTGGACGGAGGATAGAGGAAGAGACATGAGAGGGTTTGGATGGAGACTTAAAACCAAGTCCCATTTGGACCTTAATTGATCATTATTTATGGACATGAAATGCTAAGATATAATTGTTTATAAATTTTCCCTTAGGAAAAAAAAAAATGTTCAGACAGAATTCCGTTTAGAGGAAACTAAATCTCCCAACTACACCGCCCTTTTTAAAAAAAAATTAATTTTTAACAACATAAAAGAAAATGTAAAATTACACTTTTTCTGTTGCTCCTGTCTTTTTAACTCTTTGTTGGGTAGTCAGTAAAATACTTGAAATTTCAAAATTTCAGCTCTTGAAGGTTATTGGAGAATTTTAAAGGACGTCTACTAACGTTGTAACTTTTATTTGTAATAACTGTACACTGTAGATCTGCTGAAGTGACCAAATATGGTCCCTTGCCCTGTGAAGCGTTAAAACAATTTCAATCTCAGTTCTGCATCAAGTGTATTATAAAGTTGAATTGAGTTAAACTGTTAAAGTCTCTCGTGCTTTCACTCTTCATTAACTTTTACTTCCTGCATGTCACTGACTACATCTCTTCCCCATTCCTCATACTTGGAGATTTTGTCTCTCTGCAGGTATCTGCTGGAATGATTTTGATCTGCAGTTACTGGCCAAGGTTTGGGAGGATGTTATTCCAGAAAGCTGGCTTTATCACTTACCAAAGTAAAGTCACAGTAAGCCCTAAACATACGTTTTCAGTTCCAAAAGGTACTTTGTGTGATAATCACCATGGCAACACACTTTCTGAACATAATCTGGATTTGTTCAGGTTTTGTTGAACCTGAACCAGGGGTTAAAACAGGTTTTTATTACTTAAAGTAACACAGAAAGCAGTAAACCTGCATTTTCAGACCCAAAAAGCACAGAATCTGTTAATAACCAGTAAAATATACTCTCTTAATCTAACCTGGTTGGAGGCAGGTTTTGTTTATTGCTGCTTATTGTCACACATTGGTATTCCTTTTTACATATCGACAAACAAATGAAGTAAAAACACAAATGATCTCCATTTCTTTTCACAGTCAGAGGATGACAAGACCACTGACTGATGACTTATCTCAGCTCAATGAGTTTTCTTGGTGGAGTGGAATATTTTATACATTGAGGAAAGGGGGGCTGTGGTGGACAGAAGAAGATTTGTAGAGGCTTGTAGAGCATGTCTGCAGGAGTTTCAGTAATGTCTGTCTTCTGCTGATGCTGGCATCCAGCTCCTTTTTACAGACCTCTATTTCCTTCTGGCTTTTAAACTATTTCTGTTGAATGAGGCAAGCTATTATTTGATTTTTAAAGTAACTCAGTTTAGATAAGGATTCTGACAAGTTCTTTATATTTTGACTTGTTTTATTTTTAGTTGTTGCTACTTTTAGGTTTGCAATCAAAACAACCATATGATGAGAAATCCACTAAAAGACCAGCATATATAAGACTTGCAAACCGAATAAATAACCTAAATGTCTTCAGATGATTTGGTGTATGTTGTGCTGCTCACATTAACACATTTACACCAACAGGATATCTTTGCACAATTCCCCTCAGCAGATGCTCAGGTAGCTTGTTGCTTTTAAAATACTACAGTTTTCTTGTCTTCTCAAGCCTCTAGTAGGACTTGTTGCTCTAATTCTGAGAAGTATATTTACCCCTTTTTGTCATTATTGGCGTTTCAAAGCTTCCTAGATGACTTCTGTATAAGTTTGCCTTAAATAAGTGCAACCTTGTGTTAACTACAGCAGAGATGACTGAACTCATTCGTAACCAGTGTCATGGAGCCGACAGCTCACGTTTAGTTGTTGCAGCTTCAGAAAACCTCTCGTTTTCTTTCGGCTCTCTTTATGACCCTCTTTGATCAAGTTCATCTACTTCAACCTGGTCTACACAGACAGCTGTTTTCTGTTAGGAGATTTTTCTTTTCACTGGTCCTGAGTGCTATCTTAGAGCAAATTGTCTTTATAAAAAGCAGTTAAAAAAATATATACATACAGTATATATTGTTTCCTTTCCTAAACTAAAATTCCGTTTTTAAAATTTCTTGTAAAACTAAGTTTAAGGAAAAGCTTTACTTCAACCCAGGAGACTGTCATGTATTACACATCTGTACACATGATCATCATCTGCACCTCTTATGTCCACTTGCATCCAGCAGTTTGGCTGTACATTCTAGTCTCCTGCATTACTTAAAACCAGTGCAGCACCTCTCTGATCCTCTTATCTCTGTGGTTAAAACCAAACGGCATTTTGTTATCTTGTTTAAAAAAAAAACAAAAAAAAAAAAACAAAAACTCTGACAAGGAATGGAAAATGTAATCAAAACTACCATCTAGTCCAGAAATGTTGGCTCAAATCAGACCAGCAGACTCATGTCAGTGAGTCATCTGTTGTCCCAAAACTGGTTCGACAGCCAACGTTTTAACTTCTACAAATAGATTATATAACACACTCAACTATGAGGAAACCCATGAGCAAAACATATCTGTGTGAGAATGTTTGTGAAACGTGTACATTTTTGAAGACTTTCTGCAATAAATTCAAAGACTTTGGTGTGGGTGAAATGAATTTTGTGCAACCCTGTGGTCTAAAGATGTGAAATGATCAAAAGTCATGTCTGTAACACTAAAGGTGAATTTTATTTAGCTTTATGCACAGACATGATACATGTCTGCTGGTTGAAGAAACTAACTGCACTCCATGAACATCTAGTGGCACAAATGAAGCAGCTGCTAAAGGATGTTAGCCACCCAAAATGGTTAACCTGAGGCCACGCCATCCTCTTCATAAGGGACCTCGAGAAAGGGGCAATCCCAACAAACTACTGGTCAATAACCTCCCTCTGCACCACATGGCGCACCTATCTGCCAATGTAACACCAAGATATACAAGCACATGGCTCCAAGCATGAGTGCAACCCAGAGGGAACTATCAAGTAAAACCAGAGGGGGCCAAACACCAACTACTGGTCCCCGGGACGGTTGCCGAAGACAGTAAGATAAGGCAAACCAATGTCTGTACTGCCCGGATAGACTGTTAGAAAGCCCATGACTCAATGCTGCACTGGCTGCATTCACAACATCAATAGGACTGAGAGTCTTCATCAATAAAAATTGCATTTACAATAATAATCAAAAACAGCCCAGACACCAAACACCTATAGCAACAACTACTTCCCACCATCTTTCTCATCCTACACCCTTTAAACAGTGTTTGGGCTCTGGGGGAAGCATTTTGCTTAAACATCCTGGAGAAGACAAAGGACAGGTCAGTGAATCACACTTAACACCCAACACTTGATACACTCACCAAATCACAAACACCTTTACTAATTCAACCATAATGTCACTTCCACAATATAACATTTCTGCCTTTGCAGGCAGCTGTCAGTCCACCCAACCAGCTGTGCACTCTTTGGAACTACATGTAAATTACTACAATACTGAATAAATATTTAATCATCAAGATGTGTGCAAATATTTCTGTGCAAACTTATACATGCTTTAAAGTGCAGAGTAACTAAAGTGCTGAAAGTGCCTATTTATAGTTCCCCATTAAAATACGTCAATACCACAAACCTTTGCCACTTAAGCAACTTATCAGATCTTCAAGATAGCTACAAATAACTAGGGATCCTGCAAGCAAATGGCAACTACGAAGGAGCTGTGAGGAAGTCGGCCACAGCCAAGTACCTGAAAGAGCCAGCTGAAGGTCATCAACACACATGCCCTGCCAGTAATCAAGTACCCCACATATACTACTGGTATAATAGACTGGTCACTGGAAGAGATATAAGCCACTGATGTCAAGACAAAGAAGGTCCTCACATTGCACAAAGGATTTTATCTCAGAATGTCACAGGCAGCAGAAATCCAAGGAGGAAGACGATGTGGATCATCTTAGCAGCACAAGAACACGTCTTAAGCACTAGGAGAGCCATTAGAGAACAGGTTCTACCACACCAGACAAGACCCCAGCTGCAGACTGTACAAAGATGCCCCAGAGACAATTCAGCACATAATAGCAGGATGCAAGATGCTGGTAGGTAAAGCACACATAGAACGACACAGCCTGGTAGCAAATATAGTGTACAGGAACATCTACACTGAGTATGGGTTGGAAGTCCCAAAGTCAAGGTGGGAGATACCTCCATGGGTGGTGGGGAGTGAAGGACCACAGACCCTGTGGGACTTCCAGATCAAGAGTGATAAAATGGTGATGGCTAACCAACCAGACATTCAGTTTATTTTAACTACCACAAAGTAGTGGGGATTGACTGAGCTTCATTTTTGAACACTGGAACTGTATTAAAATAATGTATTTGAAATTATTGGCAATATATTTCAAATGCAGAATTTTATATTTATTTATTTTTTTTACAATTTTTTTACATTAACACACTGTAGTGTGTAGAATATGAGTTTGTTTACTCATATTTCCTGCGGCTTAAACTCATAAATATACACTTTAATCTAATCTTTGGTTACTTATTGCAGCTGAACTGTGGTACCTGTTTCTGGAGAATGCAACGCTATTGTCACCATAATGATGTCATCTGACCATTGAAGATTGTTTCTCCCCTGCCACTCCTTGACTTTGACTGAAACTCTACCAGGCTCCTGTCGGGAAGTCTTTACCAACCTTTCCGATAAGATTTACTGCCAACAATAAATGTTGCTGCTGCTTTCAGCTTACCTACATAAACCGGTGGCTCTTCTACAGATTCGGGTTAACTACAGCAAGGTGGGCTATCAGCTGGTCAAAGGTGCTGCAAGGTGACATGTGGCCTGAAGTAAACTGAACATTTGTTGTTTAAATCTGAGTAATTTATGAACCGAATCAGAAGGTCACACTAACACACATACAGATTCACACATTTCTGCTTTCTTACGCTGTATTTACAGATCCAGACAGCACTTGTCTTAGCAGTTACCACCATTTACATAAAGCTAGAAGTATCCTGACTGGGTTCTTTCCATATCGAGTTTGCATGCTCTTTCTGTGCTTGTGTGGGTTTTCTCCAGGTGATCTGGTTTCCTCCCACAGTCCAAAAACATGCAGGTTTCTGATTCTAAGCAGCCCACTGGAGTGAATGTGAGTGTGCGTGGTTGCTTGTGTGGCTCTTTGATGGACTGTGCAGATCCCTGCCTTGTGCCTGAAGTCAGCTGGGAGATCCTCCAGGACACCCCTTGAACAAAGAAGCAGATGTAGATATAGATAACAAACGGATGAATAGGCTTAGGGTTAGGATGGATGGATGTTAACTGATCCCAACAAAAAAAAAAGAACCCTTGAAAGTATTAATGAACCGCTCTGAAATCCCCATTTAGTTTACATCTTCAAGAGCTCTTTATCTTGTCTGCTTTTGATGGCGTCATTGACTCTTCATTTGTTTCTGGCAAACACCTTGTTACCTTCAAAATTTACAAAAAATGCAGTCCAATCACAGACAAGCCAAAAACCTCACTTTGGTACGATCCCCCAAACTGAGGTGACACTAAAGCAGAAAAAAACTGGTTAATAGCACTAAAAAACCTCCATAAAAACAGATTAACCATCTGCCTGAACCGGCTGGAGGTCTAAAATGAGAGGAAAAGGTGACCAGCAAACATGTAGTGACTAAACCAGTGAATCGTGGAAGGTCCTACAGAAGTCTAGGTCTATAGCAGCATAACTGAAGGCATGGTTCAGGACACCTGAGCAGCCTTGACTGTAGGCTTTAGCAAAAACAAACTTTTAAAGCTTAAGCTCAAAGGTAGAGCAGCTGATTCCTCCACAGAAGAGGCCAATAACTGGAGGCTCTGCCTCCCAATGTCCCTTTGGAAACTTTAGGAACCACAAATCAACCTGTAGCCTGAAAGCAAATTGTTCTGTTGGAATAATACAGAACAATGATTATTTTAAGGTAAGAACAAGCCAGGACTTTAAGGGTGTTATACGTAAGGAGAACTTTAAATTAAATCCAGGATTTAACAGGAATACAATAAAGAGGAGCTAAGCTTGGAGAAATATGATTTCTATAACTCTTGTTGCAGCATTTGGAGCCTTACATCGTTTTAGGACATCATGTTTATAAGGTTTGCATGTTTGCGTTTAATTTCAGCATCCAACTACATTAACAATTACTGACTTTTAAACTGCAGTTCTACTCATTTTCTGCATGACAGACAACAAAATCAATTTCTCAAGATGTTAGATTTGATCAAACACATTATGTCCAATTTTTTTCAATTTAATTCAATTCAGTTAAGTTATAATTTAGAATTTTTCATATAAATTTAGCTAATTGCTGAGATATTCTGCAATAAAAGCTCATTATTCTGGCTGTAACACTACTTAAAACAGTGATGGTTTTTGAAGATTTGTGCTTGAAACATGTTCTCTGTCTGTATTGATTTTTTGCTATTTACCAAGAGGAATGCTCTTCCTCACGACCTGAAAGACTCAGCTTCTGTGGAAATTTGTGGATCTTTTTTCTCAAGGCATTAATAAAATATGGCTAGACATAGATATAGATATGCAGTACATATGATGATACATACATATACATACCTGTATATATATATATATATATATATATATATATATATATATATATATATATATATATATATATATATATATATATATATATATATATATATATATATATATATATATATATATATATATATATATGGCTCTTGGTTTTTACCAAACTTGTTATTGGTCATTATTATATATGCAAGCAAATGGAGGGGAAAAAACCCCCCAAAAAAACATGACTGATCGCCCTGTTGCAGCCATGTTTCCGTGAAACAGAATGAATAATTGTGAGACAGATGAAAACCACATTTAATGGTCTTGTTTTTATTTTTTATATATTTATAACCTTATCACTTTGATTCTTTTAAATATGCGTGTAGCCTGTGATGCCCTGGAAATCTGTCCGGGTGTATCCCTGCCCTTCACTCAAAAAGAGCTGGGATATGCTCCGCATGCCCCGGTGACCCTGAACAGGATATGGATCGCAGAAGGATGGACGGATGGATGAATATGTTTGTGATGTCTTTAATTAGATCAGGGAACAGAAACAGTCAAAGAGAAACGTTCCTCCAGACATTTAGGAGCATAATGGATCTCATTGGTGCAAATGAGAATCCAGTCTGTTTCCCAAATAAAGGCCATTAGAAGGTTCCCTTTGAAGAAGAAAACATCAGCACTGAAAGACTTGTGGTAAACAATCCAAGAGATTTTAATTACTGTGAGACAGTTAAATTACTTAACAATTATGTGTAATTCTCAGATGTGTGTTTGTGTCTCTTATTTCTGTATTTACTATAACATTTCCTGTCCTCAAACAGAAGTTGGATCACAACAAAAGATATCTTATCTTGTTGAAACTATGCTTTGATAAAATTGTCAGTAAGAGCTCAATCATTAATTGGAAGTCCTACAATTGGCCTTGCTAATGTAGATTCCTGGTTAACAGCAGCTTTATGGTGTCAAACCTCTGATGACTTACTGTCTTCATTTACCAGATGGATGATTAAGAGCAGAATGGAGACTATACTGTTATAGCTGCATTTAGGAAAGTTTTTTTTATTTTTATTAATTGTTAGTTTGAATTGTACTGAAGACTATTATATCAGTGAACTTGTTGCTATACTGTTTGTTTGTGCTAAATACCACATCAAGCATTTTTGTTGTATCTGTGTTCAGATGACACTCAGGAGATAAACCAACACAGATGAACACTCTTCTTCTACCACAGATGGTATTCAGACTCAGGTCCGACTCTAGGCTTGATTTTAGGAACTTGTAGCTTGACTCTGACTTGACCACTGCAGACTTGGACTTGGACTTGCATTATTTGTATCTGGTCTTGTAAATCAGAGAGCGGATCCTCTAATTTTTCATTTATTTTATGGAACATGCTGTAATGATTTGCATGAGATAATACAATATCTGGTTTAAGTTTGATACTAATTTGGAAGAGATATGATTGCACAAAACTTAATGGGACATTTCCACGTATCATCAGTTTATATCACACCTGTGTTATATTCATGAAAAAAATAGTCCTTTAAAAACCAGGAGAACATGTCCTTAGGATGGCTAATTGTTAATGAATGCTTAGGAAATTTGAGAATTTTTATGTGAGGGCTAGAAAATAATCTCATCCATTGTTCACTAATTTACCATCCATCCATCCATCTGGCAGAATATTTGCAGACTGGTTCATAAAACAATTTTGCTCTCCATAGTGAGATTTCACCTCCATGGGGTGATATTTTTTGTACCACATAAAGTTAAATCATATAAAGCAAGAAATGTATCTATAAATATATATCTATTAAGGGAGTGGTCTTTTGATTGGCAGCTGGGCCAGCCAAAAGCCAAAATGTTTTTCTGAGCTGTTAATTGTACTAATAGACTACTGTGACTTTTGGTTGGGAAGTGTTGGAGGATGAAGCTGAGCTAAGCAGCTGACAGCTTGTGTGTCAGCTAAACTCCACATAAACATTTTAACAAGAGGTCCTGTGCAAAAGTTCATCAGACCCTCTGCAGCTCCTCTGGTCCGATCTGCTGAAGGAGCCAGGATCATTTCAGGACACTTTCACGTGAAATTCTGTAGGAACCTGTGGTCAGTAACCCTGCAACCACCTGTAATGCCATTAGGGTCTAACTCCACAAAGGCAGGCCGAGCAACTGCAGGTCCCAGTGAAGCTCTGCTGATCTATGGTTTCTGTTCCTGATGTTTCTGAGGAATAAACTGCTGCAGTGATGTATGTACTCATTCTTAACTCATATTTGTGTTGTTCATTCAGGTCAAAGAGCGCCAACGTCTAATTAAAATCAAATGAAGCCAACTGCGGTCAACACATGTACACAATGTATTTCTGGATATGTTTAAATCTGGTGTGTGTTTATGTGTGTGTATGTGCATGTGTACGCATGCATGTCTCTGCAGTGTTGGGATGGATGGTTTTTATGATTGACCAAATGAAAGTGTAGGAGTTTAATGAGTGACTGTGAGATGGACAGAATGACTGTTTTTTTCAATGACATGATGGTGAGGTCACTGCAGTGAAACCTCCCCCCCCCCTCCCCCCTCCCTCTTTGGAATGTTTTCTGGCACAGACCTGCATGCTTCCAGTAAGCTACGTGCAATCACATGCTGGCCGTTGGCCAGATCTACCTGTTGGACAGGTATATTGACTGAGTGGGCGGAGCTCTGAGACAGTGAGTATGTGTGTGTATGTCTGGGTGTGCGTTAGTGACTTGCCAGGACTGTGGTTAGATCATTAACAGGTCTAACAGCAGCACTGACTGAGGATCAAAACAGGATTGTTGTGGAAGTTGGACTTGAATCTCAACAATGATTCAAAGAAAAATGACTGTTTGATCACAAATGAACTAACCCTAACCCTGAAAACAAAAGAAAAAGGTTTCTTTGAGGAGTCGTTTAGACAGCTGACTCATTGTCCATGTCCTTGGATGAACTATGACCCTGACTGTTTTTTAGAAATAGTAACCAGGCCCACTTATGAAGCATCAGAACTCCACAGACTCATTTAAAACAAGTTTTCAATTTCAATTTCAATTTTCAATTTTATTTATATAGCGTCTATATCCACTCACACATTGAATGTGAAATGATGATTTTAGATATATGAGGACTTTCCTCATGACTCAACATTTCGTTGTTTATCTGAAATGTTCTGTTTTGCCAACGTTATAAAAGAAAGGTCCCATGTACCGAAGAAATTCAATTCAATTCAATTCAATTTTATTTATATAGCGTCTATTTCAACAAAAGTTGTCTCTAGGCACTTTCCAGAGACCCAGAACATGACCCCCGAGGAATTATTACATAAACAACGGCAGGTAAAAACTCCCCTAGTGGAAAAGAAACCTTAAGCCAAACAATGGCAAGGAAAAACTCCCCTTTAAGAGGGAAGAAACCTGGATCAGGACCTGGATCATGAGGGGGGACCCTCCTGCTGAAGACCAGCCAGGTAGAACAGGAAGTATAGAGAGAATAGAGACATAGAGACACCGTCAAAGGTACAAGACAGGATACAATAGTAACTATCAGCAGTAGACCGATTAGACTTCTGTGTATATGGCTAATATGGATAGTTGGTGATCCACGGGGATGAGGACTGCAGGTCGGGATGTCAGCAGATATCCAACAGACATCCATACAGACAGGTGGAGGTGAACACTGGGATGGTCAGAGGTGGGACTGCAGGTCAGCAAGCAGCTCCTGAGGCTCTGGTCCGCAGGACATGCACAGAAGAGGAAAAGAAAGGCCAGACTAGCACAACAAACTACAAGAACAATGGAGCACAATTATGCTTATTGGAATACTGTTAATAAATGAGGGTTGAGGTGAAGAAGAGACAGAGAAGGCAAAGAGAAACAGGGAAGGTGAAAGGCACCACTCAGTGGATCATGTTGGTGCCCCCCTGCAGCATAGGCCTATAGCAGCATATCTACACCGAAGCTGTTTAAAATGAGCTGCTCTAATCTGGTCCTGTAGCTGCAGCTTTGACTACTGGCCCTGACACATTAAGGTACTAAATATACACTAACTATATGCTTTATTAAACAGAAATGTTTTAAGTTTAGTTTTAAAGGTGGAGGTGGTATCAGCCTCCTTAACCCAAACTGGAAGTTGGTTCCAGAGTGATGGTGCCTGATAACAGAAAGCCGTCCTCCAAATCTACATTTGGATCCTCTAGGAACTACGAGTAAACCTGCACCCTGAGAACGGAGAGCTCTGTTAGGAACGTACGGTACTATCAGGTCTTGCATATATCGCGGCACTAGGCCATTTTGGACTTTATATGCAAGTAATAAAATTTTGAATTGGATTCTAAATTTTCTGGGGAGCCAATGGAGGGAAGCTAAAACTGGAGAGACGTGTTCTCTCTTGTTGATTCCTGTCAGCACTCGCGCTGCTGCATTTTGGATCAGCTGGAGGCTGTTAAGAGAATTACTTGGACATCCAGACAACAACACATTACAGTAATCTAGTCTATAAGATACGAACGCATGAATTAGTTTTTCAGTTTGTCATAGTATTCACATGTTCAAAGGTTATGTAATTAAAGAAAAACTACCAATGACTTCACTTGTGGCGCTAGAAACAGCATGAGCTTTGTCACTGGTCCAACTTTTATGAATCATAAACCCTGAACACATCTACCCCAAATGTCTCAGCCTATATATTATAAACAAAATGTAAAAATCTTATCAAAATATATTAATTAAATAAATAAAATTTTTAAAAAAAGACACAGAGATCAACAAACATTCAGTTAATGTAACAATGTGAATCAAAGAGCAGAGATCATGTGGTACTCCGTATTGATAAACTGGTTTTGGTGCTCAGAGCTCTATAGCGCCTACCAAGGCAAGTTTATTTATATAGTACAATTCAGCAACAAGGTGATTCAAAATGCTTTACAGAGACATTGAAAAATCACATAAATAAAAAAGCATGACTGAAAATGTAAACAAAAGAAAGAAAGGAAAAAGAACAATAGATAAAATCAGTGGTTAAAACATCATCAAGTTTATAAACTTAAAAGTGAAACAGTTTGGATTTGTGTCTTTGTTCAATTGAAGCTGAGAACAGGTGAGTCTTCAACCTGGATTTAAATAAACTGAGTGTTTCAGCTGATCTGAGTCTTTGTAGGAGTTTGTTCCAGACATGTGGAGCAGAGAAGCTCAAGGAAGCTTCTCCATGTCTGGTTTTGACTCTGGGAACTGGTAAAAAAACTGCATCCAGATGACCTGAGGGGTCTGGAAGGTTCATACTGGGTCAGGAGGTCGCTGATATATTTTGGTCCTGGACAATTTAGATCTTTACAGACCAGCATCAGAACTTTAAAGTCTGTCCTCTGACGGGCAGACAGCCAGAGTAGAGACCTCAGAGCTGGATTGATGTGGTCCACTGTTTTGGTCTTAGTAAAGATTGGAGCAGCAGAGTTCTGGATGAGCTGCAGTTGTCTAAGTGATGTTTTAGGTGGACCTGTGAAGATGCTGTTACAGTAATCAAGACTACTGAAGATGAATGCAGCGACTAGTTTTTCCAGGTCCTGCTGAGACATCAGATCTTTTTTATCCTTGATATCTTCATGAGGTGATAGTAGGTGACTTTGTTATTGTCTTGATGTGTTTTTCCCATTTTAGGTCCATCACTACACCCAGGTTTCTGGCTTGGTTGGTGGTTTTTAGGTGTATATATGAAGCTCTGTGGTGACCTGTGATTGTTTCTCTTTGGCTTCAAAGACAATTACCTCAGTTTTGTTTTTGTTTAGCTAGTGTTTGTTTGTTTTGTCTAGCATTTATGTCCTCAATGCATTTACCAAGAGCTGGTACAGGGCCTTGATATGTGTGCCAATGGGAGCATGTAGATGTTAAACAGAAGAGGTCCCAGGATGGAACCTTGGAGAACCAGATGGGAGAAGTTTTAAAAGTTTGTGTGCAGGGTGTGAGGGCTCTGTAGAAATGTTCATTGGCTGTTTCCTGACCCTGGACAGGTGCTGGATGAAAGGAAAGGTCATCCCCAGTTACATTTTTCTGCAGAACTTGTAGAGGACCCAACTCCATACCAATCCAAATGGAGCCAAAGATCCAAACAACTAGAGCCAAAAGTGTTGATTGCTTATTTGGCTCCAAAAGAGCCGAGGCAAACCTCCTTAATCTTTGCCGGGGGGGGTTGAATTTGGACATACCATTCTATTGTTTCTCAGCAGGATGGAGAACAGAGCTCTAAGTCTTGGACTATGAGAGGACCACTGCATCAGTCTATCAGTCAAACAGTTGTGGATGAAATTAGATGCATGTTTTCAGTCATTATTTTTTGTTTGAACGAGACCTAAAAAAATTGGACTGGCAGCAGATTTTTTTACATTATTCCTGACAAAGTCAACAAAACTCAATTTTTCCACGATCCCATGCAGTTCCCTACCACCATATTTCCCCCCAAAGATCTACATCTCTTATGTTATCTCATGTCTCTTACATATGTGTACTTTCAGTGTTTGTTGTACCACTGTAAGTCTTCTCAGTGACCTTTTTTCTCTCTGTTGTTGTAATGTCTCTCTTCTAACTGGATTATCAGACAGTTTGACTTAGATCTTCATCTGGGACAAAAGGCTGCGTTAATCAGATATCATCAGGGTATGTGACAGCTTCGGGGACGCTGCATTAATGTAACAATAGTTTTGCGCGTTATTTCTGAGACATTCAACATTTTCTATCTGTCAAATGTGGTTCTAGGTTTTACTCATGGAAATTTTTAAACAGCACGCTTGCCGTGTAGATGCTATCAAATTCTCCAGCTACAGCAGGTTGGACCGGTTGAAAAGCAAGCTGAAAGCAGAAACCATTGTTTCCAGTTGGAGGATATAAACAGAAGGGTGAACATCCCACACTGCTGCTAGAAACAGAACAATACCAAACTGTCGGGGTGGCACAAAAACCAAAGAAAATGCTTGAGAAAGTCTGATCTGCAAGTCACACTACACACCTGCACACCTTTTTTTTGTATTTCTTTATCACTTTTTACCACACATTGTTTAACTCCAACTCTTACTCTTCAGTAACAATAAAAAACACTTTCACCCTGAAACAACTATTACAGCATGCATTTTGTTGTCTTATCTCTATAGAATCTGTTTGAATTCTCAAGTATGCTCGTTTTATAAACCTCATGGGTTTAGAAAACATAAACACACCCAGATTGTTTAATCATGCATATTGAATTTTCACTCTAAAATTAATTTGGGCTCCTCAGAAGTTTAATCAAAAATCATGGGCTGGATTACACAATAAGTGTACAGGAACCAGCTGATGAAAGCGTTTTCATTGCCTTTTATTAGACATCCATGTGGGCCAGCTCTGTTAAAGCATTGTTTTACCACACGGCCTAGATTTCAGTATGGTTACCAGTTACTTAAAATGACAGAAAACATTTTAATTGAAGCTTGTTGTAACTCCATAAGTTTTTACACTGTTGCTCCAGTTTGTGTACATCTTTGCACTGATGATGGTTACCTTACGTTTTTTTTTTTTTTTTTTTTTTTTGTAGAATAAATGTGTCGGTGAAGAGTTTCAGGCATTAATTATTTATTAATTGGTGGGGTGGGTGGGTGGGGGAGTTGTTTCAGGGAAGGGACTGATGAACCAGCTGGAACCACTAAACTACTTCTGGTAAACTCAAGTCCCATGAAGGTATATCTTTATGTTACTTGTCGACGAGTCAGAAATCCAGATTTAAACTGATTTAGAAACATACATGACTACATGTCCCACCACTACATCTCACCATTTCCGGCAGTTTTGTACTTGTCCAGCCCAAATTTGTGGTCCTTCTAATATAGAAATGGGTTAAATAAAAGGGTCATATCCAGGATCATGGGTTCAGTGGTGGATGCATGTGAATTGCTCACAATGGTTCTGCTCAAATGCATGGGTGATGAATGGGTGAGTGTCTTATCTGGATCCCACTTTGGCCAACCAAAGTCCAAGTGGGTAATTCATGTAGGGACCAATATGGAGCCAGTATAACCCATTTTTCAGACCAATAAAGTCTCAGATCAGGAGTAAAAATATCTGAGAATTTACCCAGGGGGAAGGATATTTAAGGACAGATGGGGAATAGAAAACAAAGTACATGTGGCAGTTTGGCATGTTTACCAAGCAAGGAGCTAAGAACTGTTAACATTACCGACCAAGAAAAACATCAAAAAGTTTAAAATCTTAGGTTACAGCAAACACAGGAAGCACTTCATTACATAAGGCTTTTACATTGCATCTAATCATTTTCTGGTGGCCTGAAGACGGATTTGTCTGCTGTAAAAGTCATGAAATGTTGTCTTTCTGAACAGTTAAATGCATATTAGTTATGATATAAGTATGATTAAGTCATGGCTACTTTAAAACGGCCTCGCACTCGCTGTAAAACCAAACATTGGAGCTGATGTGTCTGACACTGCTGATCTAAACTGATAATTTCTCTGTCTGTTCTTGCAGAAGGGATTGAGAACCTGGAGGATGACGACTGGTAGTTGTCAGGCTCAACCATTTTGTACTTTATAATGAAATCATTCAAAAAGCTAATAAAACCAAAAAGTCATCTCTGGTTATATAATCAAGTATGTGTTTGCTGCAGAACACTCCTGGCTCAAAGAAAATAAAGAACAATGGTAACAAAGTTTCAGAAGAGGAGGTAAAGCCATGTCAGGACATATTTATACAAAGTTCATTTAATCCAGAAAGATTTACACTCATCAGTCCAAAGTTACATGGATCATAAAGTGATGAATCACATTCAAACAATCACCTTAAAACCTGTGACTGATCCAAACATGATCAGACAAATGTCACGTGTAAACTCATCAATTAGTCACACATTACATGAAAACACTTTATAACAAGTCATACAGGCAAATACGTAGAACACACGCTCTTCAACCGTGGCCCACATACAGATCCAGAACTGAGTTTACATTTACATTAAAACACTATGTACACTGTTATTAAAAGTCTCAGGCACCCCTAGTCTTGGATTTATGATATTCATGCTTATTTTCGTGTCTCGTTGTGATGCAGACAGAACATTCAGGAACTCTTTAACCTAAACAGAACTGAATCCTGCTGATTTGATTTGATTTACACATTATCTAGATGTCAACCCACATGGATTTTACTGTGGCTAATGATGGTTATTTAAAAATGAACAATCAACCAATCGTCTGGTTAATTGATTGGCCTCAGATATTCTCACTTTATGTTCTGTTTATATTAGATATATTAGATACTAAAAAGCAAACATGGATGCCATTAATTTCTGCATTTTTTTCGACTAGTCCTTCAATCGTGGTTGACACACAGACCCAGAGCTGAGATTATGAAACAGACAGATAATTGTAGCAAAGAATAAGAGATGTGAAGCCCTTCTTCTTCAAACACTCAGGACAGAAAATGAGCTGCAAACTGGAGTGAATTCTTTACAAAAACATGCAAACATGTTTTGTTTACTGTGCTGTTACATAATGGAGCAACAATCAAAAAGACATCACACGTTAATATTGGTTCATAAAACCTACATCAGCCAAACACACTGGCTTACAGTTTCTGTAACACCTTCCCTCTGACAGGAAGTTAGTGTCTTAAAGGTTTGTTCAGGCAGGTGTCTCAGGTTTCCTGTGGTTCCTGAACTACCCCGACGACGACAATGAGGATGACTCACATGGCCAGTCCCACCTCCTCAACCTTCCAGCCACTCGAGTTCTTCCCAAACTTGTAGACAAGCCTCCGACCATCCACTCTCTCCAGAATCTCCCTCTTGTAGTAATACCTGCAGGGAACAGGGGTCTGTCAGCATCGAACCAGTGAAGTTAAAGGGCCCATTTAAAAAGTCATCAATATTCAGAGGGAGTCAGGTCGGGTCATGATAACTGTCACATGACTTAGTCCTCAGAGGCTTGAATCTTTACAGAAAAAAACATTTGAACGGCACATATGTGTGTTTGCCAAAAGCTCAGGTGCATGATGTCAGCCCTCTGATGTAATGATTCAGTTCCTCGTACATCATGTTTCATGAACTCACCTCATGGCCCGGCTCAGCTTCTCGTACGTCATACTGCTGTTCTTCTTCTTCTGTCCCCACATCTGGGCCACGGCCTCTGACTTGAGGAACTTAAAGACGCCCTCCCGGCGGTCCTCCCACTTCATTAGGCCCTGATTCTTCTCCGGGTGGATCAGGATGTCGCGGATGAACTCCCAGAGGTGAGTTCCTCGAGGAGCTGCAGACATTGAGCAGTCAGCTGAGTGTGCACATGCACACATGTGCTACGAAAGCGTATGAGTGCTGAGATGCTGAGATGTTGGTTACCATGTTTGCTCTTCTTGGGGTTGTCATAAACGCTGCAGCCGTTGTCTCGGTTGACTTTTGGAGGTCGTCCTCTTGGTCGTTTCAGTCGAGACTCGCCGTCTTCTGTTTTGATGTTCACTTCTATAAAAAACAACAGCTGATCATTACTCTGAGATAATCCACAACTCTGCTGACACTGAAAACTGCAGATGTACTCACTGGAGACAGAGTACGAGAACTCTGGGTCCGATTCGCTGCTGCCGGACTCTGGAGAACTGACGTAGCTGAACAGGCCGCCTGGACATGCAACAGGCACGTTTTGGGTCAAATAATCATAATGTTGATTATGACAGAAAAGAAATACACAAATTAGATGAAGACTGACTGTTGGACGACGAGCTGAACTCGCTGTCAGACTGATTATCGGACATGTACTCTGTCTCGTCTGCTGCCACCGGCTCCAAGTTCAGAGTCATCAGGGCATATTCGTCCCGAAAGTCGAAGTCTTTGCTGCTCATGGTTTCATCAGCTGTAGATAAAGGATACAACCATCATCATCACCATTGCTCTGTTCATCAGACAACATCCACCCTTCTGACCAACACCGTGGTCCCGGACATCTTGATTTACAGACTCCTGAAGGGCCTAATTTCTGAACATAAATGGGTCCAAACTATTGAGATAGTCATTGCATTTTGAAGAATTAATCCTCCATCTCTTCCCTAGTTATTTATCAAAAAGCAGAAGTTGTAGACTAATAACAATTCCCTAACAGCATCAATAATTGTTCACTGTTGACAATAAGCTGATCTTTGAATTGCATGTGGATAAAGCATTTAAGCAGCAGATAAGTCTGAACATATGTAAAACCAATAGGTTTATCTGCCTTTTAAATATGCAATGCTTTTTTTTTTTATACCTCGATTCTTTTATTATCTATTGCTATTTATTGATGACCGTTTATTGTTTTTTATTGTTTTGATCTAGTGGCTTCTTTTACCCCTAAAGACATAATAAAGTATTGATTGACTGAGTGATACGTACGTTGACCAATGCGGATGGTGCTGAGTAACGGAAAGTTCAGGTTGTCCAAGAAGTTGTCCAGAAGCTGGCAGGTCTCATTCAGTTCCGGTACCGACAGGCTCTGCAGCTCTGCAAACAGAAAGAGGGAGTTGATTAAACACTTTATAGATCTTTGAATTAGGCCACAGTTTCTTACAAAACTCAGAAATCAGTTTACCATGTTTGGTTTTGTGTTCCTGCAGGTTCTGGTAGAGATAGGATCCAAGCTGGGGGCCAAAGAGTCCGCTCATCTGGTCCAGGTTCAGATGGCAGAGGGTGGCGCCATCCATGGTGCAGTACGCTAGACTCAGGGTGCTGGCATCAAACTGGCTGTTCTCCACGTGGTCACTGATCCACTCCAGAACCTGCTCCGACGTCCAGTACTGAGGGCTGACCTGACGGTACCACTGACCTGCGGAGAACACCGGGAACAATAGTCAGATTCTGATCCATCTGTCATCATTTAAAGCTTTATGAAACTCCTGCTTCTGAAGTTGGAGTAATATTTTCTTTTGTTGTGTATGAAAAAAGGTAAAGGTCATCTGATAATATTAGAAAAACAAAACTTATATGAATAACAGGATTTTCAGGGTGCCCTTTTCTAGTAATAACTTGAAGTTGTAGTTTTCTGTATGACATTATCTTTCTCTCATGTTGTGGAGGAATTTTGGTCCTTTTGTCTAAACAATGCTTCTTCAGTTCAGATTCAGATTCAGATTTTTGGATTTTCACTGCTGCACATCAGGTTGAGGTCTGGACTTTCACTAAGTGATGCCAAAACCTTGATTCTTTTATTTTCTGTTGTATATGTGCTGCTGTGTTTGCGATCATTGTTCTGTCACTTGACCCAGTTTAGCCAAGCTTTAGCTGTCAGACAGACAGTTTCAGCTGTCGGCGGTTCTGGTGTACAGAGGAGTTCATGGTCTACTCAATGACTGCAAGGTGTTGCAAAAGTCCCAAAATATAACTCCTCCACCACCGTGCTTGACAGTAGGTATGAAGAGTCTCTGCTGAAGTGGTGTGTTTGGTGGTGGGCATTAAAGCCAAACAACTCTACTTTGGGCTCATCTATCCTTAGGGCATTGTTCCAGATATCTCGTGGTTTGTGCAAATGAAAAGTTTGTGAACCTCAGTTGTTCTAACATGTTTTTGTAGACAGAAGATCTATAAATCCTAGCAAATCTTCCAAACAGCCAGTACTTATTCAGTCTTCTCCTAATTATGCTCAAACCTGGCTCTAATGTTTAACATGCTCAGTGGGTCCTGTAGGCTCTGAGATGTAGATCTTTAAAATGTTTGTATTTCTCTGACAAAGTTCTGACCTTGGAGTAAATTTGCTGGGAGGTCCAGAGAAAGACTGGTGACTGAATGTTTTCCAATTGTGAATAATTCTTCTCTCTGTGCAATGTTGAACTATTACTTCTTAAAGATCATTGGTGATGTCTTTCCCGTTTGGCATTGTATAAACACACCTGAATCCTCCAGACCAGCAAATTGCTGAAATATTGCGTTTGTAGAGGTTTGTACACCTGCTGACGATCAGTTTGAAAAGGGTTACAGATTAGCAGCACCTGGCTGCAGTTTACGCTCTTAAATCCTGTAAAAGCAGCAAGGGTGTACTTAGGAATGCCCGCATGATTTATTTTTCTTTTTCTGTAAATTTATTTAAAAAAAAAACAGTAGTATGATGAAAAAGTTATATATTGTTAATTTCAGATTACATTTGTCTAATTCTGAAACAAACTTCAAATGAATGATATCATTATTGTTACTTTTTACACATATAAAACAGGATTAAAAGAGGGGGTGCTCACTTTGGCACATGACTGCATGTTCGTCGAGTCTATATGCAAAGCACTTTGTGATGAAGATGAACTGAGTCTTCCTCATCTCAAAGTTAGATAAACAAAGCAAATATAGTTTAAAAGCAGGAAGTGGCAGTGTGTCTATGCTGCAGTCAGTTAAACATTAGCGGTTTGATAAATCATTGATTCGAAGGATGAAGCTGAGTGAGTTCACAGCAGAAAACAAGCTTACTGCCAGGTTCGTGTCAGACTGCATCAAACTGAGGCTTGAAATGCTGAGAACCATGAACTCCTCAGGCTACATAACATAGCTTTTAGTTTTCAGTCACAGTTAGAGGTCAGTTTAGGGTCAGTACGACTTAGTTAGTGGAAGGGTTAGATTAGTCAGCTGGATGACAGGAGATAAATGTTGACGCTGTTGAAATTGCTGCAGAAGGCATTCTCACCATTGCTGAATGAGCTGTACACTCTGTTGGCACCTTGCAGGCTGTTGATGGGGGGCTGCAGTGGCACGGCCTCAGATAAACTGCTCTGGTACACAGTCAGGTTGGCGTGGGTCAGGACGCTGCTGAGGCTTGGTGATGACATGGAGGGACTGCAGACAGAAGTCAAAGACCATCCGTGAATGAAACAAAGACGACGATGATGATGGTCAGCGTTCACCAACACCTCAGTCAGCTCAAGTCTTTTACCTGATTCCTACGACAGCCGCCATCTGGACAAAATTGATGTTCCCAAATATTCCAGAGAGTTGTACAGTTCCCTGTGTGAGTGTGTGTTGTCCTCAGTAAGTTCTGGGTCTGGATTTCCTGTGGGTTCTGGGTCTCCAGTCAGTGCTGGATGAAACGTGTAATTTAGCTGTAAACTTGCACCTGCATCTACCTTTTGACTGTGGCTTTATGAGCTGCCCAGGTGTGGGGGTTGGATTCAGGTAGAATTAGGGGAATTCCACCTGAGCGTGGCCCCGCCTCCCTGCCTCCTCTGCTTTCCTGAGAACTCAACCAACAAAACAAACCTGTCCTGCTTTTGTTTCATAGCATTTTTCCACCCGTTTCTTCACGGGTCCTATTCAGGAGCAGGTTGGATTTCTGCTCACCTGCTGCTTTTCAGATTCTCGCCAAGTCTTTGTTACATAACTTTGTACACAGCTCTGGGTATGGTAATATATGGTATACTATATGGTATATAGTGTGCACATATACATGTGTTTATATGTATGGAGACAGCAACAGGAGCTAAATCAAGTTGAAATGTTCTTTGTAAAATAGTAGTTTTGGGCAGTTTTTCTGAGCGTTTTTGGACAGTTTTGGCCAGTATTCGATGGGTTTAGGCAGGTCGGGGCAGTTTTGGACAGATTTGTAAGGTGACACTCATTTTTGATTTTGTATGACACTGATACTCATAGTGTAACAAGGAAGAAAATAAGTCTACAAGTCTGCTGACAAATGTTTAAAAATAAACGAAGTGTGAAAACAACCATCTGCATGTGTGTTTGTGTTTTATCAGTTCATCAGCTAAGCCTGACTGAAGTGATACGTTATCAGGACTGTTTTTATAATGCTGTTGCACTCAGTCAACCTCTGATGTTACACTCAGTTGCCATAGTGACCAGGATTAAAGATACTGGGACATAAGTGGGGGAGTGGCTGGTGGGGGTGGACAGAGATCAGAATAGTTGTTTATTTTGTTAACCGTCATTTGTCATCACAACTGTTTAGGATTTAAGGGTTTAAATGAAACATGCTGTGAAAAACATCTCTTTTTGTGTTTGATAGCAAAATGAGTCTGAAGTGACTCTTAAGCCTAAATCTCCAAAAACCCACAATCGTGACACTTAATTTGTTCCTAAGATCTGCCATTCAGCCAGTCTGTGACATCACAAACTAGTTCAGCATCCGTCTTTAGCTGCAGTGGAACGGTGATGTCAAGGTTTGGGTAACTGATACATGAAGGAGAAACTGAAATATGATTTCTCGTTCACAATTTCTGTATAGATGTCTCTGTTGGATACCTGCTGACACCCTGACCTGCAGCCCCACCTCTGACCACCTCAGTGTCTGCTGTCTACACCTGTTTAGATAGTGGTCTCTGTAGTCCACCAACTAACCAGGTACCCGTCTGGTGGACAGAAAACTCTCAGTTCTCCAGTTAACAGATGATTATACTGATGGATCTGGTCTTTGGTACCTTTGACGGTGTGTCTGTGTCTCTTCTTTCTACTTCCTGTTCTACCCAGCTGGTCTTCAGCAGGAGGGTCCCCCCTTATGATCCAGGTCCTGGTCCAGGTTTCTTCCCTCCTAAAGGGGAGTTTTTACCTGCCGTTGTTTATGTAATAATTGACTGGGGGTCATGTTCTGGTCCTAGAGACAACTTGTGTTGTAATAGACGCTATATAAATAAAATTGAATTAAATGAAGAAAATTGTCTTATGGCTGACAATAATATTAACAATGGATCAAATCCATAACAAAAGGCCATTGTTCCTAAAAATCCATAAAAAAGTCCTGCAACACAATCCAGAAAATTCAATTCAATTCAATTCAATTTTATTTATATAGCGTCTATTACAACACAACTTGTCTCCAGGCGCTTTCCAGAGACCCAGAACATGAGCCCCGAGAAATTATTACTTAAAGAACGGCAGGTAAAAACTTTCCTAGTGCACAGAAGAGGAAAAGAAGGGCCAGACAAGCACAACAAACTACAAGAACAATGGACCACAATTATGTTTATGGGATATTGTTAATAACTGAGGGTTGAGGTGAAGAAGAGACAGGGAAGGCAAAGAGAAACAGGGAAGGTGAAAGGCACCACTCAGTGGATCATGTTGGTGCCCCCCAGCAGCAGAGGCCTATAGCAGCATATCTACACCGAAGCTGTTTAAAATGAGCTGCTCTAATCTGGTCCTGTAGCTGCAGCTTTGACTACTGGTCCTGACACATTAAGGTACTAAATATACACTAACCATATGCTTTATTAAACAGAAATGTTTTAAGTTTAGTTTTAAAGGTGGAGGTGGTGTCAGCCTCCTTAACCCAAACTGGAAGTTGGTTCCAGAGTAATGGTGCCTGAAAACAGAAAGCCGTCCTCCAAATCTACATTTCGATACTCTAGGAACTACGAGTAAACCTGCACCCTGAGAACGGAGAGCTCTATTAGGAACGTACGGTACTATCAGGTCTTGCAAATATCGCGGCGCTAGGCCATTTTGGACTTAAATAAAATAAATTTAAAATAAGATTTTGAATTGGATTCTAAATTTTTACGGGAAGCAAATGAAGGGAAGCTAAAACTGGAGAGACGTGGTCTCTCTTGTTGATTCCTGTCAGCACTCGCGCTGCTGCATTTTGGATCAGCTGGAGGATGTTCAGAGAATTACTTGGACATCCAGCCAACAACACGTTACAGTAATCTAGTCTAGAAGATACGAACGCATGAATTAGTTTTTCGGCATCAATCTGGGAGAGGATGCTCCTGATCTTTGTGATATTACGGAGGTGGAAAAACGCGGTTTTACAAACCTGATTTATCTGCTGTTTAAATGACAAATCCTGATCGAAAATAACGCCGAGGTTTCACACAGTTTAAGGCACTAATATTTTTACCTCTGTGTAATCTTTCCACAAACATTTCACAAACATTTTTTGAAGCACAAAAATGTTTGTGAGCTCAAATTTAAATGAAAATGTTTTGTCAAATTATTGAATTTTATTATTATTTTATTGAGTTATTTTATTTGATATATTGTACACCAACATGCTGTCTGTTTGAAAAATAATCATCAGAAACAGAATGAAAGACAGATACAGTGATACATGTTGAGTTTGTATTCACAAAGCAAACTTGGTCTTAACATGCCAGCCAGCCCTCTAGAGTTGACCTTTACTGTTTGCTGAATGACTTCAGTTTGTGTGTTTAGTGCTGTTGACTCAGGAATGTGACTGAGATAGTTTCTAATTTAACTTATCTCCAAGTTTAGTTGGAATGGCATCAATAAACTTAACCAACATCAAGCTTTGCAAATCATGATGGTTAAATCAGATGAGAGTCCTGCTGCTTTAAATTTTATTTTAAATTCAAGCCTTCATGTTCCTCTGCAGTCAACACAAATGAACTGGATGATGTTGTTTGCACTTCAGAAAATCCTTCCTTCTAAGGGAGCTTGTTCAGTTAAATTAAATTAAATTAAATTAAATTAAATTAAATTAAATTAAATTAAATTAAATTAAATTAAATTAAATTAAATTAAATTAAATTAAATTAAATTAAATTAAATTTCTTTCTTTGTTCTTTCCAGAGACCCAGAACATGACCCAGATCAATTATTACATAAACAACGGCAGGTAAAAACTCCCCTTTAAGAGTGAAGAAACCTGGATCAGGACCTGGATCATAAGGGGGACCCTCCTGCTGAAGACCAGCAGGTAGAACAGGAAGTAGAGAGAGACAAGAGACACAGAAACACCGTCAAAGGTACAAGACAGGATACATCAGTATAATTATCCATCAGCAGCAGAACTAAGACTTCTATGTGTATATGGGTGATATATGGTTATTTGGTGATCCACATAGATGAGGACTGCAGGTTAGGATGTCAGCAGGTATTGGGGGTGTTTGGGGGTGTGGGGGCAGTATTTAAAAAGTCATATATATATATAATATACATAGAAGTATTTAAATGCTCATGCATGTCCACATATATCAAGATAAAGAAATATATATGCTGTTAACTAGTACATATTCATATACATTGTGAGGAGAGAGAGCAATAAAATAGATAAATAAATAATATATATATATAAATACACACACACACACACACACACACACACACACAGACACACACACAGACACACACACACACACACACACACACACACACACACACACACCTGCGCGCGTTTGCACACATATATAACAAAGATCAGTGTGGACATCTAAAAGTTTTGCTATGCATGAATGTAAGATATGCACATGTACATGATTATACATACATACAAATATACATTGATACGTTCATGTACACTTGTGCTTAATTAGATACATACACACATGTATAAATAACTATTCAAATAATATACATACACATACCTTGAGATCACTGCATATATATATATATATATATATCAGTATATGCGTATACTTCGCACATGCTCACACACACATACACACACACACACACACACACACACACACACACACACACACACACACACACACACACACACACACACACACACACATATATAGACCAGCCCCCGACCAGCCCCAAAAAAGAAAGAGAAAGGGGGGTAGTGGAGAAGGCAGGCATACCAGGGCCAGGGGGCGCACCGCCCAGCAAGCCCCAGGCAGCCACAGGGAGCCAGGCCACCAGCACATGCCCCACCGTTAGGAACTCCCCACAAAAGGGCAGTCCTGAGGGGGCCAACACACACCCCCAGCTGCGGGCCAGAGACCAAGGTCGGCTCCAGACTAATTTTATTAGTTATTACTTATTTTTAATGCTGATTCCTACCCTGACAAGCTGTTGCTCCTTGGTTGTGCTGCTATAGACCAAAACTGCTGGTGACTTATTAGTACCATTGTTTATGTCAACATCAATTCATTATATGAATATTAACTGGATTCAACTGGAATGCATTGGGCTTTTAATTGATTTTAACAAAGCATAGCCATTCATGTTTGAAGTTTTGTTGAGCTGTTAATTGTACTAACAGACTGCCGTGACTGGCAGAAGTGTGATAGCCTAGATGTTACAGTGGGTGGGCTTGGGCCTGGAGGACCCAGGTTTGAGTCTGTGCTGGGACAATGGTGAATCAGCCCGAGCTCCCAATTGCTCCCCGCTGTGATAGCAGCCCACTGTTCCAAGTGAAATTAGTAATGAGTGAAATGCAGAGGTCCAATTTTGGGGTGTATCGTGAGATACATGCTGACAACAATGACGAAGCTTGAAAAGCTTTCAGGGGGAAAAAAAAAATGCACATCTCAGTGATTTGCAGGTGGATCTTTAGTTACTGTTTTTGCATCTTTCCTGGCATCATCATGGCAGATGTGATACATAGTGTGATACTATAACATGACTATGGCCTATCTCCACCACATATCTTAATGATTTAATATTTTTGGCAGATAAACATACAGAAATCAATTAACATTAAGTTTCACATACAAACCTGTAAAACTAAAAGTTCAGATCAGCAATGGAGCGGCAATGAGATGATGACGTGTGGCTGCATCAAGCAGTAAGAAACATTTATCTTTTATCAAGCTCAATGTCTCTGGCTTCACAAAACCTTTAAGCTACTGTTAACTTTATTGTTACCATGGCAACTTAAGCCCATAGTTGATATGTGATTTTCTGATTTTGTCACTTGTCAAAATGTGACATTTAGTAATTGAAATCTAACTGTAGAGTGTTTGATCAGGTGCTTTTAACTCAATAGTCAAAGTTTATATTAAAGACAAGGTTAATAAAACAGGGCCTTGATGTCACTTCTGGGGAAAAATGTCTGTAAATTATAGTAAAACACATACTTCTCTTGTTTGGACTACAGCTGAAATAAATACAGATTTTGGGATGTAATTTCAGAAAAAACTGCAGGCTCATAGATCATTTTAGTGTCAGGTGAATGGTACATAAGTCTACTGGGACATGCAGTCAATCAGCCTGTGATGTTGGTGGCTTAAACTAAAACAGGTGTAACCCCGTGAGCACGGGTCCCTGCAGAGCTTACCTTTTCTTCGTTTCAGTCCCTGTTTCAAATTTAGTAAGCGTTATCTAATGGAAACACCCTGCTATGAATGGATGAATAGTAACAGTGCCATGGAGGTGGGGCAATTGTGGGTCTGGTTAGGAATATGGGGGGTATCAGAGGAATTAGCAGGTATCTTATCCCTAAAAAAAAGAAAAAACACACACACATCGGTGGGAGAATAAGAGACGGGGTGGACCTGCCTTATTATGAATTTTTTCTCTTAACAGGTGGCAGCTACTGGTTGAACTGCTGCTGGGCTCAGCAACCCAGAGAAACCAGCCTCTTCCTCCAGCTGAAGCTCCTTCTGAAGACTGGAGACTTTAGCAACTTGTTGCTGACTGTGGACCACAAAGAAGATAAATTGGACCCGCTTTAGATTGTGGAGCACGTGATGCTTGGGAAAGCACCCACAGGGGTGGGAATATGGCACCTTCCCAGGATCACTGTGAATGCACAGCTGGAGGAGGAATTAAGAATGGATCTCCAGAGTTAATAGCACAAATGCCAAGTAAATGTGGCTTGTGTCATGTCTTTAATGCAAGGAGACATGCATCTTACCCAAAATACCTATTTTGTTCATCTAAAGGTTCTTCTAAATTAAAGACCAACAAAGAAAATCCATATTATTAATTTATCAGGATCAGCAGACAATTTATGTGGCCTCTTTGTTAAATTTTAATTTCATGTGATAGATTTTAGTCTCTCACAGAGAGTTGGTGGTGCTTAAATTGGTACTTAAATTGTGCATCAGTTTATATCAATAATTCTGATTAGATAGTTGAGATGAAATCCTCACAGCACCTCCCTTTCAATCACTTAAGTAATTCAATTCAATTCAATTCATCCATCATCTATACCCACTTTATCCATCTCCGGGTCACGGGGGTCTGTTGGAGCCTATCCCGACGCATAGTAGGCGAAAGGCAGGGGTACACCCTGGACAGGTCGCCAGTCTATCCAGGGCCACATGGAAGTCAAACAACCAATCACACTCACATTCACACCTAGGGAGAATTTACGATGATCAATTAACCTACCTTGTATGTTTTTGGACTGTGGGAGGAAGCCGGAGTACCCGGAGGAAACCCACGCAAGCACGGGGAGAACATGCAAACTCCACACAGAAAGACCCACCGGGCCGGAAATTGAACCGGGAACCTTCTTGCTGTTAGGCAACAGTGCTATTTTATTTTTGCAATTTTATTTATGTAGCAGCTATTATAAAGCAAGTTGTCTCCAGCATCTTTCCAGAGACCAGAACATGACCCCCGAGCAATTATTACATAAACAACGGCAAGTAAAAACTCCCCTCTAAGAAGGAAGAAACCTGGATCAGGACCAGGATCATAAGGGGGGACCCTCCTGCTGAAGACCAGCTGGGTAGAACAGGAAGTAGAGAGAGAAGAGACAAAGAGACACCATAAAAGATACAAAAGACCAGATATATTAGTATAATTATCCATCAGCAGCAGAGGTAAGACTATGGCTAGTTGGTGATCCACAGAAACGACTATATAAACAGGTGTAGATATCTGATTTTGTAGATGTCCTGTATTAATTACATGAATAGTTACTAAATGTTAACTAAAATAATCAGACATGTTTACTGTAAATAGCTATCAAAAAGTTAAGGTGACACATTCAAATGAAGATCAAAGGTTTAACACTGATGTGACCACATTTTCCACTAATCCCACTGAAAACGTGCTTTCAGAATTAACTTTTGTGGCATGCACAGTTTTCCCAGATTTCACAACATCCCTCACACCCAGCTTCCTGTTGTTTTGAGGAATGCAGTGCTGCTGGTTTTTACTCTGAAACGTCATGCTCATAGCCAGGAAACTAACAGACATTCACAAATCCTTTTGCATGGCCTTTTCCCTCCTTTTTTTCCTTTTTGATTTTTCTACACCTGTTTTTGCTAAAGGCAGGGACTTTCCACAGATATCTGGCTCATTTAGAAACAGCAATGCTGCAGGTAGTGTTGCAATAAAAACATGTCCGAACATTTATGAAGGTATGTTGACACACGCTGCTGTTTAAATACATTTACAAAATGTCTGGACAAACATCACTCAGAACAAATGTCAGAAGTGTAAAAAGACCACAAATGAGTAAATATTATATTACATGTCATCATAAAGGTAACGTGTGAAATTGCAGCAGAAATGTTAAATTAAGTCTACATAGTACCAGACTAGGCTCTCATTGGAGTAGATCACAGCCGAGTGTGAGGAGACGAGATGAGAATCAACACCTACAAATCTAAAATCATGATTCATGATAGTCTGAAAATGGTGGAATATCATCTCCAGGTTGAGATGCCACTGGTCACCAACTGTGAGGAGAGACTGAAAGAGTTTCCTCCGGTGGGTTTTTGGACTCTACCTGAGAGATGGGTTGCAGAATTCTGACATTTGAGAGGAATTGAAAGTACAGTCCATGCTCTTTTACATTGTGAGGAGCCAATTAAAGTGGTTCATCTGGTTAGGACACCACGTTCAGGAGGTGTCTTAGACATATGTACAACCAAGAGAAGATCTCAAGGCAGATCCACGACATGCTAAACATACTGTATTTCTCAGCAGGCTGAAAATTGTCTAAACTCTTCAGCTGACAGGGCCCTGGATAGCTCAGTGGGTTGAGCGGGCGCCATTTACAGAGGTTATTCCCTTGTGCAGGTACCCCAAGTTTCAATTCTCACTCATTTCTGCACATTTTCCATAATTGACATAAATTACATAAACTAAGCAACAAATTACTTCTTTAATCAACTAAAATACCACAAAATCTTCTAAAAGTAATGTTTGTAAAACCCATCTGTACTCATTCATGTTTAATATCTGTTCACATGCATGTCCACTAGAGGAAGCCAAAGTGCTGCCTCCTCTATCTGGAAACATATGCAATATGTGCACACAATCAGATGAAAGAAATTCTAAAATAAAAATAATACATGAAAGGAAATTATAAACAAATGCAAAAAAAAAAAGCATTAATGCTTGAATTTTATTTTGACTTTGTTGTTCTTTAACACCATAGCCGTTGCTAGACATAGAACTCTACAGGGACACAACATCCCCCCACCACCCACTACTCAGATCATCATTTTTACCATAAAGATATGATTAATATGAAGATAATATCTTTATGTTTATGATATTATGTTTAATATGAACATATGTGTTGTGTTTGTTTTGTGAAACGGACAATGTTATGATCATTCTACTTCCATAAGTCTGTTGGATGTGCTGCATCCAGATAAAACACAAATGAATAAAGGCTTAAGAAACAGGCTTTATTAAACACTATGTATACAAACAATGTACACATCAATTAACATACTCCATGCACAAAACAAATATGCTACAGGTGTAAATATAGACAAAATGGAGTCAAATCTTAAAATTACTGTACATTTGATATACTCTTCATTCCAAAAAAGGGTGACTGAATATATATATATATATATATATATATATATATATATATATATATATATATATATATATATATATATATATATATATATATATATATATATATATATATATATATATATATATATATATCTATATATATATATATATATATATATATTAGATTTTAGATATATATATAGAATATATATATATGTTTTGCCAACGTTATAAAAGAAAGGTCCCATGTACAGAAGAAATTCAATTCAATTCAATTCAATTTTATTTATATAGCGTCTATTACAACACAAGTTGTCTCTAGGCCCTTTCCAGAGACCCAGAACATGACCCCCGAGCAATTATTACATAAACAACGGCAGGTAAAAACTTCCCTAGTGGAAGAAAAACCTTAAGCCAAACAATGGCAAGGAAAAACTCCCCTTTAAGAGGGAAGAAACCTTGAGCAGGACCTGGCTCATGAGGGGGAAACCTCCTACCGAAGGCCAGGTAGAGCAAGAAGTAAAGAAAGAATAGACACATAGAGACACCATCAAAGGTACAAGACAGGATACAATAGTAACTATTATCGGTAGTCCAATTAGACTTCTGTGTATATGGGTGATATATGGATAGACGGTGATCCAAGGGGATGAGGACTGCAGGTTGGGATGTCAGCAAGTATCCAACAGACATCCATACAGACAGGTGAAGGCACACACTGGGATGGTCAGAGGTGGAACTGCAGGTCAGCAAGCAGCTCCTGAGGCTCTGGTCCGCAGGACATGCAAAGAAGAGGAAAAGAGGGGCCAGACAAGCACAACAAACTACAAGAACAATGGACCACAATTATGCTCATGGGATACTGTTAATAATTGAGGGTTGTGGTGAAGAAGAGACAGGGAAGGCAAAGAGAAATAGAGAAGGTGAAAGGCACCACTCAGTGGATCATGTTGGTGCCCCCCTGCAGCATAGGCCTATAGCAGCATATCTACACCGAAGCTGTTTAAGATGAGCTGCTCTAGTCTGGTCCTGTAGCTGCAGCTTTGACTACTGGCCCTGACACATTAAGGTACGAAATATACACTAATTATATGCTTTATTAAATAGAAATGTTTTAAGTTTAGTTTTAAAGGTGGAGTTGGTGTCAGCCTCCTTAACCCAAACTGGAAGTTGGTTCCATAGTGATGGTGCCTGATAACAGAAAGCCGTCCTCAAAAAATCTACATTTCGATACTCTAGGAACTACGAGTAAACCTGCACCCTGAGAACGGAGAGCTCTATTAGGAACGTACTGTATTATCAAGTCATGCAAATATCGCGGCGCTAGACCATTTTGGGCTTTATGTGCAATAAAATTTTGAATTGGATTCTAAATTTTACGGGGAGCCAATGGAGGGAAGCTAAAACTGGAGAGACGTGGTCTCTCTTGTTAATTCCTGTCAGCACTCGCGCTGCTGCATTTTGGATCAGCTGGAGGCTGTTCAGAGAATTACTTGGACATCCAGCCAACAACACGTTACAGTAATCTAGTCTAGAAGATACGAATGCATGAATTAGTTTTTCGGCATCACTCTGGGAGAGGATGCTCCTAATCTTTATTAGGGAGGTGGAAGGCAAGCACCGGGTGGCCAGGTCTTTGCCCACAGGACTCGGCCGGACCCAGCCTGAAATGGCGGCGTGGGCCCGCCTTCCAGTAGGCTCATCACCCGCAGGAAGAATCATGAGGGGTTGGTGCAATGTGGTCGGTGGCCCAATCCCAGGACTAAAATGCTAGCAATTGGAACATTGTGGTGGAAATTTTATATTACACTCCTTACTTTCTTTGTAATTCTTTGGATGCAGCTTTACTTTTGACCAACTCCCCCTACATGAGGAAGCAGAAACCCCCCCCCCCCCCCTTCCCCACACACCACTTCACATCCTGACTCCAGCCTGATAAATGACACCTTCTCCGTACTATTGGCGACGTGAACAAAAGAACGTCGCCACAAGGACTGCCGGTCAGAAGACACGTCTATTGTAAAGTGCATTTCTCTTTGTCACGAAAACAGGTACGCCCAGACGTGGAACATATGCTTCCATTGTTATGGATGTGTGCGCTTCGGACACGGAGCACAGCCATTGTTATGGATTGTGCGCGCTCCAGACACGGAAGCAAACACCCTCGTCATGAAACGAGCGCGCACCCGTCACCCAGCGAAATCCCCTATTGTCATGAAATGAGCGCGTCCTCACTGTAAAGCGCGAGCGCCTTCTTTAATGTATATGTCTTTGTCTTTTTATTCATGCTTTCTGTATAAAAGACGCCTCCCTTCAGTGAGCGGGAGGATTTCTGCAGAACCTCCGCTCTGTTTATTCCGGTCGATTTCAAATAAACGAGCGTACGAAGACAGTAGACTTTTATTCTTTCTTCCACCGACGATTTTTTCCACGACAATTTGGTGTCAGAAGTGGGATGCCAAGCGGGCCGCTGAGATCCGGATGATGGGTTGGCCACCTGAATCTGCAGAGATTCATCCTCACTACCTCGCTTAGCATTTCTGAGAGAGAGGACTTCTACCTGAGATCTCAGTCGACCGTGACGGCATCTCCGAACTCGCTCTGGGAAAAGTAAACGGTGAGAAGTATTTTTCTTCCAATTCTATCCAAAAGATTAAAAGGCTCAGATTGGAGCCCATAGGATAAGACAAATTCATTCCAAATTCTAAAACCTAAATGAAACGAAGATTTTTTTATAATTTTATAGTCAACTGTCTTCATTAATTTTCTGGTTGATGTTCTGAAAGAGATTGCTGAAAAATGCGATCATAGCACTTAAGCAAGATCGGGTATTTGCGCGCATCAGAATGAGATCGAATTGAATCAGTGAACTGGTGAACAAAAACCAGCTCAAACATTGATTTAGATCCGATCAAACTCTGTATGTTCGGATAACAAGGTTTTGGTGCCGAAGAGAAGAGATTATTTTTATTGTTTTTTGTTTTCTTTTCTCTCATATCCTGGATACTCGGGACATAACGTACCATAACTTCCAGGAGGCCAAAACCAAGTTATTCTAGCGGCACCCGAGTTGTGAGTCAGCGCTGAGGCGAGACCAATTTTTTGAAGTCCCGTGAGCTGAGGCGAGATCGGGTTGTAAACGCGCACATAATAGTATATTGTGAGCCTTTAGCTAAGACAAGATCGAACTCCTAGTCCCGTGAGCTTAATGTGCATTTAGTCCTGTGAGGTGACGTCACGAGATCAGGTTAAAGAAGCATGGGTAACATGTTCACAATAAGGCACAGCAACCAGAAAATTAACCAAATGAACAAAAACAAAAAAAACAAGAACAAAACAAATTCGAATTTAATTATATTCATGAAAGACAAATACGGGAAAGATTCATGTGAATTTGTCTACTATTGGAGTGATAATTTCGGTTTCCCTGAAGGGGGATCTCTGAGTGCAATTCAATTAAAACAATTGCGTGAAAAGTTAACTGAGGATAGAAACCGACAACTAAGCACTAACAAAAAAGTGAAATCACACGATGTCCAACGAATGCTAAGAATGGACGAATGCTTAAAATTATGGGAAACTGAGTGTGATAAGCGTGAACGCCAAGAAGCATGTAAAAAAAAAGAAGGAAAAGAAGGACGAACTTAATGAAACTGATGCAAAGAATGATAACACTGCTTGTAGTTCTCTGTATCCCTCTATGCAGGGCCTGTGGGGATCCTCGATCGACGCCTCACTGGACTCCACCCCTCCGCCTTACCAACCACCACCCTCTACACCAGCAGACCAATCGGGAACGACCAGACGTGGCCTAGCCCCCTATTCGTCGGCAGACGGCTCCTCCTCCTCTACTCCTACTGCAGACCAAACCCACACGTCCCTGAGACCTCCCACCTTCTCTCTGTCATCACCTACTGGACATTCATCCCTCATCCCCGATATCCAACCCAATAACTCTGAAATTCTTTTCAAAAACTCTAAAACCTCCCCCCCTTTACCAATGCACCTACGCTCAGCCGCAAATAAGGTGTTCACTGCCCCCATGGTTCAGGTTGCCGGACCACAAGGGCTACCCGCCTATGTCTACCGTCCCTGGACAGTGGATGACATCATCGTGGCCTCTAAACACCTACCAAAGCCAGAAAAGGGCGGACAAGCCCTTGCCAATGCATTTAAAGACTTCATCAGAGACTATGTCCCCACATCCTCTGAAATGTCCAGAGTTCTCCTCAACCTTCTCACCCCAGCTCAGTTTGCCCTGCTGAAGCCACAATTCCTCCATCACCGTCAACCTGCAACTCCAAACTGGCCCACAGCCAACCTACGTGACGGTGACATCGCAGACGACATTAACTACAGAAATTGGGTCACTAACTTCCTCCAAGCCCTCCGAGATAACTTCCCAATCGCGTGTGACCTGTCAAAGATCACAGCGTGCACCCAAAAAGAGGGAGAGGAGGTGGACAACTACCTTCTTCGTCTCCAGTCGATCCACGATGATTACAGTGGAATGACTAAGCCTGATCCCTACCCCGGCCCCATCATGACCCCCTATGAGAGTCACCTCAAACAGAGCTTCCTGAATGGACTCCTGAGTCCCCTGAGTACCATGACAAAAGACTCCTGCATCGGGTGGCAAAAAGCTTCCATGCGTCTAGATGACATCCTGAGACACGCTGACCATCAGCAAAAAAGACTTCAAGACCAGGAAACGACCGACAAAAAGGAGAAAGATGACATAAACCACCGAGCCCAGCTGCGCCTGCTCCACGCTCCTACAGCATCCGCTGACTCTCCTGCCGGATTTCTTTCCTGCACAGATCAGTCCCCCAAACCCACCCAACCGCTCGAGTGACACCTGATGCTACTGTAAAAAAAAAAAAAAAAAAAAAAAAAAAAAAAAAAAAAAAGGGACACTGAACCAAAACCTGCTTACTAAAACCACACAAGCGCAAAAAAAAGAGGCAACTATAGAGACCAAAGAGGACAGCATTCTAGAACCCATTATTCGGACTGAAAGGCTAAGCGGGGTGTAGATCCGGTGGGCACGTCGGAGGAGGAACCCCCCCAACAAAAAGATAAGATCGCGATCTCACACACACACACACACACACACACACATACACATACACACACACACATTATTTCATTGCCCAACTGAAGAAAACATTTTAAATCTTCCTCTGTTTAAAATGGCAGTTGCTGGTAAAAATATTGTTTTTATTGTGGACTCTGGTGCAACTTTTTCAGTGGTTAAATCAGCTGATTTGCCTGGTACTAAACTTAGTGGTAAATTTCTTTACTCTTTGGGTGCTAGTGGCACAGAAATAAAAGAACACTTTACAGTCCCTCTATCTTGCTCTGTTGATAATCTCCTGCTATCTTTAGGCCTCGGGCTCCGGTCCTCCCCTGAAGGCATGAAGGTAATTTCTCTTACCACCTGTTCCTACACGATGGCCAAGGAGATCATGACTTCTCCTCCCACCCTTGTATATCAATGGTGGATTTCTATAGACGAATCCCAGCCCCTAATTACCATGGCAAAAGCTAGAGTTCCACGAACTGTTGTTTTCATGAGACCACAAAATGTTCATTGTACCGTTTGGATAACATCAGAACCTGACTCCGAGTTTGAACAACAGTCCTTCTCGAATCTAACTGATGTTTTGCAAACATGCAGCCTTTACTGGTCTGCAACGCGCAGCGCTCTTTCTGTCTCTCTTACCCCCCTACTAACCACATTTTTTAAGGTACCCGACAATGATCCTCATATCTCCCTAGCTAAGTCTAAAACTAACCAATGGAAGGATTTGGGACACTGGACTTGATCCTGCAACTTAACTACCGATTGGACCCTCACCCCAAATCCATTGATGTTCTTTTTCTTCTTCCACACCGCTTTCAAAACCACCTGTTCCCATCAACTGACATGTAAAAAATCTGTTTGTGGTTTGAAAGCTTCTCCTCTAGGTCCTGTTCCCCTTTTACTTCTCAACTCCCCTGACTCCACTCCTGAGTTGAATTCAATACCGCCTTCTGTCTGGACCACTCACAAATATGATGTAGGCCTCATCAAAACTGTGAGTCCCTGATAGTATGGAGAGCCTCATGACTGTGTGACTGAACTTTCTCTCTCCTGCACTCCCCGACCTGACCTATCTGATCTCCCCCTTGACAACCCTGACTTAATCCTATACGTCGATGGCTCCGCTTCTCGTGACCCCGCCACCGGTAACTGCCGTACCGGTTATGCTGTCTGTTCAGACCATGACATTGTAGAGGCCGCACCTCTGTCTTGCCATTACTCTGCACAGGTCGCTGAACTCGTTGCTTTAACACGTGCCTGCATTCTCGCCGCAAACAAATCAGCCACCATCTGGACGGATTCCAGATATGATTCTGGCATCGTTCACGAATATGGCCAGCTCTGGAAACACAGCAGATTCCTCAAATCTGATGGAAAGCAATTTTAACCCACTCTTTGGTTGCAGATCTACTGAACTCCATCCTTCTCCCAGAACGAATGGCTGTCTGCAAATGTTCTGCTCACACTAACTCCCCTGACCTTGTTTCTGTAGGTAACGCACGTGCTGACGCAGTTGCAATGAAATCCTGTTTGCAGCTCCTCCTAATGTAGGCTTGAAACCCCTCACAGCTCCTCCTTCCGACACAGCCCTGTGTAAAGCCAACATGCTAACTTACTGTGCTAACCTTTCAAAAGCCCTCAGACATTCGTTCTCAGATTGCTGCTGCCCTCCCGAGCCCTGCTGAAGGACAACTCCACACCCTAGTCCCTAGTGACTTTGTGCTGAAGCTTCAGAAGACAGAAGTGAAACCATCAGCGCTGGGTTGGCCCGTTCCAGATCCTCCTGACCACACAAACTGCTGTCAAGATTGCTGACAGAGCCACTTGGATTCATGCCTCACACTGCAAGAAGATCACTCCTCCTCCTGACCAGCCGCCCTTGACTCCAGCCAACCAGACCCAAACCACACCTCCGTAAGGTCGTCGCTCACTAGCAAGATCAGTGCGGAATGAAACAGTGTCCCACTGCAACAGTAACGTGCCAAGTTCCACCGCTAGCCCCTGACATGGAGCAACCACACCCCTGACACCCCAAATGGGACCCGAAATGATCTCTAGGAAACGCCACCAGCTGCCTCATCCTCATAGCCATCCTCTTCGTCGTCCCGATTCTTCGAGTATTGTTTACCAATCATGGTGATCCATACAGGATCAAGAGAAGGGAAGTGTAGTGGAAATTTTATATTACACTCCTTACTTTCTTTGTAATTCTTTGGATGCAGCTTTACTTTTGACCAACTACCCCTACATGAGGAAGCAGAACCCCCCCCCCCCCCCCCCCCTTCCCCACACACCACTTCACATCCTGACTCCAGCCTGATAAATGACACCTTCTCCGTACTATTGGCGACGTGAACAAAAGAACGTCGCCACAAGGACTGCCGGTCAGAAGACACGTCTATTGTAAAATGCATTTCTCTTTGTCACGAAAACAGGTACGCCCAGACGTGGAACATATGCTCCCATTGTTATGGATGTGTGCGCTTCGGACACGGAGCACAGCCATTGTTATGGATTGTGCGCGCTCCAGACACGGAAGCAAACACCCTCGTAATGAAACGAGCGCGCACCCGTCACCCAGCGAAATCCCCTATTGTCATGAAATGAGCGCGTCCTCACTGTAAAGCGCGAGCGCCTTCTTTAATGTATATGTCTTTGTCTTTTTATTCATGCTTTCTGTATAAAAGACGCCTCCCTTCAGTGAGCGGGAGGATTTCTGCAGAACCTCCGCTCTGTTTATTCCGGTCGATTTCAAATAAACGAGCGTACGAAGACAGTAGACTTTTATTCTTTCTTCCACCGACGATTTTTTCCACGACAACATGAAATGTCACCTCGCTGGGGGGAAGGAGCTGGACCTTGTGCGGGAGGTTGAGAGATACCGGCTAGAGATAGTTGGGCTCACCTCTATGCACAGCCTGGGCTCTGGAACCCAGCTCCTTCAAAGGGGCTGGACGCTGCAATATTCTTGAGTTGCCTCCGGTGAGCGGCGACGGGCTGGTATAGGCCTGCTTATAGCCCCCCAGCTCAGCCGCCATGTCTTGGAGTTTACTCCAGTGAACGAGAAGGTTGCTTCCTTGCGCGTTCGGGTTGGGGAAAGGTCTCTTACTGTTGTTTGTGCCTACGGGCCGAACCGCAGTACAGAGTACCTGGCCTTCTTGGAGTCCGTGGAAGGGGTACACAGTCCCGTCCTCGTACTTCCAGCCACAGTCCCATCCTTCAACTCCAACTGGGGTCTCCATTGTTCTACTGACAATGACAGTAAAACCTGGAGGGGGGTTATTGGGAGGAATGGCCTCCCCGATCTGAACCCGAGTGGTGTTCTGCTATTGGACTTATTTGCTAGTCACGGTCTGTCCATAACAAACACCATGTTGGACTATAAGGGTGTCCATCAGTGCACGTGGCACCAGAACACCCTAGGCTGGAGGTCAATGATCAACTTTGTTTTCATTTCATCTGACCTGTGGCCGCATGTCTTGGACACTCGGGTGAAGAGAGGGGGTGAGCTGTCAACTGATCACTACCTGGTGGTGAGTTGGATATGCTGGCGGAGGAGGAAGCGGGACAGACCGAGCAGGCCCAAATGTATTGTGAGGGTCTGTTGGGAACGTCTGGCCGAGTCCTCAATCAGGGAGGTATTCAACTCCCACCTCCGGGAGAGCATCCGGATTCCGAGGGAGGCTGGGGACATTGAGTCAGAGTGGACCATGTTCTCTGCCTCAATTGTTATTGTGGCAGCTCAAAGTTGTGGATGCAGGGTCTCTGGTGCATGTCGTGGCGGCAATCCCCGAACCCGGTGGTGGACACCAGAAGTGAAGGATGCCGTCAGGTTGAAGAAGGAGTCCTATTGGGCCTTGTTGGCCCGTGGGACTCGTGACACAGCCGACGGGTACTGGCAGGCCAAGCAAGCCGCAGCTCGAACGGTCCGGGAAGCAAAAACTCAACTCTGGGAGAAGTTCGGTGAGGCCATGGAGGAGGACTATCGGTAAGCACCGAAGAGATTCTGGCAAACCGTCCAGGCCCATTGAGGACTGAGGACATTGTCGGACGGTGGAAGGAGTATTTTGAGGATCTCTTCAATCCCACCAACATGCATCCCACTGAGGAAGCTGGGGCTGGTGACTCTGCGGTGGACTCTTCCATCACCCAAGCCGACCATCACCCAAGCCGAAGTCACTGAGGTAGTTTGTAAACTCCTTGGTGGCAGGGCACCAGGGGTGGATGAGATTTGCCCGGAGTACCTCAAGTGTCTGGATGTTGTAGGGCTGTCTTGGTTGACACGCATCTGCAACGTTGCATGGAGGACAAGGACAGTGCCACTGGAGTGGCAAACTGGGGTGGTGGTCCCTCTGTTTAAAAAGGGGGACCGGAGAGTGTGTTCCTCTATAGGGGGATCACACTTCTCAGCCTCCCTGGGAAAGTCTACGCCACGGTACTGGAGAGGAGAATTCGGCCGATAGTCGAACCTCGAATTCAGGAGGAACAATGCGGTTTTCGTCCTGGTCGTGGAACATTGGACCAACTCTATACTCTCTGCAGGGTGCTGGAGGGTTCATGGAAGTATGCCCAACTTGTCTACATGTGCTTTGTGGATCTGGGGATAGCATTAGACCGTGTCCCTCATGGTATTCTGTGGGGGGTGCTTCGTGAGTATGGGGTCTGGGGCCCTTTGTTATTGGCTGGTCGGACTCTGTGCGACAGGAGCAGGAGCTTGATTCGCAATGTCGGCAATAAGTCAGACCTGTTTCCAGTTCATAATGGACTCCAGCAGGGCTGCCTTCTGTCACCGATTCTGTTAATAATTTTTATGGACAGGATTTCTAGGCGTAGCCAGGAACTCGAGGGGGTCCAGTTTGGGAACCGCAAGATTTCATCTCTGCTTTTTGCTGATGATGTTTTCTTGTTGGCTTCATCGAGCCAGGACCTTCAGCATGCGCTGGGACGGTTTGCAACTGAGTGTGAAGCGGCTGTGCCAAGCCACAGTCTCGTCCTCGCATTTCCGCCCAGCCGCAATCCCGTTCTCCCACTTTCTGCCACAGTCCCGTTCTACGACCACCCAGCCACAGTCCCGTCCTCCCACTGCCCAGCCACAGTCCCATTCTCCCACTTCCAGCCACAGTCCCGTCCTTTGACCGCCCAGCCACAGTCCCATCATCCCACTTCCCAGCCACAGTCCCGTCCTCACAATTCCAGCCACAGTCCCGTCCTTCAACTGCCCAGCCACAGTCCCGTCCTCCGATTTCCAGCCACAGCCCCGTCATCCGACCGCCCAGCCACAATCCCGTTCTCCCACTTTCAGCCACAGTCCCATCCCACGACCGCCCAGCCACAGCCCCGTCATCCGACCGCCCAGCCGCAATCCCGTTCTCCCACTTTCTGCCACAGTCCCGTTCTACGACCACCCAGCCACAGTCCCGTCCTCCCACTGCCCAGCCACAGTCCCGTCCTCCCACTTTCAGCCACAGTCCTGTCCTTCAACTGCCCAGCCACAGTCCCTTCCTCGGATTTCCAGCCAGAGCCCTGTTCTCCGACTGCCCAGCCACAGTGCTGTCCTTCCACTTTCAGCCACAGTCCTGTCCTCTGAACTCCCAGCCACAGTCCCTTTCCTCCCACTTATAGCCACAGTCCTGTCCTCGCACATCCAGCCCCAGTCCTGTCCTCCCACTGCCACTCCCATTTCCAGCCACAGTCCCAGAACTCCTACTGCCCAGCCACAGTCTCGTCCTCCCACTTCCGGCCACAGTCCCGTCCTTCGACCGCACAGCCACAGTCCCGTCCTACGACCGCCCAGCCACAGTCCCTTCCTCTAACCGCTCAACCACAATCCTGTCCTCGCACTTCCATCCAAAGTCCCATCCTCCAACAACCCAGTCACAGTCTCGTCCTCCCAATTGCACCCACAGTACCATCCTCCCACTGCCCGGCCACAGTCCCATCCTCTTACCGCCCAACCACAGTCCTCCTACTTTCCAGCCACAGTCCCTTCTTCCGAGTGCCCAGCCGCAGTCCCGTCTTTTGAAAGTCCATTCAAAGTCCCGTCCTCCAGATTCCACCCACAGTCTCGTCCTCCCACTTCCAGCCACAGTCCCGTCCTCTGACCGCCCAGCCACAGTCCCGTCCTCGCATATCCAGCCACTGTCCCGTCCTCGCACTTCCAGCCACAGTCCCGTCCTCCCACTTCCAGCCACTGTCCCGTCCACCGACCGCCTCAAGCCGCAGTCACGTCCTTCGACCTCACAGCCACATTCCCGTCCTTCAACTACCAAACCACAGTCCTCCCACTGTCCAGCCACAGCCCTTCTTCCGACTTTCCAGCCACAGTCCCGTCTTTCGACCCCCAAGGCCACAGTCCCACCCTCTTACCGCCCGACCACAGTCCTCCTACTTTCCAGCCACAGTCCCTTATTCTGAGTGCCCAGACGCAATCCTGTCTTTTGAAAGTCCATTCAAAGTCCCGTCCTCCCATTTCCACCCACAGTCTCGTCCTCCCACTTCCAGCTACATTCCCGTCACCGACCACCTAGCCACAGTCCCATCCTCACGCTTCCAGCCAGAGTCGTGTCCACCGACCGCCCAGCCACAGTCCCGTCCTCGCACATCCAGCCCCAGTCCCGTCCTCCCACTTCCACCCACAAATGTGAAACAAAGTATGAAAAGTGCTGTTCCAGCTGTACGAAACTGTGAAGACGCTGCTAAGCAAAAGACAGAGACGAGTGTGTAGAGAAACAACGCTGGATTAAATAGATGTTTCACTTGTTTAACCTGTTTACAGGTTTAATTCTCTGAACAGCCTCCAGCTGATCCAAAATGCAGCAGCGCGAGTGCTGACAGGAATCAACAAGAGAGACCACGTCTCTCCAGTTTTAGCTTCCCTCCATTGGCTCCCTGTAAAATTTAGAATCCAATTCAAAATTTTATTACTGGCATATAAAGTCCAAAATGGCCTAGCGCCGCGATATTTGCAAGACCTGATAATACCGTACGTTCCTAATAGAGCTCTCCGTTTTCAGGGTGCAGGTTTACTCGTAGTTCCTAGAGTATCGAAATGTAGATTTGGAGGACGGGCTTTCTGTTATCAGGCACCATCACTCTGGAACCAACTTCCAGTTTGGGTTAAGGAGGCTGATACCACCTCCACCTTTAAAACTAAACTTAAAACATTTCTGTTTAATAAAGAATATAGTTAGTGTATATTTAGTACCTTAATGTGTCAGGGCCAGTAGTCAAAGCTGCAGCTACAGGACCAGATTAGAGCAGCTCATCTTAAACAGCTTCGGTGTAGATATGCTGCTATAGGCCTCTGCTGCAGGGGGGCACCAACATGATCCACTGAGTGGTGCCTTTCACCTTCTCTATTTCTCTTTGCCTTCCCTGTCTCTTCTTCACCTCAACCCTCATTTATTAACAATACCCCATAAACTTAATTGTGGTCCATTGTTCTTGTAGTTTTTTGTGCTTGTCTGGCCCTTCTTTTCCTCTTCTTTGCATGTCCTGCGGACCAGAGCCTCAGGAGCTGCTTGCTGACCTGCAGTTCCACCTCTGACCATCCCAGTTTCTACCTCCACCCGTCTGTGTGGATGTCTGTTGGATACTTGCTGACATCCCGACCTGCAGTCCTCATCCCCTTGGATCACCGTCTATCCATATATCACCCATATACACAGAAGTCTAATTGGACTACCAAGGACAGTTACTAATGTATCCTATCTTGTACCTTTGACGGTGTCTCTATGTCTCTATTCTTTCTTATTTCTTGCTCTACCCGGCTGGCCTTCGGCAGGAGGGTCCCCCCTCATGAGCCAGGTCCTGCTCAAGGTTTCTTCCCTCTTAAAGGGGAGTTTTTCTTGCCACTGTTTGGCTTAAGGTTTTTCTTCCACTAGGGGAGTTTTTACCTGCCGCTGTTTATGTAATAATTGCTCGGGGGTCATGTTCTGGGTCTCTGGAAAGCGCCTAGAGACAACTTGTGTTGTAATAGACGCTATATAAATAAAATTGAATTGAATTGAATTGAATTTACATTGGAAAGACTCGCGTCTAAAGTGACTTGCGTATAAAATGAAGTAGTTTGACATTACACTGATTTTCTTTTTCATTTTTTCTATTTTTAATAAAACTTTATTTTATTTCAGGTGCGACCGTCGTCCCCTGGTTCTTCTCTGGGGCTCCTCCAACCAGCTGTCTAAAGTAAACCTTCATGTTCAGTGCATAGCTGCTTTTTCCATAACATGTTGACATCTGAATCCATCCATACAGGCTTTCAGAGAGAAGTTTGTGTTTATCAATAATAAATCTGTAAATAAATAGTTGTGTAAAAAACAGCCACAGTTTAAAGGGTAATAATATCTAATTAACCTTAAATAAGAGTACAAAAATGTACTTAAGCATGTAGATTATAGATTAGAGTATTATTAGATAATATTAGTATTAGAGTATAAACACTATTGACTGTTGACATCTGAATCCATCCATACAGGCTTTCAGAGAGAAGTTTGTTTATCAATAATAAATCTGTAAATAAATATTTTTTCTTAAAATGTTAAAGTCAGTTGGTGTTTGTCTCCAGTTTTGTGTAGTGGGACGACTTTTGTAGTTTTCATTTCTTCTGGAAACGTCCCAGTTTGTGATGACAGATTCCAGATGTGTCAGAACATCTGCCTTGATAATCTTTTTGACTATTGTCATATCTATACCCCCAAAGACAGTCGATACCTTGTTTTTACATTTATTTACACTGATTTCTCTCTCCTCCAGTGCTGAGAGAAACGCTGAGTTTGGATTTCTACGTATTAATGTCTCGTACCATCCATCAGCTCATTCATTAATGATGTCATTATTGGTAAAATATTTTGGATAATTAGTCTGTCCAGAACGTTTCCTAATGGCATTGTTCAATATATCCCAAATACCTGTTATTTTTATTCCTGTAGCAATAATTAGCTATAATATTCCTCTTTTAAATATCAATAAAATAGTTATCAGTTTATTTTTATTTTTTATATTTAAGATAAGCGGCCTTTGAGAAAACTCCTCTTCTTCACCTCCATTTCTTTCTGCCCATTCTCTTTTTTCGGGTCTTGAGGACATTCAGTGTCTCTTTCTGGCTTCTTGTCTTCTTCTTTCTTTTCTTCTGTCTTTGTTGTTCTGAACAGCTTCTTGAATTTACTCTCTTTTTCCTTTACGATTTTCTTCTTTTGCAGTTGTTGTGGCTCCTCTTCTGAGCTCTTTTGTTCATATTTCATCTTTTCTCTCTGTCTTTCCAGTTCTTTCTTTTCCTTCTCCAGTTCTCTTTTTTCATGTTGCAGGTTCCTTTCCATGTACTTCCCTCTTATCTTTTCCTCCTCCACCCTAGAGAGCTCCTGCAGTAGCATTGTCTTCTCTTTCTGGAGTTCCTCGATGTTCTCCTTCAAATCGTTGTTGGTGTCTTCGAACAGAGTCTTCTCCAGCTGCAGTTTTTCTATGAGCTCTTCTAGGTCCTTCCTTCCTGGAACATCATTTTCTTGCTCGAGATCCTGTGAGAGCTGAAGATCACGCTGGAACTCCTCCAGTTTGACCTTCAGTACAGCCATCTCGAGCTTTTCATGGTCCAGGTCCCTTCTGTCGTTCATTAGTTTCCGCTTGGACTGTAGATACCAGCCGTTCTCCCTCTTCAACTTCTTTCTTTCTTTCTGCAACGTGTTCTCTTTCTCGTTCAATTCTTCCATCATCCTGTACACCTCATCTCTTTCTTGGCCTATCTCTTGCATCAAACATTGCAGGTCCTTGTCTATACCATCCAGATATTTCCTTTCTTCCTGACACCGTTTAACGTTTTCTTCTAGCTTTTTCTTTTCTTCAGTCATGTTCTTTTTCTCCAATTCCAGTCTTTTTTTCATTTCATCTTGTTCCTTCTTTCTTTGTTGTATCATCTTTTTTTCATTTTCTACCTCTTCTTCCTTCTCCTTCAACAACCTCTGTTCTTTCTTCATGCGACCAACGGCCTCCTTCAGCGCCAACCATGATTGGGCTTGTTTCTGCCTCGTCTCATCGTTGTCGGCGATGATCGCTCGGAGTCTGATGTTTTCCTCCCGAAGAGCGTCATTCGCCTCCTGCAGCTTATGGAGTTTTGCCGTTTGGTCGTAGGTTGGGGACAACTCCTGGCTCGTCACTTCAAGCGTCTCCATTCTCTCCTCAAACTCAACAACTCGAGAATCAAGACTGTTGCACGAGTGCAAGGTACCACTTTCTGGTTCGCCGTCTTGACCCTCTCGTCGGAATTCGTGGAGGTCCTGGGAGCTTTGGGACTGAGCATCGTTGGTGGGGATGCAGTCAGGTCCCAGTGATGCCGTTGGATGTTGTTCGTGATCCATTTCAGCAATCAAACCAGTCGTTGCTTCTGAGTCGGTTTCTGTGTCGCCAATCGCCGGGTTCACTGAAGTCGTCTCGAGATGCGTGTTGTGTCTTGAGGAACAAGATACTAAAGATGTGTGCGGAGTTGAGTCCTGTTTATAGACTGAAAATTCTAGGATTGCCATGGTTACCTCTGTTGCGTGAAGGGATCAGCCACGTGACGCCTTATATGGTAAAGAACGATCCCCATCCTACTTTGTGTACTCAGAACTTTTCCACTCGGTCTGGTCACTCACCTTACAAACCGGTACAAACCCGTTCTGGAGATGTTTTTGCAGAAGTAGGCAGGTGTCAGGAGGGAACTGGTCTGGGAGGGAGAGGACAAAACCCCGATAGCGCACACGGACGTGCAGGTGTATAAGAAGTGTGTGAGGGAATCAAGGCGGACTCTGCTGACTGTGTTCACCTGTGTGACTCTCAGCTGTGCAGCTTAATAAACGTCATAAAAACGGAGCTCTCCTGTGCCCTATTTATTTAATAGAGATCATTTCAACGACAACATTCTTACAATGAAGAAAAACATGTATTACATTTAATGTCAATGATTGCACCACATTAACTTGACAACATACATATCAGTGATCTGATAAGTAATACTAATAGCAGGGTATTAATTCATGACATTAGTGACCACCTATCTGTCTTTATCTCTATGATAAACCACAAAAGAGTCTAAAATAGAAACAGGTGAAGAAAGAGGAAACAGCAGAATAGTGTAAAATTACAAAAACTTTCAGAGTTCAAATAAACTCTTTTACAGGTGTTAGCGACATGAAACAGGTGCGACACTTGTTGATCGGGGCTTTTTTAACGGCGCTCTTCTCAACTGCTGTCCAGCCATCCAGCGAACCACAGCGCATGAGGTAAGCTGGTAAAACAAAACAAAAGACAAGAAAAGAAAAGAAAAGATCAAATGACCAATTCCACACAGTACAGCTTTGTGCCTCATAACACACACATTTTTTAACAAGTCAGTAGATGTCCAGCCAGTTATGTTACATCTATTTTTAAATTTGTCAATCGATGCATACTGATTGGTTCACAGCAGTGTGATTTATGTCCAGATGACACTATTTTGACTTTCAAATCACTTCCTCTTTTTCAGCCAATCACAAGTAAGCTCCAAAACACCCAGTTAATCAGAATTCAGGATGATGTTGCGTTGACCAATCAGAATCAAGAAGAAAAAGAGGAAGGAATGCCACGTTTGAAATCTTTAAACCTGAGTAAAAGTAGTCCACAGTTTAGCCGTCTCTTTTATTATTCATAATGAATCAGAAAAAAAGAAAGAATTAAGTTATCTATTAAATAGTTTTCTATTAAAAGAACAGCCGGTACTATGGCTGGGCAGTTTGGTGCTGAAGCATGGAAGCATTAATCTGCTTTAATCTTAATCTTTTATTATGCATTTATATTTTTTTCTACGTACCATACTTTGCATTTTGTTACTAAAGTAAAGACAAACCATAACTGGTGGTTTCCCGTCAGCATCTGGGATACTCATATAATTCTTTACACCACTATAAAATGTTACCTCCCAACTGTGACGAGAGACGAGTCTCAACGATGTGTTACTGACCCCTGGTGGAATGATGAAGAAGTTCAAGGCCGAGAGCTCTACTGACGTCAAAGCACACCGGCGGAGACAGACTCTCCGTTTTCAGCAAAAACCTGTGAGAAATAGGAACTGGAAAAACAGATGCACGTGTCGATGGAAATACCAGACAGGAAGACAAAAAGCTCTTGGTATTTTCCTACTGTTTTCCAGCACTTTACACTTTTGCCTTTTGGTTTGTTTGGGGAAATTTTTGACTTCACTTTGGCCTTCAGCAAGTAAAATGCAGCTGGGTTGAGTCTGCCAGGGTCGTTCAGGAATAGGATGAGACAGCATTGGTTCTTTCTGATGTGAGTGACGCCACTCCAAGCAGGTGCTGCAAGACCCAACTAGTGTCTCTATTTGTTTTCGCATCCCAGGCCAGAACAAAACGTTTTTCGCTCTCTGTTTGGATTTGTCCATCCCCAAATGTCCGGTGTGTATGCGTGACGACATGTCCGCTCTGAGTGAGTGAGGGATGAATATTTTTTCTCCTTTTAGCAAGATGCCATTTGCCTCAGAAATCTCATCTCTGTAGTTCCAGTATTCAGTGGTGATGGGTGGGCATTTTTTGCTTGACTCGGGCCATCCTGATTGGATAATTCATCTCAGTGTCGACAGTTGATCATCCTGTGCTGTGGCAGCTCTGATTTCTGCCATTTTTCTGTCACTCACTCACATTGCTGATCCCAGTGTGAATCTGAGAGTCCCGTCCTTCACAGTGTTCTGTTGTTGCATTCAATTGGCTTCCTGGACAAGGTGTCCGCAACAGGAATCTGTTTCCCTGGCTCGTGTGTGATGTTGATATCATACCTTTGGAGCTGTAATATCATGCGCTGGAGTCGAGGTGGTGCAGCCACAAGTGGTTTGCGCATGATTGACTCCAGTGGCTTGTGGTCAGACTCAACAACTACCTGTCTCCCATACAGGTACTGGTGGAACCGCTTACACCCAAAGAGCACTGCAAACAGTTCTTTCTCTATTTGGGCATAATTCTTCTCAGTTTCATTCAGGGCTTTGGATGCATATGCGACTGGCCTTTCATCCTGAAGCAGGACTGCTCCTAAGCCACATTTGGATGCGTCGACCTGTAATTTCACATCCTTGGTGTGATCAAAGTATGCAAGTACAGGGCCTGGTTCCTGTGTCAGCAGGTCTTTCACATGTTGGAAAGCAACGTCATGATTTGAGTCCCACACAAACTCACTGTTCTCTTTCAGTAATTGGCGTAGTGAATCTGTTGCCTCAAAGTCTGGGTGCAAACTTGGAGAGGTAAGTGACCATGCCCAATATGGTCTCCAGCTCAGACCTGTTGTGAGGGGGTGGCATGTCTCTGATGGCCTTGACCTTGTTAGGATCAGGTTGGATGGCTTCTCGTGTCAGCTTGTGTCCAAAGTAGCTCGCCTCAGACACACAGATGATGTGATGATTGTTCAGCTTTATTCCTTTTTCCTTGCTTCTCTCCAGTACAGCACGCAGGTTGTCATTGTGCTCTTTTTCTGTGCGGCCGTAAACCAGGATGTCATCCACAATGGCAGCAACGCCTGGGAGCCCCTCATATGCTTCATCCACTCTCCGCTGGAACTCATCCTGTGCTGAAACTATTCCAAAAGGAAGTGTTTTGAAGCGATACCTGCGATATATGGTATTAAAAGTGGTTAACATGGACGATTCCTCACTGAGTTTTATTGTCCAGTATCCTGATCTAGCGTCTAGTACACTGAAGGACACTGCAGTAGCTCCATCTTCACCTTTGATCATGTCTGTTTAAATTAGTTTAAATGTTGTGTAAATAAAAAATTCATTCTTATTCTGAGTGTCATTGTTCTGTTAAAGAAACTCATGTGGTTCATAAAAGTGACATTGTTTGTTTGGATGGGAGCTAAAGGTTATCAATTCAAATCAGTTAAATTCTATTGAATAGAACACAATGTAGAAATACCTCTTCTGACCACGTGGGGGCAGACAACCGTTTTCACAACAGAGCCACTGGCTGTACTGTGTCACTGTCAGACACATTTCTGCTGTTGCAGACAGACATGTTCTGTTAGACGGTTTGATCATCGGGAGACAACCTGGAAGCTGCTACAACGGTGTGGGACAAGAGGCAGATGAGCTCCACGACTTCAACCCAGACACAACAGCTGCTTGTAGTGTGAGGCTCTTTGCTTGAGTGTGTAGTGTCTGATCTTGTGATCCCATCTGAATATGTAGAATCTGGTCTTGTGATCCCATCTGAATATGTAGTATCTGGTCTTGTGATCCCATCTGAATATGTAGTATCTGGTCTTGTGAAACCATCTGAATATGTTGCATCTGGTCTTTTGCTCTCACCTCTCTGCAGGTACAGCACAGGTCAGTATTGCAGGGATGTTGATGGTAGAACAACTATGACTGAAAAAGAGAGGTTGAATTTCTGGCCAGTTTTAACATGTGCATGGGTCCATCATTACCAACACTTTTTCGCCAGAAGACGGGAGGGTGAAATAAGTCCTGAGTGGCTCCAGAGGATTGAGCTTTGAGCTGGTATCCAAGCATAGTGCACATGCTACTGTTGGACAAATACCCATCCATTGTCACGCAGACTACCTTGATGCCTCGCTTGTGTGGCCCCTCCAAGGCATGCTGCATCAGGTCCATTTGGGTGTCTGCTGTCAGACACTTGATCTAAGCCATCTCCAGGGTTGACAAAGCCTGTCATCTTTTGTGTGTACGGGTCATATTGGATCTGTCGCCTGATGGCCATACCATCCAGTTTTGGGCATACTTGGGACATTAAAGGAATATCTTAGCAAATCTTATTTGATGTTATTATGGGTTTTGTAGCAACATAAACAACATGAAACATGGTTTCTAATATATCGATTATAATTATAATAAAGAAACTGGCGCTGATCAACGACCTGCAGGTCCAACATTGCTGTTGGCTGAAACAGCAGCATCAGAAGACATGATTGGACGAGAGTCCCGTCGGAGACTCGTGCTGGTCCGTGATTGGTTAACTTACAACATGGACCGCCTCCACAAGGAAGAAACGAGCTGCGAGGACAGACGGAGACACCGAGGGGTCGTCGGAGGCACAAATGTCTGCAGGACGAGTCCAAGAAGGTGAGATAGAGCCGCGGTTTCGGTGAAGTCAACCTCAGCAAATGAGCTGGTTTAAAGTGGAGACATAAATGCGGGTTCCGGTAGTTTGAAGAGAGGCTCGTCCGCTCAGGATGCTAAAATAAAAGTAGCGCTAGCCGCCATCAAGCTAAAGCAGGGCTAGTCACGTGACCATGAACTTGTTGACGTTGCAGATAAAAAGACGTGGACGCGCCTCTGACGCTGCGTCAACGCGGCTGCCAGCTTGGTCCGGGGGGAGCCGGTGTCTTACTGCATCAGTCCGTAAGGAGACACCTTATATGAATCATTAAAGAAAAAAATAATAGTATAAGAGCAAAAATGAAACTAACAAAGAGTTTTGCAATATGGTTTTGCCTCATCTTGTGAAAACCAGTCACAATCAATGACGTGAAGCTGAAGAGTTCACTGCTCCAACACAATTTGAAATTCAAAATAGTGTTATCTATTTTTTTTTCTTTATATGTCATAGCAGGCAAAAGTTTGGACACTGTGGTTAGTGCCTTGACATTTGTATCTCTGCTCTTCTAAAATAAATTGCTTCAAGCCAACAAAAATAAAAAAAAGTAATCCCACTGTTCAATAGCATACAGTTGGATTCACAAGTTTTTGGACAATGACAGAACTTTTATGACTTTACCTTTACACACCATGACAATGCATTTAAAATCAGGTCTGGTTAAATAAATCCATATACAGGTCAAAGACTGTAGGTGGGATGTTATCAATATATTGTATTATACTGCTGAAACTTTAAAAGTCTCATCTAATAAATGGTGACTTACTTAAAATGGTCTTGTAAAGCAACATTGAAGTGAAATGAGTCTCCACGATCAGCAAAACCCAGAGCCATGAAAGCGTGACGTCCTTTCAAAAGGCAGCTGCAGGAGTAGAAATGATTGTCGACGATTCAGTCTTCTCCATCACATTCAGCAGTGTGATAACAAAAATACATGTAGATATGGAATACAGGGGTCACAAACTCACAAGTAGGAAACATCAGTTTATTATAAATTCAATAGTTCAGTAGCTTGTGAACAGCTGGAATTAAATAAAAAAGTGAAACTAATTCTATTCAGTTGGAAAGTTTGAATTTTGGCAACATGTTTTTTTTTTAAAAGTTTTTCAAACATGGCATTCCTTCCTCTTTTTCTTCTTGATTCTGATTGGTCAACGCAACATCATCCTGAATTCTGATTGGCCGGGTGTTTTGGAGCTTACTTGTGATTGGCTGAAAAAGAGGAAGTGATTTGAAATTCAAAATGGTGTCATCTGGACATAAATCACACTGCTGTGAACCAATCAGTATGCATCGATTGACAAATTTAAAAATAGATGTAACATAACTGGCTGGACATCTACTGACTTGTTTAAAAATGTGTGTGTTATGAGGCACAAAGCTGTACTGTGTGGAATTGGTCATTTGTTCTTTTCTTTTCTTGTCTTTTGTTTTTGTTTTACCAGCTTACCTCATGCGCTGTGGTTCGCTGGATGGCTGGACAGCAGTTGAGAAGAGCGCCGTTAAAAAAGCCCCGATCAACAAGTGTCGCACCTGTTTCATGTCGCTAACACCTGTAAAAGAGTTTATTTGAACTCTGAAAGTTTTTGTAATTTTACACTATTCTGCTGTTTCCTCTTTCTTCACCTGTTTCTATTTTAGACTCTTTTGTGGTTTATCATATAGATAAAGACAGATAAGTGGTCACTAATGTCATGAATTAATACCCTGCTATTAGTATTACTTATCAGATCACTGATATGTATGTTGTCAAGTTAATGTGGTGCAATCAAGTTTTTTTTAAACCACTTTATTTCACTTTTTGATATTTTCATTGAAATTTTGTTCAAAGTTATACTTTTATGTGGTCAAATGAAACAAAAAACCAAAGTAATAAATACATAGTATTTAAGTAAAAAAAAATATTGTGTAGTTTTTTTTTCTTTTGCAAAACATTTATCGTGAGCATCGGTAGTAGGATACTGGAGGGAAACTAAATTGTCCAGTCGGTGCATCTTGTGTTTGGGAGTGAACATTGTACATTGATAACAGCCTCCTGTCTGCATTTTACACATTTAATGTGGTGTTTTGTGTTACATTTTGACCCTGTTTAAAAGCCATGAAGCTTGAAATGACATTAAATGTAATACATGTTTTTCTTCATTGTAAGAATGTTGTTTTTGAAATGATCTCTATTAAATAAATAGGGCGCAGGAGAGCTCCGTTTTTATGACATTTATTAAGCTGCACAGCTGAGAGTCACACAGGTGAACACAGTCAGCAGAGTCCGCCTTGATTCCCTCACACACTTCTTATACACCTGCACGTCCTTGTGCGCTATCGGGGTTTTGTCCTCTCCCTCCCAGACCAGTTCCCTCCTGACACCTGCCTACTTCTGCAAAAACATCTCCAGAACGGGTTTGTGCCGGTTTGTAAGGTGAGTGACCAGACCGAGTGGAAAAGTTCTGAGTACACAAAGTAGGATGGGGATCGTTCTTTACCTTATAAGGCGTCACGTGGCTGATCCCTTCACGCAACAGAGGTAACCATGGCAATCCTAGAATTTTCAGTCTATAAACAGGACTCAACTCCGCACACATCTTTAGTATCTTGTTCCTCAAGACACAACACGCATCTCGAGACGACTTCAGTGAACCCGGCGATCGGCGACACAGAAACCGACTCAGAAGCAACGACAACGACTGGTTTGATTGCTGAAATGGATCACGAACAACATCCAACGGCATCACTGGGACCTGACTGCATCCCCACCAACGATGCTCAGTCCCAAAGCTCCCAGGACCTCCACGAATTCCGACGAGAGGGTCAAGACGGCGAACCAGAAAGTGGTACCTTGCACTCGTGCAACAGTCTTGATTCTCGAGTTGTTGAGTTTGAGGAGAGAATGGAGACGCTTGAAGTGACGAGCCAGGAGTTGTCCCCAACCTACGACCAAACGGCAAAACTCCATAAGCTGCAGGAGGCGAATGACGCTCTTCGGGAGGAAAACATCAGACTCCGAGCGATCATCGCCGACAACGATGAGACGAGGCAGAAACAAGCCCAATCATGGTTGGCGCTGAAGGAGGCCGTTGGTCGCATGAAGAAAGAACAGAGGTTGTTGAAGGAGAAGGAAGAAGAGGTAGAAAACGAAAAAAAGATGATACAACAAAGAAAGAAGGAACAAGATGAAATGAAAAAAAGACTGGAATTGGAGGAAAAGAACATGACTGAAGAAAAGAAAAAGCTAGAAGAAAACGTTAAACGGTGTCAGGAAGAAAGGAAATATCTGGATGGTATAGACAAGGACCTGCAATGTTTGATGCAAGAGATAGGCCAAGAAAGAGATGAGGTGTACAGGATGATGGAAGAATTGAACGAGAAAGAGAACACGTTGCAGAAAGAAAGAAAGAAGTTGAAGAGGGAGAACGGCTGGTATCTACAGTCCAAGCGGAAACTAATGAATGACAGAAGGGACCTGGACCATGAAAAGCTCGAGATGGCTGTACTGAAGGTCAAACTGGAGGAGTTCCAGCGTGATCTTCAGCTCTCACAGGATCTCGAGCAAGAAAATGATGTTCCAGGAAGGAAGGACCTAGAAGAGCTCATAGAAAAACTG